>CM062807.1:708698183-709298183 GCA_031772625.1 Pinus tabuliformis | reverse complement strand
TGCATTAAATCATGATTCATATCTCAAGAGTCTAGCACATGACCAACCTTTTTCATATGGCCTATTGGGCACATGATCCCCTAAGGGAAGTTTTTGGGCTTAGAGCCCAGATTTTGGTCAAAAGTTGTAACCCTGATGTAAATACTCCAAATTTTGTGGGCATGGACCGCATAGTTTGTAAAAGAGTCATAGGGTTGTCTACTCTAAATTTTGTAATGTAATGTCGGTTGTAGAGATCTACCCATGGTCTGCGAACCATGGGATTGTATAAATAGAGTGTTGCTCTAAGTAGTTAACAGGGAAATAAATCTTGGAATAATAATGATAAGGATGAAGAGTGTCCAGCAAACAACACTTGGAAATTTGAGGGCTGAGCTATTGCACGCAAAGATATTCATGAACCCAGATCTGTTTGATCTGTTGAAGGCAAAGTCGTTGTTTGAGCACTTACCTGAGCCATTAAGAGAATTGTGGAATAGCACTATGGAAATGCCCGAGGAAGCCATGGATACTAGAGAAATGACCATTGAGGAAGCCACATTGGCCATAATGGAAGTGGAAGTCCCAAAAAGTACTGGGATAGTCGCAAAAATCCCTAAATCACCGCGTACGCTGAGACCCAAGAAAGATAAGCACGCTAGGTACCAGTGCATGTATCCTCGAGAAACCTATTAAGGACTAAGCTTACCATGGAAGAAAAGGGGAAGGCTATTAATTTGGCGGCTGATGAGGATGAAGAATTTGAAGAAATCCTGGTAGAGGAGGAGGAGGATATAGAAATGAAGGTTGACACCCAGGGTGCGGACCCACTTATCAGGCTGCCTGCATATGTTCCTCCACGAAAGGGTAAAGAAAAGATGCCCAAAGACATAGATGAGAGCAAAAGCTCTCTGTAGACTCCGCTACTTCCTGAAGACATTATCTTTGATAGGGCGCACTTGGGACAAGTGTCTATATTAAAATATGAAGACTAGGATCTCGCAGATCACGAGAAGTTCCCTCATTTAGCAACCGCGCAGCTGATGCACCAGAAGAAAGACGCACCAACGGGAGTTATAGAGTTGGAGCCGCGTAAGTGGCTGAGAGGTGTAGAAATGGCAGGATTGTTAAACTTGCTCTGGGTGCCGCATTACCATCATGCCTCGGTGACTATTTTTGTCATCATGTAGCTGCTCTGCCTGGTGCATGATGGGTGCTTGTGGTTGGAGGAGCCCATCCCCATCACAGACCACTTAATTCACAAAATTACCCAGCTCCCTTGCAAAGGGGAGGATCCAACGAATATCTCAGAGAGAAAGAGTGATGACTTGACCATTGCAGAGGCCATGAAGAAGAATTATAAGATGGAGAAGAAGAAGAAGAGAGGGTCGGAAATTTCCAGCATCAACAATCTTGCGGTCAAAGTCACGACGCAGATATTGGTCAGAAAGGTTATGTGGAAGTGCTGCACGGATGAGGTACCCGTGCCAATGGTTGCACTTGCCACACAATGTGTAGAAGGGGTCCAGTTTAACTGGGTGAACTATTTGTGTGGCGAGTTCCTTGAGAACTTCCGCGAGGCACAAGAGACGGGGAAGACTTTTCATTATGCGTGGCTGCTGTTGTCTATAGTACTGGTGGCATGGGAATTGCCTAAAGATAGCCAGTTCTCAACGATCGTGTAGGACCTTCTGGAGGCAGCGAAGTATGCCTCGCTATGGGAAACTAGAGATGCGTAGACGATCATGGAAAGTAAGATATTCTAGGTTTTCATGGAGATGAACAACAAAATTTGGATTAATTGCAAGCCGCGGTTATTGCCCACAGTCTACAACAGTTTGCAGAGCTTTGCGGAGTTCAAGGCAGATTACCAACACGTATACATCAGGGGGTGGAAGGACCGTGTGAAGACATGGTACGAGCTATCTTATCTGGCGATGGATGATGTCATATTCGCCATCCTTGAGTCATGGCCACTGGAGTGGTGAACTCCAGCTAGCTCCGCGGTGGAATTAGAGAAGTCCGCGACGGAGAGGAAAAAGGATGAGGCGAAATTGTGGATGGCACAGTTGGCAAAAAATTGCAGGAATGAAGTGGCAAGCTAAGTCACAGGAGGCGCGCAATGCTGCGAAGGCGACAGAAGAACAACAAAAGGCAACAGAGGAGGAGTGCGAAGGCCAGAAGTCGCTTTCACCTGAACATGAAACATATACAGAGAAAAGTGGCGTGGACCCACAGATAGCATCCACACAGCTGAAACAATAGTGCCTAAGAGAGCAGGTAGGTCTGCGGAAGAAGTTGAAGGCTTCAAAGACTTATTTTGACCCGATCACCCTCATTGAGGGGGATCTGCATGACATTGGGGAGACGGTGAGGGACGTCACCATGGAGACCCTACAACAGTTCGTGGAGGAACACCAGATGGTGTTGGGGGCTCTCCGAGTGCAGATATAGGAGTTGTAGGTGCACACTCCACAGGCTGGCACTGTGTCAACCAGCCTCACAGTAGGCACGTCCGCGACTAAGGAAATGCTGCGCGCTCGAATGACCAACATTATAGTGCTGCTAGAGGGAGCACTCACGATAGAAAATGCGTCCGACAGGCCTATGGTTAGTGGGTTGAAAGGAATCAGGCTAAATATGGTTGCGCTCCCTCGAAAGATGCTCTATGTTTTGCATGATGGAGTTACTTCAGAACTGTGAGCCAGGGAGGGCCACTCGTTCCAGGTCATGAGAAAGTAGTGCATCAACATTGAACAGTTGAGCCTGCAGCATGACGAGGTAGTGGCACAGAACTGACATCTTGTGTAGGTGGTCAAGGAAACCTGCTAGATGGTCCCAGAGTTGGCCATCCTAGCAGAAGAACCAGTGGAGGCACGTATCCGTAAACTAGCAGCAGGGGTGCGCAAGGCAAAGGAAGAGATGGCCAGGGTTCAGCTCGAATTGAACCTCCAAATAGTCGAACTGAAATTGAAGGCAAAACCTTAAATTCCACCCGAGGTTAAGGAATAGTGTGCTAGCGCAATTGCAGCAGCAATAGTGGAGGTCAACAGTGCAGTGAAAGATTGCAAAAAGCTATTCGAGGAGTCATTCGAGGTTCTCACTACTCTGCTATAGGACCTGAATATACAGCTCCTAGAAACTGAGGTGCACGAGCGACAATAGAAGTACAACGAAGTAAAAGGGAATGCACAAATGGTTTCCCTTACATAGAGGCTCACGTAGATGCAACAAGCAAAAGCACTCAAGGGGAAGGTGGATGCTGCTCGACATAAGGAAACAGTTTTGAAGGCACACTTACAGCCATGGATTGATGAGGCGTATGTCATTATAGCCTCTATTGAAGCAAAGCTCGTACAAATGCAAGGAACACAAGAACAGGTTCAAGAAAGCAGTTCAGCTACAGTGGTCTCTAAACAGCATCCAGGAAGTGCAGCAGGCAGCTGCTTAGTGCGTTGTCGATCTTGCAAAGACCTCCGCACCAACAAGTGACTCGACGGCGAGTCACAATGTTTGTTCTGGGGGCATGTTGGGTGAGAGATCCCCCAAGGGAATTTTTGTGGCTTAGAGCTTAGATTTTGGTCAAAAGTTGTGTTGGCCGGATAAATCGATCTTGCGGACAAGGCCGATATCCCTACTATCAGAAGATAGTCTAGCAAAAAACAGACAAACAAACCTATCTTTCTCTAGACATATGCGATTTATAAGTAAATACTACAAAGGTGTTAAGATCCTACCTTAGATACAATTCTTGTTCGTAGTAGTCATCCCCTGGTCGTTCGAAAGAGTTACCTTTGAGGACCTGCAATCACAAACAATCAAACATTAAATAGCACCTGCATAGCAAATATCATAAATCATGTCTATTATGGAATCCATAAAATAAACCATGAATCAACAGCTTATTGAGAAAAACAAATTTATTTGTATTAACTTTGAAGTAGAAGAACCTTACAACCTTTTTAGCCTTGATGTTGAACAAGCTCTTCTTGGGGTCCGAAATAGGAATTTCCTTTACTTTGACAAGCCTTGCACTCTTCCAAATGAGATCTTAGAGGTATGTAATCTGTCCTCATAAAAACTCAACTAAAGAAGATTAAGTTCCAGCAGCATTTCACCTCAAAAATATTCAGCCTGTAATCTCCAAGTAACCAACTCAATGCTTCATTTTATAGTGCAGAGGAGGAGGTTACAGGTCCACCTATGAAGGGATAGAATCCTCCTTCAAAGGGATAAGCTCCTCACATCAAGGGGTTAGCTCCTTAAGGTATGGGATGCATGAACCTTAAGAGAGCAAACTTGCCACTTCAAGATTCCTTCCAGAAGCTTCTAGAAATGACTGAAAGTGAGTTTTTCACAATGTACTCGTGCCTTTTTAACTTTTACAGTGGTTCACACCTTTAAAATAGAGATAGTGTGGTTCAGGTGCACAGGAGACATGACCATTAGGTGTGGGACCGCAGGTAAGACAAAGAGAAAGTGCGGAACTAGAGTTTTAAAGACTTTTGAGGGATTTCTCTTATTTTCTAGGCTTGATATGAGGAACTGATGCTTTAGACTTGCAGAGGAGGAAAGTATGAGTGGTAATGAACTCACACAGATAGCAAAATGTCAAGGTGACAATTTTTAGTGCAATAGATTGCCCCCTAAAGTGTGAAGTCTGTAATAGATGAAGATAGAGTCTGTCATTTATGAAGAGTGAAGTAATTTATCATTTCAAGGATCATCTTGTGGACACCCCAGTCGGAACCTATAAAAACATTCAATGAAAAAAATATATATGTAGACATATCATTGCTGAGGTAGGCATTCCCATACCCAGATCAAAACTTACTAGAAAACTAACTAAACTGTTCTGATACAGGAATGATTTTGTAATACATCAAGAGTATAGACATGTGAAGACATAGTATGGATGCAGCCATCTATTTATGAATAGTCCACTGTATAATGAATAACAAAATTCCTCGTAGCCTGGATGGTAGAAACTAGATCCAGGGTCTTGATTTGCGTTTCCCAAACTAGTACGATTCTATCCATGTGAATGAATGTGTCGAAGTCGAACATGGTAGAAACCACTTGATTACCAGTCAATGATGTGAGCTGTTAACAAGTGTGAGAGAAACCACCAGTAATGTCAATGGCTCTCAAAGTACCCAGTATATAAATGAGTTGAATTCGAACATGTCACAGAATCATTTGATCGAAGGTCAATGATGCAACCTATCGTCGAAGGCGAGAAAACTGCCATTAGGGCATTAAGTTTTCAAGGTATTGACGATTTCTAGATCAATTTCCTAGATAATGAGCTGAAGTCAATAGAAAGCGATCCCTCGTAGGCAAGCCCACAACACGAAATCATAGATCAAGTTTTGAAGAAATATATTGGCAAGGACTGACTCAGGGATGGTCAAAATGGATGACAGATATTTTACAGATGAATGGTTTGTTTGAACTGTTCTCTTGAATACATAACGACATTGCAGATGGCTTGGTGATAATTGACCCAAAGCTAATACCCAGAAATTGGCTGAAGACTTTAAATGTGGTTTCATTAACTGTTAGGCAAAGGATTTTCCCAACCCAGGCAAACAAAAAGTGTCATGTTCAAGAGTGGTTGACGGCTTTTTACAAAACAAAGTGTAACAAATAGGTTCATTTTTCTCTCTTTTCCCCCACCATTTCTGGCAAGTACCTCTTTATTTTTGACAAGCTTGAGGAGGATAACATTTGCTTGTTTATAAGCTCATCCTTCGGATGAGTCCAACTTAGTTTAAAATTCGAACCCTAAGTAGGAGTGGTTCGTTCCTGTTTGAAATTGAACAGGTCCTTTATTGTTAAATTTTAACGAGTCCAGTGTAGGAAAAACTCAGTGTTTTTCAATTTTAGGGAGTCAGAAGAAAAACTTAAGAAAACTCCATGGGGGTACTTTTTCATAAATTAATCCCTCAGGTTCGAAAAGGATAAAATAATACAGGAGGGATGACATTTCCAATACTTTAACGAGCTGGAAAGACAAGTGCTTGATAATCTTTTTATATTTAACGAGTCTGAAAAGGGTTTAAAGAGGACTCTATTAACCATGATTAGTCAACGTGTACTTTTTTCATAAATAGTCCATTTCAGTCCATAAAAGGGGTAATCTTATACTAAAGGGACAATTATTCATTTATTTTAACGAGTTAGAACTATCAAGTGCTTGACAATCTTTTCAATTTTTGAGAGTATGAAAAGAGCTTAAAGAGGACTCCAATGTTTCACTTTTTTGTAAATTTTTGAAAGAGTCTGAAAAAGTGATAAAAGTATGCTCTTTGTTGAAAAAGATCAATTTCCCCGAAAAATCCAATATTCTGCACAAAAACTCAAAAAATTACACATACCTGTTTAAGATAAATAAAAATGATTTTAAAATTTACCTTTTTAAAGTGAAAAATAAATAAATTAAAAATTCATTTATTCGAAAAAACTTATAAAAAGTGCTTTTCTAACTTCATTTTTACCATTTGAGTTCAGAGTGAGAAGTGAGAGCTTTTGGGTAAGAAAGTTCCTGTGGAGATTCTGGAAAATCCCTCCGCTGGAATCGAAAACTATCAGCTCCAGGTAATCCACGTTCTCCTTAATTTGCATTTCATCTGTTTACATTTTGCTTTTAGGATTTAAATTTGATTTTTGAAAGAAAAATAGGTTTAGAAAGTCACTCGCAGGGGTCCGCAGGTGCAACACGTGGCCCCTGCAGACCCTGACTTTTTCTATAAAGGAAAAATTCGTGGGTCCACACCTATTTCTCACAACCCGTGCGGACTTACGCATTATTTGTAAGCAGTAGGTGCGGACCCCGCGCAACGAATTTTAAAATTCAAATTTCTCCATTTTCGCCCAAATTTTTTCGAACTAGCTTGTTCTAATATGTCTTTTTATGCATTGTAGGACACTCAAAATTCTTATCTGGCGAGAACGCGAGCATGAGGATGTAGATTTTCCTGCACTAAATCATATGCCCACATTGCAGGCATTGAGAGCATGCAGATTGTTAAATTTCTGGGGTATACAAGGCATGAGGGCCCAAGTAGACCTCTTGCAATGGCTTATAGACAGATGGAACACACAAGACCAATGTTTTGTGATTGGTGGCCACCAACTCAAAATCGATTTGGAGGAAATATACTTTTTGACTAGTTTTTCCAAGAGGGGCGAACAATTATCTCTTTTCAGGACTAGGCCAGGTGGCCAGTCTGTCGCTAGTCTCCGATTGGAGTTTTGCGATGATCAAACAAGGGACAAACAGATTGATATTAAAACTATCAGCCATCCTGAGCTTAAGGTTATTGCATTCACTATTACCATAATATGTGGGAGTGTAGCATTGCATGTGGTTACTGGATCCCAGATGCAGATGGCTGTAGATTGTTTTCAAGGCACCATATTCAACTAGTGTGAGGATGTGTTGGCAAATGTGAAAGGCCAACTAAATAGAGCAAAGAATGGACAACTAAAGAACTTTGGATATGGATTTATTGTAGTCATATTTGCTCTAGAGAGGATCCCCATGTCAGCCCCACAGCATATTCCTATTGATGTTGGTCTTCCTCGAGAGCCTAGGATACTTCGCTGGGTTGCTTTGATGGTCTGTCACCCTGAGGAGGGTACAGAGGTTGTTCGACTTCTGCTTGAGTATTTTTGTTGGTTGAACAACCAAATTTTTGTGATTCAGGATTTTCCATATGTCGCGATGGATTATCGTGGTGACCCAGACATGATTCTTCCACTAGGAGAGCAATGGGATGATTAAGGTAAAATCATTTTCAACACTTTCTAAGTTTTAATTTTAATTTTTATTTTTTAAATCGTCCAAAACTAATAATCAAAAGTTTAAATGTAGATGTGGGTCCACAACGACCAGTTGCTCTCAAGCCTTATGAGAGGAGACAACCAGCTGCAGCAACCCTAGCCCCATAGGACCAATCAGCAGAGATCCTAACCGACTTGGAGCATCATCTAGAGCGCTTGATACTAGATATTCCAGAGACTGATATAGATGATATTCCACTTAGGTTATAGAGATATGTGATTGGGGTCCTAGGACCTTTTAGGAGGTTCTTATGTAGGGTGGCCCAAGCAGTGGTTTCTTATCGTGATCATCGCTAGGGATAGGATGATCGATTTTGTAGACTCACAACATTTTTGTCTTTTTGTATTATCATTTTTGCCGATCATAAGGTGTTTTTCAACCTATGATCGAAGACAATGTATATTTTGAAACACACTTCTATGCTATGATATATCATTATTACCGGCTATCTCAAGTAACATGTTATCGAATGCTATTAAATTTACTGTTTTGATTATTGCAAATGTCTATTTATCATACTAGAAGCAACTGCATTTGCTATTGTATTTAAATGTCTTGTAATATGTTGATATTCAATGTAATCAAATTCACGTTCCAAAAGATGAACTCTCAAAAATAACCTTAATAACACTGGATTTCTAATGGCATAAACCCTGTTAAGTTATAATACAATGAGTTCAGAATCCAACCTAACAATCAAACCCCGAATCCCAAATGAGATGGATTCAGATAATAACTCAATCGCTGCACTATACTCTGCAATGTTATTCGTTGTTTGACCGAGGCTTACCCCATGCATAGACAATAATTCATCAGAGGGTGAATAGATAACCCAAGCTGCGGAAGAAATGTTCCATGTACTACGACAAGCACCATCAGAAAAACCAATGTATGTTTGAAGAGATGTCGACATCTGCAATATCAAGAGTAAAATCGAGATATGCAGGAATAATGATAAGAGCACTCTCTACACTAGGCACACTTTTCTAATCTAAAACACACTAGCTATAAAGAAATTAATCTAACAAAAAATCTCCACACAGAATTTAAGCATAATATCTCTTCAGATAAAGTCCATTTCTAGGTTTACCCAAAGAGACACTATCAAAATCTATCAATTCATAAGCCCCTTTTGCCAGATTTTGCTTAACAATGTAAGGACCATGCCACATAGGTACAAATTTCCAGCCCCTAGCTTATTGTGCACTTGATCATATAGTAAAACTAGGTCTCCTTCTAAAAAATGATGAGGTGTAACATTTCTGTCGTATTGAGCATTTATTCGTTTCGCATGAGTCTCGTTTGTTATTGCAGCAGTGTGTCGATTCTCATCTAGCTGAGTTAAGTACAAAAAATGTTTCTCTTCTTCAGAAGTAGCTGGGAGTAATTCCATGGCTAATTGTAATGACTTAATTTCGCATTCAATAGGTAACACTGCTTCTACACCGTGGACTAGTTGAAAAGAAGTGAAACCAGTTGATGTTTTTACTGAGGTCCGATATGCCCAAAGTGTTGAAAATAACATGGTATGCCAATTCGACTTATGAATACCAATGATTCGTTTGATCATAGTGACTAAAAATTTATTGATAGCTTCAACCAGACCATTAGCCTATGGGTAATACGGAGTAGAACTATCGTTGCTCAGGCCAAGTTGATTTGTTAGTTCAATCATCATGATGTTTCGAAAGTGACTTCCATGATCAGTAATAATAGCTTGAGGAACACCAAATCTAGAAATTATATGATTGAATACGAAAGTTGTAGCAGCCTTGCCATCTGCCGAAAATGTAGGCATCACCTGGGCCCACTTAGTAAAATAATCAATAGCTAGGATAATATACGCATACCCCCCAGCCGAGTGAGGGTTACATGTAATAAAGTCAATACCCCACTTTTCGAAAGGACCGACAACAATTATAGGGTGAAGAGGTTCGGTTGAATAGAAATCAGAAAATGACTGTACAACCTGATATGCAATTTCAAAGGGACTCGGAGGCATCACGCCACCAAATGAATCCACCTCAAAATCGAAAGGTACGATCCAAGGATCATAAAAATTAACAATATTCGATGAAATCATATGAATAGTTGCAATAGAAGGCGATACGTTAGGAGGAGGGAAGGAAAAAGTTCCCAGTAAACCAGAATATTTAATCAAACCTATGCCAACATCCTTGTAAGAGATAATCATTTTACCGATGTGTTGAATACTATCTATAGAGGCTGGGTTAGATGAGAAATAAGTCAGCTGGTCTATGATAATGATCTTTCTGTTATGAGGAAACTTGATAAACCGAAAAATCGATGAAACAATAGTAGTCATAGCATAAGACCAACTGCGACCCAGGAGAAGGTTGTAATCTAGAGGGGCATCAACCACTTCCACATCTAGATTTACGGTTTTGCCTTCGACCCCTATAGGTAAATCCTGCAAAATGTCAAAAGGATGGAACCCTCGGCCATCAAAATCCTTTAGAATTGTCAGAGACTGATTGAGTGTGGGAGAACCAAGCGATTTCCAACACTGGATTGACATAATACACGTAGAAGCCCCTTCATCAATCAAAATCTGAAAGCAAGGTCTGTTTTTGACTAAAATTGGAATCTGGAAAGCCATTTGATGAGGTAGGCGGGGTGTAATATTCTCTAAATTGAAGATTATTAGGTTCAAATCCTGAATATCGACAAATCATATAGCAGACAATAGTAATTTACGTTGTGCTAGGCACGATTGCAGCACTTCCAAAGCCGACATTGCTGAAGGGGAAATAGCTAAGTCTTCAACAATGTTGTAATTCTGAGTAGCTCCCGCATGTGGATTGAAAGATTTTTGAAGTACAACTTTAGCAGGTGGTTTGATTACTAAGTCAGGGTTGGGTTTCTCTATCTGTAGTGGATCAGAACCAGGAGGAGGTGTAGTTGATGTGTTTGAATTAGAAGAATATGCTTCTTTACCACCAACAGTATTTTTACTACCATAATCTTGCGATCACATTGCAATCCTGACATGAGACATCATCATAATGGGTTCTTCTGAGGCATTCGAGGAAGAACCAATCATCTTACTATCTTGAGTGGGAAAATAATCCTTCAAGACAACAGGAATTTAAGAACCTTTAACGAATTTCGAAACCTATGCTCGATGTGGGCATTCTTTGGTAAAATGATCCTCATCACAAATGAAACAAGGATAGCGAGGTTTTTGTTTTTCGTCAGTAGATTCATTTTATCTGTTTTGACTTTTGAATTTTGTTTGTTTTTCTTCTTCCCCTTCTTTTTACCACCGGATTTTGATTTGGTCGTAGATGATTCTACGACATGGATGTCGGCAGAAATTTCAGCGGAAGAATCTCTTGTCGGGGAATCAGGTAAAGTTATTATAGGAGAAGAATTCTTTGAAGATTTCTTCTTACTTTTAGTACTAACTGAACCAATCATACCATCAGCGGCATGAGACCCTGAAGGAGCTACAATTATTTGGCTGTGTTTTGGAAGATTAGGGAATTTTTCATGTAAAGTACCTAACTGCGTATAGACAAGGTCAAGGTACTCAGCCTGAGCAATGACTTGCTCTTCAGTAACAACTCCTCCCTTAGCTACATCTTCAGTGATTTTGGGTAACAATGATTTAATGAACCATTCTGCTAAAATTTGATCCGGAATGAAAACTTTCACTAAATTCCTTCTACGTCACCATTCATGAATATGATCAGAAATATATGTGGACGTGGATTGTTTCAGTGAAGTTAACAATTCCGTGCCATTGTCGTACCTAACAGGCAACTAAAAATGAGTTAAGAAAGCAGTGGCTAACTGATTGAAATTATAAAAAGAGGCTCGTGGTAACTCAACGTACCATTTGGTGACAAGACAAATAAGAGTTCGTTGAGAAAGATGCAATCGAATTGAATCATCAATGATTGAATTAGATGCACACCAGAGGTGATAAGTCATAACATGATTTGACGGATCCTCTCCTGACTTACCCTCGAATTTTGGGATATCACTAGGCAACTTACTAGGAATTGGCGGCCAATACGGAAGATAGTAAATTGGATCATTTGTAAAGCGCGACAAATCAGGTAAATCTAAAGTTGCAATAAATTGTAACTGACGGTTAGGGTTGCGAAAACCTTGAGTAATGAGACCAGTTCTAGGGGGAGGATATCCAGGATAACCTGGAATCGGATTTTCATTAGGAATGTTATAACCTCCTGGAAAACCAGGATTAACCGGACCAAATTGGGGTTGTTGAGGCTATTGATAAGTATAGCCAGGATACGGTTGATACTGATAAACTAGGTTTTTACAGTAGGACTGAACTGATACTGTCCCTGTTACGGTTGATATGTAAATTGGGGTTGACTTGTAGCAATCGTACTTGTACTATCTTGACTTGCAGGCATCTGGACAAAAGTCTGAACTGTAGGTCCTGACTGTGGCACAGAGACTTGAGGACTTTGCACTGATGCAGGGATAGTAGAAACCGGAGCTATAGATACTTTAGAAACAGGTGTTGTAGGTTGATTAGAAGTTGCAATAGTTGCAGCAGTTTGAGGCGGAGTACGAGGTGAGCTAGGCCCAGGCTGTTGAACTGTACCAGATGCAGGGATTTAAATAGTAGGTTGGATAGGTTGCTGGGTTGGACCAGAAACCAAAGGCTGTCTAGGTTGATTAAATAACTGCACATTAGGTTGCAAAGTTTGTTGAGTTTGAGACAATTCCCACACCATGTTCATTCCGGAGTATGGACCCATAAAAGGTTGTGCATATGGAAGACCATAACCTCGTTGAACGTAGGGCTGATAATTAAGCGATACATTTCCAGCTCCTTGTAAAAATGATTGACCAGAAGGTGGTTGGAAACCTTGAGTTGGGTATTGACCTTGAGGTTGATAACCCTGAGGAACATACTAAAACCGGGGTTGACCTTGAGGTATATACTGAAATTGGGGTTCACCTTGAGGTATGTACTAAGTCTGGGGTGACCTTGGGGTATGTACTATCTTGAAGGTTGAAAACCTTGAGATAGACCTCCAGGTGGTAACTGACTACCTTGAGGTTTCCCTCCAGGCGGTAACTGACTACCTTGGGGTTGCCCCTCAGGCGGTAATTGACTACCTTGGGGTTGCCCCCCAGGCGGTAACTGACTACCTTGAGGTTGAGGCTTTGGAATACTACCAGACATCATAAGGATTTGCTCTATGTTCAACGTTTGAGTTACATTAATACCAAATGATAATACTTGTTCAATTGGTCGAGGAGTTGCTCCTGAAAAAGTACCAAAAAGTGACTGGTACCCCGAAGGAACAGAAGGACCCATAGATAAAAATGTTTCCGATGATTGTGAAAACATAGATGACTGTCTTGACATGATCGATGAAAGATAATAACCTCTTGGTGTAGGATGAAAAGGAATTCGAGGTGGTGAAAAAATAAGACCCGAATTTTCTAAAAAAAAATTCAGTGATAAATACCAAGTGTCACTTCTAAAAGGACTGTAGAATATTGATTCACGCTCCCTAAGATTTAAAGTCTGTTGGTTTTCGGGAAAAGTTATGTCTTATTCTAGACTAACAATTTCATCAATAGAAATGAGGCCAAAAGGAAGATTTTGAGTAATACTATTTCTTATCCTAGGTGAATCAGGATCACTAGAAGTTGGAGAGGCAAATCCTGAATTTGGAGTAACAACAGGTTTAGTGTCAGGCTCAAAAATTTCAGGCTCTTCAGCTAATTCACTGGAAGGAGAAATACTACTAATAACTTCGGAAAATGAAATTGGCTCTTGAATATACTCTATTGTTTGTATTTGATAATCAAGATGAATAATTAAAGATGACTCTCCGACTTTTGGTGATCCAACTCTACCGTCACTAGGTGATACAAGAGCTTGTAACCCTTCAAGCTAGCTTGGTGTATACTCAGGAGGTTTCCCTTGAAGTCTACGATATTGTCTCGGTAATTCGGCCACGATTAAATATTAATTAATCACACGCAAAAAAAGAAAATTTCAATAAAAACACTAAAGTCTCTAAAGAAACAAACAACTAAATCACACACCTAAAAATCTAAGATTTCAAACCACACACAAACAGTAACTTCCTGTACTAAAAATACTAGTTGGTGATGAAATCCAACTTAGTAGAAGTTTAATACAGAAAGGGTGGTTGGAACAGTTACCCTGACAACCTGCTTAATGAAACAGACTGGCACAAGTTTCTTCACAAAACCATCTTGAGTGAAGAGAACCCCCCAAAGAGTCAAAGTGAGTCTAGTCAAAGTCTGCTCCAGGTACAGTGAGATCCTTCCTTCACCGTCACCTTAGGAAATAATCTTAAGTTTATGGACACTAAGGTTACTAACAACAACAAATACAACTGGAGGAACAATCTACGATCCGATCTACGCGCAAGGGTAGAGTAACAAAGTTAAATCCCTTTGAAGGCTCCTCGACACGGTCAATCCAAGGTTTACCAACAGGTGACCCCATGCTCCTCGACAATGGTTAATCTGAGGTTTACCGTTTATAATACGTGCAAATCTTCTATCTTTCCCAATGAAACAAAATTGATTGTCTCAAAGGTTTGGACATGATATCATGATTGAATCCTTTAATAGAAGCTTCCCAGAATGTATCAATTACAATTGGATTTATTTCCTACCGCAAGATGTATCTACTTGTTTTTTTTAACTATCTTGGAGAGTTAATTACTCCCTACTCCAAGATACTAGCCTAAGCTATATTGGTGATAAGAACCCTAGAAATAAAAAATATTACTAGATCAATTTTAATTAAGCGTTGCTTTTATGGGTTGTTATTTAAGTCAATAGGTATGGAAATGAAACTTTGATGGTGTGAGGACTCCACTCCAAAAACACTAAAAAAATGCACCTAAAATGATAAGCAATTCATTTTTCTTTCAATGAAATTCTAGCTAAAAGAAAGAGTTCGAGAATGCAATTCTTTAAGAAACAATTCTTTCTTTCAACACGGAAATGGAAATAAAATATTTTTGTCTTTTTTAATAAGAACTCAAAACGAGACTAATAGTTAATTCTCACAACAAATCCCTTTCCCTTTTCTAAAGTCAAAACTACAAAAAACAATTTGCTTCAAAAGAGATATACAAGTTCTAGAAAAACAATCAAAACTACAAAAACTAATTTTGAGAGCTAAAAACTTTAAAAATCTAATTAAATAAAAGCTTCAATTCTTTTTTAGGACATTTTACATAGTTGTTTAGTAAACTAAGGATTCATTTGTTCAGAATAACAAACCAATCAAAAAACATCCATATATCTTTTCTTTTGTAAAAATGAAATTCAGAACTTATAACAAAGTTTGTTCAAAGATTTGCAAGGAGAAACCTAAATCTATTTCTCACAAAAGATAGATTTCACAACCAAGTCAGAATCATCAAGAAGACGAAAAGACACCAGGGTGATATAAGGTTTCTCAAGCTTCTGATCTTTGAGTCACTACAAAGACCAAGTGAAAACCACTCCAAGCATGCAAAACTTCTAGAAAATCATCTAAAACAAAAATACTATCAGAACTCACTCACAAGAGGTTTTTGACAGGAAAAATACAGATCTGAGTAGACACTAAAAATCCTAAATGCAACCTAAACTTAACTGGAAGAAGATATTTTAGGTTTTTCAAAAAATTTACAGGGTCCGCAGGCTCCAGAAGAAACAGGTGTGGTTCTGCTCTGTTTACTAAAGGAAAAGTGTGGAGATGCTCGCACTGTGTGTAAAGAGAAAGTGTGGTCCCCTGGAAACTTCGAAAAAAATAAAAACTATCCCAGATTCTAAAAACTACCCAAGCCAGTATACATCAATCAAAAACCAGAAAACAAAACAATTTTCTCAAGTCAAAACAAAGGAAAACCCTCCCCAACGAAGTCGCCAATTTGTTGGCCGGATAAATCGATCTTGCAGACAAGGTCGATCTCCCTAGTATCAGAAGATAGTCTAGCAACAAACGGACAAACAAACCTATCTTTCTCTAGACATATGCAATTTATAAGTAAATACTACAAAGGTGTTAAGATCCTACCTTAGATCCAATTCTTGTTCGTATTAGTCATCCCCTGGTCGTTCGAAAGATTTACCTTTGAGGACCTGCAATCACAAACAAGAAAACATTAAATAGCACCTACATAGAAAATATCATAAATCATGTCTATTATGGTGATCAAGGAATCCATAAAATAAACCATGAATCAATAGCTTATTGAGAAAAACAAATTTATTTGTATTAACTTTGAAGTAGAAGAACCTTACAACCTTTTCAGCCTTGATGTTGGACAAGCTCTTCCTGGGGTCTGAAACGAGAATTTCCTTTACTTTGACAAGCCTTGCACTCTTCCAAATGAGATCTTAGAGGTATGTAATCTCTTCTCATAGAAACTCAACTAAAGAAGACTAAGTTCCAGCAGCATTTCACCTCAAAAATATTCAGCTTCTAACCTCCAAGTAACCAACTCAATGCTTCATTTTATAGTGCAGAGGAGGAGGTTATAGGTCCACCTATGAAGGGATAAAATCCTCCTTCAAAGGGATAAGCTCCTCCCATCAAGGGGTTAGCTCCTTAAGGTATGGGATGCATGAACCTTAAGAGAGCGAACTTGCCACTTCAAGATTCCTTCCAGAAGCTTCTAGAAATGACTGAAAGTGATTTTTTCAGAATGTACTCGTGCCTTTTTAACTTTTACAGGGGTCCACACCTTTAACACAGAGACAGTGCGGTCAGGTGTGTAGGAGACATGACCATTAGGTGCGGGACCGTAGGTAAGACAAAGAGAAAGTGTAGAACTAGAGTTTTAAATACTTTTGAGGGCTTTCCCTTATTCCAGGCTTGATATGAGGAACTGATGCTTTAGATTTGCAGAGGGGGAAAGCATGAGTGGTAATGAACTCACACAGATGGCAGAATGTCAAGGCGATAATTTTTCGTGCAACAAGTTGTAACCCCGATGTAAAGACTCTGCATTTTGTGGGCGCGGAGCACGTAGTTTGTAAAAGAGTCATAGGGTTTTCCACCCTCAATTTTGTAATGTAATGTTGGCTGTAGAGATCTACCCATGGTCCACGAACCATTGGATTGTATAAATAGAGCAAGGCTCTAAGTAGTTAAGAGGGAAATAGGTCATGGAATAATAATGATAAGGATGAAGAGTTGAGTCATATCTAAAGTGTAAAGTCTAGTTTTGGATCGTAGAGTAGGAGAACGCTCTGCAGCTGAGTGCACAAAGGCGTAGTAGTCCACAGTTGAGTGCGCAGACGCTTGTAGCTGAGTGCGTAGGGCGAGTCAAGTCTGTAATAGTTGGAAATATTAATATAGAGAAGTTTCATATCTACTCTGTGTATTTATTTCCTGTTTATGCATTGAATATATTGGGTATAAATTGCACTTCTATTGTTTATAGGATGCGTATTGATTAAGTGAATACAATATATAACATCTGTTTATATGAAGTTAACTAATATATGTAGAAGATAAGTAAGATTCACAGTGTAGATTGGGGAAGTAGTGCAGTTTGATGCCATAGCAGCACGAAAGCATCTCAACCCTTGGTTAGGGTTGCGCGAAAGGCGATTATAACAAATCGCGAGGGTATTGAAGGTTAGAACAGTGCGCGAAGTCACTTGCGTGAAGATATGCACAATTGGACTAAATCGACACCTTAGACATCTCAAGGGTGCGGAAACTTGGTTCCATCATCCCCCCATACTACTTCGAGTGAGACTTCAGTTCGTGCTTCACAAGCTGATGCTGAAAGGGCTAGTAGTGTAGGGATTTGTTTGGCTAAATAATTCTGAACTTGGGTCAGGCCCCATCAAGCCAATACAGTCGTTACAACTTGGCACCAAGACTAAGCATACCATTTCATATAGCATGTAGAGTACATTGGCCACTACACATGTCAAATTGCATGGAGAGATGAGAAGACCACCTTCGTTGCCTCATGGCCCACTAGTTGCATTAAATCATGATTCATATCTCAAGAGTCTAGCACATGACCAACTTTCTTCATATACATGTATGTGTCATGATACCATCCATGACACTTCGAGGGTGCATGGCCTAGGTGACAAGGACCAAGTACATATATATGGAAATTTTGACTCTTATCCTCAAATTATACATTATTTATATTAATAAGTTCCTATCATATTGCATTTATATTAATAATTTCATGATAACATGAATGAATAACCCAACTACACATATGAGCTTATATGAACACCTGAGGGGGAAGTTGACCAACCATATAAGCCTCCTTTAGTTCATTTTTACATGGCTTAGTCTCCTCCACCTCATAAAAATCATAGACTAATAGTTGAGGTGAATTTCTTTATTCCTAATTGTGGAGCGATAAAAAGGTGTCTTTTGAACTCCTAATTACCTTCACATTAATTATCAACCCAGGGACGACTTTTTATTTCAAGAGTGTACTCTGTTTGAGGCGGCTATTTACTTAAGAGTAATGTTTTGAAGTATAGTGCTTAAAACCCAAAAATAAATGAATGCTTGAAAAAGAATCTAATTGGAACAGCAAGAAACTGAAATGTTCTAAATTAAATCATTCATTCAAACAACCATCAATCGAGGATATAGTAGCAATAACTCAGTCCTCTAGAAATTGATGCAAAAGGAATTAGAGCATGGACCATGGATCAGGGAGCGTGGTAGCATTTGCTGAGGCTCACGACAGCCTTGGACCTTCTCTCACACCAAAGTAATAAATGCAAGTAAAAGGAATGGCAAAAAACAGAATGAAACGAAATGGACAGTAGTAAATGAAACATCAATTAAAAGAACTAAATCTCGTGAGTTAGAACTGAACTCTCATTCCGCAATCAAATAACAATCGGCAAAAGAGATTCCAATGATCTTTACTTTACGAGAAGATATTTACAAATGAATTATGGAACAACAGTTCATTATAAAACAGGAATGTCAATCATATATACATTCAACACACTAATGGAACAACAATCCTCAACCGTATGTACACGTTCTCTACTACTACAGCAATCTGAGAGTAATGGATGATATGACTATGTTTCTGAATGAAGTAATATTGCTTTCAAGTCTTACAAATACTATTTCACATGGATCTGATAACAATAACATTCATACCAACATTCCGCTACAGAAATAGCTGAAAGATGCAATTCAAATAGATCCACTTATACAATGCAGAGACATGAGATAAAGAACTCATTCAGATATCAGTTATAACGAAGCATAGCATATTACATAAAAGATGTATCAGATTACTAAGTAATAAAGATAAACAATCCACATGCAGATCACCGTATAATGATACAACGGCAAGTGTCCTTCGGAGCCGGACCCTTAGCTGTCGATGGTACACCGCCTTAGATTACTCTAGACGCAGAGACGGAATGAACACCAAGTCTTATATATTAATCGCATCCACAAAAGTATAACAAAATCAGGTCTCAATGAGACTCAATGATCAAAGTTTATTCTGAAACTGTAAAATTACAAAAACAATCCCCCCTCCTCTGATCTTTGGTTTCATTTAAATAGAGAAGGATCAGAGCATAGATAATTACAATCATGATTTCTTTTACAAATTTAGGTTGATTCTAACCAGATGATCAACAAGAAAATATATTTCCCTTTATCTTTTCAACAAAAGCAAGACGAATTTGGGTTTGCAGCTGGGATTTGGAGGATGGCCACAACTGCAAATCTGAGAAAATCGGGCTCAAAGAACCCTGCGTTTCTCCCTGTACAAGCCGAATTTGGGCAAACTGTTCTTCACTAAAGTTAATTGGGCCCGTTCTGGACAAAGCCCATGTTCCGGATTTTCCAAATTCGTCTTCATTTGCTCAGAATATCAACCGCAAAACTGTCACTCCTTAAACCAGCGAATTTCTGAGTTGGGAGATTTAAAAATCAAATCTTCAATCTGGAAGTTACCTTGGAGGCTAAAAATGGTAAATAATGTTACAACCAACTTATTAGAACTATCATTGGTAAAATAATGCATAATAATCAATTTATTAGAAATAAAGGAGAATAAATAATGTAAGAGCATAAATCATCATAAAATGAATTTATATAATAAATTATAATAAATGACATGATGAAGAATGGTAGAAATGGGTGGAATAAACGTTCACAAGTGACAATAATAATGGCATATTAACGACCCAACATACCCCCACACTCAATATGTTGCATGTCCTCATGCAACGAAAACTGAATATATTGCATGTCCTCATGCAACCCAAAGACAAAAACCATGTGTTAACCAAGCAATAAAAATTTGAGAATAAATGAATGCTTCCTTAATTAATGAATATTCACTTTTAGTAATCTTGATGAAGGCATAACAATTTTTACATTGACATTCAATTATATGTATATATGAAGTTGCAACAAAATGTGATATAGATAACAACAAACTTCATTAACCATTTTGTCAAAACTACAAACCAGATTTTGTTGAAATGTTGCAAGTAGATTTGTAATATATGAAGGCCTTTATGATCCAAAAATCAGATCGTTTTGATGCATGGATCATGGGATATAAAAAAAATGGCTGTAAGTGAGAGTGCATGATTTCCGAAATTTTATGAACCACTATTTCTTGAAATTGTGTGGGTTTGTATTAATGATAGGTATGTGTTTTCCAAAAATTACAAGAATTGGGTTCATAGTTTTAAAAATATGTGGAAATCAAAAAAATGAAATTGTATGCCTTAAATAAGGAAGAAAGTAGAAAATATCCATCATGTATAGCAATTCCTCCCCCTCTTTGAAAAATTAGCATGCCCTCATGCGATGCTAGAAAACAAATTGAGGTGGTTGCTACTATCTGTTGAAGTCTATGCTTGGTGTAAAACAACATGGAATAAGGGAGGCGTTGAGAATGAATAAGAATAGCAATGGATGATAAAGAATATGAATGACATGGTCATAAAAAAGAAATGAATGAAAGGAACACTCCCCCACACTCGAAAATGACATGCTACTGAAAAAGGGGAAGTGGTAAAGATGTGGAATGAAGGATGACAAATAATGCGCAAAATGGATTTTCATTAAATTCTCCTAAATTCATAATAAATTAGAAAACTATGCGATTTTACCTCAAGTTTTACCTCCAAAAATGTGGAATGACATATAAATACTGGCAGCTGATGTAGGCAGAGTTGGTGCTGAAAGTGATGCAAAAGGTGGAATCCAGGGAAGCACATCATGTCTGAAGAATTGTTCACGTTCGCGAGCCTCTACTGTGAAGTGCAATAGTGTGGTCATGCTACAAATATAATTCTTCCCATACTTGTTGTTCTCCTGTAAACAAAGCACTATTTTGCATACAATGTGCTTGAATCCATAGTGTTAGCTTTGAATAGCAACACATAAGATGCATGCAAAATTGCAATTAGAAAAACTTATGTATACATGCAATACTAATATGTTGGCAAATCAACAAGGTATGGCAAAGTGCAGTAATCATATCGCATGCAATCCCATAATGCATACATTCCCCCCTCCAATTGGAAAATGGGTTCCATAACCATAAAGCATATGAAAGGGGTGGTGCTGACGGCAAGGCAATGGAATGAACAATATATCAGTAAGGGAGGCAGAGTACACTTATGAATGATAGGACGGTGAAAATTATGGTTATATTGAGAGCAAAGTGTGTAAAGATAGTTATGAATAAGAGATAGGATGCTTTGGATTGATGATAGTTTATACAAAACGAAAAAGGACAACAATGTGCTAAAAAGATGCTTTGCTGACGGTATTCCAGCTGAAAATGATGTGATTGATCATAAAACAATTTCTCATGCATAAAGGTTCAAACAGGGAAAAAGTTAAGGAAATAACTTCTCTGATAAAAAAGAAAATAAGAAAAGGGTATTATAATAATAATTGACGAAAAGATATAACTTCAATACCATAAGCAGAGCCGCTGCTGCCAGCAGGCGTCCATAGCCTCGGTAGGGTTGCTTTTTAACCCATATGAGCCAGGATCCTCAATTTATAAATGGAGAGTTTTAGTGCTGTTCTACAGAAGAGATCAGTGTGCTGGCGTGGTAACCAGATAACCACACTGCCATTCACTAGGAGGTAGCAAAAGTGATAAGGCCGGCTCGTGATGAGACCTCCTGTTCCAAGGATAATTTGGCTATCCAATGGATCATAACCCTGGTGTGGTGGCCATAATGAGAATGTCACTTTGTTACAACCTTATGAACATGGTAGGCTAGCTCGTAATGAGACCCCCTATCCTCCATCTGCGAACAAAATTTTGTTGTTATTACACATTTTTATGATAAAAAGAGGGAGGCTCAGTACTCCTTAAGAGCAGGGATGGCGGAAGAAGTTGAAGATGTCAATAGAAAAAAAATATACCCATAATCTCATTTATTACAGACAAAGAAGATTATAACCAGGGATGATGGAACCAGCATGGTATTAAGATGATCAATCAATATCATGTTCAACAGAAAACAATGCAGTAAAGTAGTATATAAATAATTGTGTCTCTTTTGAAAAAAATCTATCATCAAGGAGTTGTCCTGTTAAAGATCATAACGTGAATGATATTAACTTGCTTCAATAGAATCCATAATTCTTGTCCTCATAAAAGTAGTGTACTTCATGCCATGAAAGAGAATCAGGAAAATGTGGTTGAGATGAACTATGAATAATCCCACAAGAGAAAGGAAGGGTTGCTCTCAAAAATACTCTCAAAGTGTTGTTTTTTTTTTTTTGAAGGAACAACAAAAACACTCAAAAAGAAAGTGGTGTTCTGTGTAGGGAACAACAAAGAAAATGCATACAAAAAAAAAACAAAAATACACACAAAAACGCGAAACTGCAAAAACACGCACTGCTGTTCCTTTTGAAAAAAAGAAACAACAAAAACTCAAACTGCTGTTCCTTTTTCAAAAGGAACAGCAAAAACACGCACTGTTGTTCCTTTTGAAAAAAATGAACAACAAAAACTCAAACTGCTGTTCCTTTTGAAAAAGGAACAGCAAAAACACGCACTACTGGTCCTTTTGAAAAAAGGCACAGCAAAAACTCACACTGCTGTTCCTTTTGAAAAAAGGAACAGCAAAAACTCAACTACTATTCCTTTTGAAAAAGGAACAGCAAAAACACGCACTGCTGTTCCTTTAGAAAAAAAGGAACAACAAAAACTCAAACTGCTGTTCCTTTTGAAAAAAGGAACAACAAAAACTCAAACTGCTATTCCTTTTGAAAAAGGAACAGCAAAAACACGCACTGCTGTTCCTTTTGACAAAGGAACAGTAAAAACTCAAACTGCTGTTCCTTTTGAAAAAGGAACAACAAAAACACGAACTGGTGTTCCTTTTGAAAAAGGAACAGCAAAAACACACCAAATGTTGTTCCTTTTGAAAAAGGAACAGCAAAAACACACCCAACGTGAAAGTGCAAAAGTTGTTGTTCCATTTCGAAAAGGAACAGCAAAATGAACTGTGAAAAAGGAACAACAAAATGAATGGCTGAACCAAAAAGTGCTATTCCTTTAGAAAATAAATAACAAAACGAAAATGATGTCCCTTTGAAAAAGGAGCAGCAGGAACGACAATAATGCACACAAATGCTGTTCCTTTAGAAAATGAACAGCAAAATACACAACCATAAAATGCAAACACGCAAAGAATGAATTAGCTGCTCACTGCATTGATGCTTTTGAATGAAGCAACACTTGAAACACAAAATATAAAAGAAATTAGAAAAGAAACAACATTTTATTTAAAAAACAATATGTAAATTAAGTTACAACAGCTATGATATTATGTAAAAAAATGATCTTTTTGAAAAATGTTTTGGCAGCAGTGACAAGAAATGAATCTTGAAATTGAAATCAATTCTTCATTTGTTCTATTATGAATCCATTGGGTAATGAGTTGGATGAAATTCATTTGTTTTATTAAAATTTGTTTCAAGAATCACTTGTCCATAAATTGACGTTCTTTTTCTCCTAGGACCTGCAAAAAATGAGTGTCTACTTGCAATAAAACATTAAATCATGGAGAAAGAGAGGTGCACGGCTCCCCTAATCCAAGAATTATGCAAAAAAACTAACAATTAGTTACTCTATAGAACAAATCCAAGGAGAAAATAACAAAGTAAAATTTATTTGTTACCTGCGGGAGAGTAGTGGTCGACCATACTAACCAGCAGTGTTTTAATCACAACTTCTTTGTTTTTCGTCCAAATTGAGTGATTCGAAAGCCAAATGAGAGCTAATTCAAAGGTGTATCTCCAATAGAAACAGGTTTTAAAAACTCAATGATATGATATGTCAATTGTTTTTAGAACAACCTACATAATAGAGTCATTTTCGATTACCCGGCTTAGACCAACAGTTGATATTTCAAGCATAACGTTTTCGTTTGATGTCGAATTCGAATGATTCAAATTGGAAATGAAAATAGATTCATTTATTGATCTCCAATAGAAACAGGTTTTGAATATAAGAAGAATTGATAGGTCAAATACTGTAAGGAACAGCCAGAAAGACATAGTTTTAAGAGTTCTGATTTACGATAGACAGTCAGTATTTTGATCATAACTTCCTCATAAGATATCGAAAATGAGTGATTCCAATTGTATTTTAAATTAGATTCATAGGGGAATCTACCATAGAAACAGGTTTTAAAAATTCATTCATTTAGGCCTCCAAAAACCGACTGTCCCAACTCTGTTCCTGAGCTGCCCGCTAGACATCCGGTCAATGTTTTGGCTCTAACTTTTTCGTTTCAAATCCAAATTGAGTGATTAAAATTGGATTGGAAAGTAGAAATCAAGGGCTACTTAGGATAGAAACAGGTTTTAAAAATATTCACTTTTGGTCTCTCAAAACATGACTGTCCCGACTGTTTTTCCAGAAAGTTCATCAAGCCTGCAAGCCAAAAAAAATGAAATTCAAGCATTTTTTCAAATTGGTGATAAAAATGAAAATGAGTATTTGTAGAACTTATTATTTCCATTATGATTCATCTACATACAAAAATGAATTGGAACATTTATCATCGATTTGACTTCGATAGCATGTTGCAACAAAAAAAAAGAACTAGTTTTACAAAAATAAATAAAAAAAATGTGTTTGTTTTATTTCTTTATTTATTTTATTTTCTCCACTATCCTACTCTTCTTTGAGAATTGATTATGTTTATGTATAAGAGTATTTCCAGTGGAACCATGTTAGAAATAAGGCCTCATGTATGCACATACCCAAATTCGAAAAATGCATGTTGATAAAAATTAGGGTATGAGAAGCCAACTTCCCTTGAAAAGATGGTTTCAAAAATTGTTGAAGCATAGAGTGATGTTGCAAACAAGTGATGGAGTGAAACCAATCTTCAATATATCCTTTACATTCTTGATTTCCCATAGCCATCATACCATGAAGTTCTTGGTCTTTTAAAATAACTTGTTGATGCATCCTACAAGAAACCTCCTTTTCTTCCATAGCTTCTACAATTTTAGAATTTAAAACATTCTGAATCTCATTAAAAAAAAATTTAATGGCGCATGTGAGATAGAATGGGTGGGAAGGGTGGGTAAATTTGGCAGTTCAACATTGTAAGCATGTTGTACTGGTTTATTGTGGTGAGGGTGTGGAATTAGTTGAGCAGGAAAATGTGTATAGAATGGACCATTTTGATGATGTGGTTGGTTGGGTTGAGTGGATAAATTTGATATGCAAGTAGGATGTTGCAAAAGAGCCGGTGGAGAATATGGAGAATGTGCTTGTGCTACAAGATGAGGGAGAGTAGTCATGCAATGATAAGGTGAACCGTGCCAAACTTGTAAACAAGATTGGTGGTTATATTGAAATTGACATGGCTGCCCTAACACATTAGCATTCCATAATGGATTATGCAAGTATGATAATGGAGAAAAAGTGTTTTGAACCATACCTGTAGGCCTTGTTGCAGCTTTCTTACCTCTTTGATATGCTACTTCCATCCTAGATAAGGAAGAGTGAATATCTATGAGATGCTCCTTTCGGTCATGAGAACAAAACATTTCATCAAATTCTTCATTTTTATGAACCTACAAAACATCCAATTTTTCATTTAGAGAGCTAATAAAATCAACTTTAAAATGTTCAAATAACACATTGATTTCAGCTCTTATGTCTCCTCTTCTTGTAGCAGATTTGGAAAACAAAGAAAAAACATCTCTAGAATTCTTACCAGCCTTGGAGATTCCTCTTGAATACCTTATGCACAACTCACAAACATCATCACATGATAACTGAAAAACATCACCTTTTCCTATTAGATTTAAGAGTTCTAAAAATTTATCTTTGATTCCTTTAAGAAGGCGTGTTTTTAAGATCTCTTTTTCCAAATGCTTATATTTTGATTTTTGAAGGTTGTATTGAAATCGATCTACATAGTCCTCCAAACTTTCATCTTCCCCTTGTATCATACTGAAAATATCTTCATTGGATTTGCAATAGTCTTGGTACTTCTTCAAGAATATGTTCTTCATGTCCTCCCATGATTGGATGCAATTCCCACCTAGGCTCATGAACCATCGGAGAGTTGCTCCTTTTAGAGTAAGAGGAAACACTTTCAATCTTTGATCATTAGTACAATAATCATATCCTCTACAAAGTATTTCAAACTCAAACATAAATGTATGTGGATCTTCATTTGCTAAACCATGAAAATTTGGTAAAGATGGGGGAATTATGTGCATTTGTGTCACTCCTAGATCTTTGATAGGAAATTCAAAAGTAGAAACGTGAGCCATTTCTTACCATAATAGAAGATGTTCTTCATGTGTTTCTTCGAGGCTCCTTCTTCAATTGTTCCTGTCAATTAGTTAGTGAAATGGGTGGTGCTTACATCACCACTTAAGTGAAATCATGTGATTCATTTTTTTTTTTTAATTTCTATTTTTCCTAATAATTCACACAAAAATTCAAACATCTATTTCTACTCTAGGTTCTTTAACAGTCCTGCTGGAAAGCGGACGGGGAAGCAGGGTTTTTACATGCTCCGTACGCAGGTTCTTACCTTCCGTTTTTAAGATCCAACTCTTCCCTAGCAGGCACTGTTCAGATTCACACTACTCTTTAGAAATGGCTACACTCTCCCCGGCAACGACGCCAAAATGTGGAGCGATAAAAAGGTGTCTTTTGAACTCCTAATTACCTTCACATTAATTATCAACCCAGGGACGACTTTTTATTTCAAGAGTGTACTCTGTCTGAGGCGACTATTTACTTAAGAGTAATGTTTTGCAGTATAGTGCTTAAAACCCAAAAATAAATGAATGCTTGAAAAAGAATCTAATTGGAACAGCAAGAAACTGAAATGTTCTAAACTAAATCATTCATTCAAACAACCATCAATCGAGGATATAGTAGCAATAACTCAGTCCTCTAGAAATTGATGCAAAAGGAATTAGAGCATGGACCATGGATCAGGGAGCGTGGTAGCATTTGCTGAGGCTCACGACAGCCTTGGACCTTCTCTCACACCAAAGCAATAAATGCAAGTAAAAGGAATGGCAAAAAATAGAATGAAACGAAATGGACAACAGTAAATGAAACAACAATTAAAAGAACTAAATCTCGCGAGTTAGAACTGAACTCTCATTCCACAATCAAATAACAATCGGCAAAAGCAATTCCAATGATCTTTACTTTACGAGAAGATATTTACAAATGAATTATGGAACAACAGTTCATTATAAAACAGGAACGTCAATCATATATACATTCAACACACTAATGGAACAACAATCCTCAACCGTATGTACACGTTCTCTACTACTACAACAATCTGAGAGTAATGGATGATATGACTATGTTTCTGAACGAAGTAATATTGCTTTCAAGTCTTACAAATACTATTTCACATGGATCTGATAACAATAACATTCATACCAACATTCCGCTACAGAAATAGCTGAAAGATGCAATTCGAATAGATCCACTTATACAATGCAGAGACATGAGATAAAGAACTCATTCAGATATCAGTTATAACGAAGCATAGCATATCACATAAAAGATGTATCAGATTACTAAGTAATAAAGATAAACAATCCACACGCAGATCACCGTATAATGATACAAAGGCAAGTGTCCTTCGGAGCCGGGCCCTTAGCTGCCGATGGTACACCGCCTTAGATTACTCCAGACGCAGAGACGGAATGAACACCAAGTCTTCTATATTAATCATATCCACAAAAGTATAACAAAATCAAGTCTCAATGAGACTCAATGATCAAAGTTTATTCTGAAACTATAAAATTACAAAAACAATACCCCCACCTCTGATCTTTGGTTTCATTTAAATAGAGAAGGATCAGAGCATAGATAATTACAATCATGATTTCTTTTACAAATTTAGGTTTATTCTAACTAGATGATCAACAAGAAAATATATTTCCCTTTATCTCTTCAACAAAAGCAAGACGAATTTGGGTTTGCAGCTGGGATTTGGAGGACGACCGCAACTGCAAATCTGAGAAAATCAGGCTCAAAGAACCCTGCGTTTCTCCCTGTACAAGCCGAATTTGGGCAAACCATTCTTCACTAAAGTTAATTGGGCCCGTTCTGGACAAAACCCATGTTCCGGATTTTCCAAATTCGTCTTCATTTGCTCAGAATATCAACTGCAAAAACTGTCACTCCTTAAACCAGCGAATTTCTGAGTTGGCAGATTTAAAAATCAAATCTTCAATCTGGAAGTTACCTTGGAGGCTAAAAATGGTAAATAATGTTACAACCAACTTATTAGAACTATCATTGGTAAAAAATTCATAATAATCAATTTATTAGAAATAAAGGAGAATAAATAATGTAAGAGCATAAATCATCATAAAATGAATTTATATAATAAATTATAATAAATGACATGATGAAGAATGGTAGAAATGGGTGGAATAAACGTTCACAAGTGACAATAATAATGGCATATTAACGACCCAACACTAATCTTTCAACATTTTCTTTTTTGAAGTTACATGTATGCATGCTAATTAATTCATAGACTAATTATAATTTGTCTTTGCCACTGTGTACACAAGCCTAGATGCAGAGGGGTGTCGATGTTGTAGTTATGTGGACACATGAGTGGGAGGTTGTATATGGAGGCATTGAGCCATAGGTAGGGGAGCACCAAACCTAAATTGATCAGGCCCACTTCCCACTTGACTTCCATTTGCACTCAACTGAGTCACATGTAGGGGACTATTTAAATGCATAGTTCAAAATCATTTATTTGTGGATTGTTTATTTTGTACAAATAATGTTATGATTAATTTGAATTTGAATGTGTTATATTTCAGTATCTGATTATGGAAGCTCACTATGTGTAGCAAAATAGACATAAGAGTTCTAGAAGCGATACTTTCTAGAGTGCATTATAGATAGTTTGTATATTTCGAGGTTCATTTCACAGGGAACATTCACATGTGATGTACAAACTTTTCATATTTTCATACATGGATAGTTTATGGATGCATGAACATTATTTTAGTTTATTGATGCTTATTATTTCAGTTTGTGGATGTTCATGTGTATTGTTATGGCCTAAATCTACCTCAAGTTGAGAAAGGCAGGTTTAGGGTAACATCAAACCACGCTTAACCTGGTAGCTAGCCCTACCAGGTTGGGAGAGGGATCTCTCCTTGTCAATCTCAGGAAAATATAACAAATAATGCAAGAGATTACTGATATAAAGACTAATTTTAGGCTAGGTATATGCTAAGAGGAGTTTGATTGAGTTTTATGGTGGTTTGCTAGATCAAATGTGAAAGGCAGCTTTGGGTTCAGGGAATGAGCTTAGTTTTGCAGAGGGTTCTGTGGGGCGAGGTAGGAAAGTGCTTTAGTACTTTAGATTAAGTGAAATGGAGAGTCTTCAGACTGGTGAGGAGTTGGAGAGGGCATGGAATTGTCATGAGTCCTCTTCAAACAATAGAAAACATGTAAAACCAAATAAACCCTAAGGTAGAGCACTACAACATCAATGATTTCCACCTTTATACTTGATTGATTTAGTTAAGATGAAAAGAAAGAGATAATTGCACACATAAACACATGATAACTTGATTCATAGAAGGAAAAAAATACTAAATCACCTTGCCACAAGAATCCCACAAAATGCTGCAAACCCTGGTCTATTTCCTTACCAAACTGCAAAGATGATGTACAATAATGCTCAAAGCATTAACAAGAGTCCAACCTTTACAAATGACTGAAAAAACACATGATATAGACCTCCAAAGCACCTGTTCTATCCATCAGGGGTCGAATCCATGAGAAGAGGGGTGGTTCCAATGATATCTAAACTAGGAACACAAAAATGGGCAGTGGAACAGCTTGTCTCTTAAACCTAGGAAACTGATTCATTCAACTACAAACCATCTACAACTAATGTATCTACCTTATCAAGTCAATTTTTATCATTTTTACATCATAGTACATCAATTTACATCATGTCACATCATGGATTTGACCATAAGAGAGAAAAATTCAAACTAGAAGAAAACTAGGCGAAAAACAGAGTTTTTGAGCAAAATTGGCACTTTTTCATCCTATGCGTAGCGCCACTTTTTCTGTGCGTATTGCTTTTTCCTAGTTGAATTTGGAGGCCTTCCCCTTCACAAAATTTGCTCCAAGTTGGCTTGTTGGAAAGATCTATCTGTCTAATTTCTAGGACAGGTGGAATTTTTTATTTGGTGTCCATTTTCCCTCCAAAAATCAGTTCTCCCAACACTTCTCCCTGTGTGGCAAAAAAGTGACAGAGAGGGCATTTTTGAGGTGTTTTTGACCCTTTTGGAGGCCCAAAACTTGTCAAAATTTCCTAGTAATTTGTGGGTATACATAAATTTTCATAAGGAATCCAAAAATTCAAAGTTTTCCTCCAAAGGAGGTCCCTATCAAAAGCGAGTGCCAGGTGGCGCTACGCACCTGCTGGAAAAACCTATTTTTTCCTTGAAAAATTCAAAATTGCCAAAACGTTTGCCAAATTTCTTGAAATTTGGCATGAGTGATCTAAATCAAGTACTATGCTGGGCCAATGAAGCTTCAGCCAAGATCTTGAGTTTATCTTGCTCTTTCTTGCTCTTCAAAGTCTTCCTCAACTTGGCTTTTAGGCACCTTATCCTTGCTTTGCAAATCTTGTTCCGTGCCAAATAGTGATAGGCCATGTGCCACAACATCTTTTTCTCCTTGTTGGCTTTCTCAAAAAACTTCTCCAAGTGCATATTTTCCCTCTCTAGCCAAGATTCCCGGTCAACATCAATCTCTTGCTCAAGCGGTGTCAATTTGACTTTCCTCCTTTTTACTGCTTGCTTGTTTTCCCTTATGGTCTGCAGCTCCATAATTGTCAGTTTATCCTCCAACTACTTGTTCCTTTGCTCAAGGTAATTAATGGTCCACTTATCCCTTTCAATATTAAGAGATAAGGCATGGATGTCAACTTCTTGTTCTTTGATGATCTCCTTGAGTCTTGAGCTTTGGGAGCCCAAATCAGTATCCTCCTCCTGAATCAAAATAAAATCTATCTCCTGACCTTCAGAAGGCCCTTCCTTATGCAATGGTTGCTTCCCTTTATCCTGTACCTATTTTGCTGAAGAAGATGGTAAAACCCCTTTCACCCCGAGTGAAGATAGCATTTTCCTGTGGTTTTATGAAGGAAACGAGACCCCTTCCACCCAAGGTGGAGATAGTACTTGTTTGACAGCTGCAAATAATCTCCTTGTGCCCTTTTCATAAATGAAAAATACTGGCACACCCGTAGTTTGAGTCTTATGAACCTCTTGCTGATTTGAAGGGCCTCCTTCCTCTTGAAATACTGATGGGGTCACTTGAGGGCTTGTGAAAACGTCATGTGAAATGAAAGCATCCCATGAAACATTCAACAAGCTCAGCTGATGCAAAACGACAATCTTGATCAATGAAAAGTGATAAATGTTGTTGAACTATTGATGAAGAGGTTTTATTTGCACAATTGTAGCCATTTTCTCAATATTTCTGCATATGAAATAGGGGAGGTTCATCATCCTCACTCTAGTGAAATGCACCAATAATTTGACATGATAAGTTTACAAACGAGAAAATCTCCCTTCACAGGTGAAGTATTTGATTATGAGCTTCATGAGTGGAGCATAAGTGTCTTGTAGGTATTTGAAAGGAAAGACCCTACTGATTTGCTTTTGATAACTAGCCTTGATATAAGGCTCATAATGCTCTTTGCCCACAAGCTGTCCTTTGTTCCACTGTTCACCCACATTTGGAATACCTGTTGCTTCAGCTATAGTTTCAGGTGTTAAAGTGAAGGAAACACCTGCTAAGTTCACCTGGCCATTGTGAAGATGAAGGACAAATAGTCTAGCAAGTTCATGGTGGTATTTCACCCTCTCCACCATCTCACAAAACTGGTAGCAAGACTGATGTTTAAAACATGTTACTACAAGAGGGCAAGCTAGTAACTCTGTGAGTGTGGTGGGCTCCTCCCGGATTTGTTTTCCTCCCTTATGTGTTTTTCTTAGTGCATAAATCTCTTGGGAGGAATCACTCATAGTTTCCTTATCCCTTTCATAAGCTGAATCTGTTTCCATATTTGCCACTGTATGGTGTAAAATGATGAGTATGAAGAGATTTTATTTCAAGAATAGGTGACTGCTGTTTTCTTCTTTGGGATTTGATGAATGAGATTGGTGAGTGGGATTTGATGAGTGGAAGGTTTTTATGCTGGTTGTAGTGTTATTAGGGAGTGATAGGGTTTGGGGAATAGTGGGAATTATGGGTTAGGGTTTTAGGGTTTGGGGATAGAGGGTAGGATAAGTGTCAATGAGAGAGGGAAAGGGGAAGGGATTAGGGAAATTTATTATAGAGGGATGGGATATGGGAGAATTATGTAGGGGAGTAAAAATAGCAAGAATGACAAAATTACAAAACCCTAGATAGTTTTGCAATGCAACTGTGCAGCAATTTAGGGTTTGATTTTTCACCTATCAAAACACCATCAAGGATGATAAAATGTCTTGCTATGGCAAATAGGAGGTTTTACTTACTTGGAGGAATGGTGTTTGCAAAATTTTGGAGCTTTAGAAGGTCAATTGAATGAATTTTTGGCTTAGTAAACTGGTGCGCCGTGCCAACACCCAGGTGCGCCGCACTTGGCAGGTGCGCCACGACTGGTAGGTGCATTGCGCCTGTTCAAAACTGTATGTAAATCCTAAGCTCAGTGCGCCGTGCCTGTTCAAAATTGTATGTAAATCTTTCGCTTGATGCGCCGTGCTAACACCCAGGTGTGTCGCGCCAAGGGAAATTTCGAAACTTGCTGCAATTTTCCTCTTTTCACCTCAAAACGCGATTTTCTCCTTTTTCTCTCTCACTTTTAGCACAAATGAAGTCTTCAACACAAATGATCCCTTTATATACTTTTGAATTTAATTTTTCATTTAGAAAATCCACTTTCTAAAGTTTTCCTTTTCACTTTGTTCTTTAAAAACTCTGTTTTGCAGTTTGGCTCTCTTTTTGTCATTCGATGGACTAATGCTTGGATTTTCTTGTCTCTTTTGTAGGAGTTGCAGTGTAGGAGTTTGGCAAGGTGACCCAGGGCTGCAGATGATACTTTATTACATATGAAAACGATAAAATTACATAAGATTTGTACGAGAAATGGAAAAACCTTGTTTTCACCTCGAAATAGAGTTTTGAGGTTAAAACCCTTTATGGAGCAAATCATGAGTAAACTTTGTGATTATATGAACTTATTGAACATCCTCATGTGACTTTTGGCCCGTTATTGAGCTTTTTAAGACCATGGTGGCAAACAATAGACCTAATGAGACCTGAAAACCCTAAAATGACTTCCTGCAACTGAAATGAAATAAAAATGACAACAAATGATCTGTACATGTGCAAATAAGCCAGCAGGTAAAAGTCATGAGGGAAATTTGATAATGAACCACTACCATCAGATGATCCATGACCTAATGGAATGCAGCTAATCAGATGGGACACCTAAAATGCATGCAAAAATAGAAATTTGATCACTAATGGAGGGATGAAGATACCGACACTAACATGATGAAGATACCGACACTAACATGCATAATGTAATTTGTATATATTTTCATATGGATAGTTTATTATCATACATAGCTAACAAGATAACCATTTTGACTTCTGAGGAAATAAACTATGAAAATAAGTACAATCTTAGACTATGATGCAAGTTATTTTGATACCTAAAATGAACTAAAATATATGTTCATGGTTCCTTAAAAAAACAAAAATAGGATTGAAATACATTTTAAAACCAATTTTAAAAGATGTCTTGAACTAGTAATGTTCCACTACTAACTTGTTTTATTAAAATTTATTTCTTTTGAGGTCATCTACAGGATCTTAGTCATAACACATGATATAAGTCATATGTATTGGAATTTAATATACCAAGAAATAATCAATGATATGTTTTTAAATAATTTTATATAATTTTATGGAATTTTCTAAATTTAATTGGCTATCAAATATTTTAATCAATTCCTTAACTTAAGACATTCAATTAAGAACATTTAAGAGGCAAAATTTTACAAAATAACAATTTTGAATTCTAGTTTCATAGACTAAGGAAATAAGTACACGCTTATAATGATGCAAGTCACTTTGATACTTAAAATGAACTAAAATATATCATGTACATCAATTTAATATTGAATTTGTCGAAAGTGTCTTTTAGTGCAATCAATGTATATTAATTTAAAAAATTAATGATATGTTTCTATAATTTTATGCACATTCCTAAATTTGCTTGTGTATCCAAGTATTTCAATCAATTCCTTATCTTAAGATATTCGATTAAGAATATTCAAGAAGTAAAATTTTACAAAAATAACAAATTTAGTTGTCTTATTGGCTTGTAGAAAGTGTCTTTTAGTGCACAATCAATGCATGTTAAACTACAATGGTTTTAATTTAGATGTCAAGATGTAAACTACAAATAAGTTTTATTCGATTTTATTTATTTTGAGGTCATGAAATAGCTTAATAGTCATAACGTGATATATATATATATATATATATATAGATATATATAGATATATATAGATATATATATGATGATGATGATGGTTAACGTCCACTCAGACCAAATTGGTCTATCGGACCTACAATTTTCTTAATTTTTACTTGTCTGGCTCCTCGTCTTTCTTGGCGAGATTGGTGTTGTAGCTTTCTTTCTTTTCTCTACGGTCTTCCAACTTCCTTTGTCTTGCATCTCCTTCATTTCTTCTGGTTCTTGGGACATTGGTGTCTTAGCTTCGTGATCTATTGTGTTCTTCTTTTGAAAATAGTTGGAGAAGAAGTTTGGTTTAGGAGATCTGCTTTGCTGTTAAATGAAGATTTATTTTCTGCGGTATTCAAATCCTCATAACTGTTGATTTGTTGGAGCGAGCTTTCTCCTTGCTTGTTTTGAGAGTTGTTTCCTTCTTCCTTGATTTCTTGTGACTCATTTTCTCTAGAATATTCTTCTTCTTTGATGACAGTGTAGTGTTCTTTTTGTGCTCCTTCCCACCATGTAGATCTGTGGTGGTTTTTTCTAGCAAAATTTTTCTCAGAGGCTTTTGGGCAATTTTTGGCTAGATGCCCCGTCTCAAAGCACGATCGACATCTGAAGAGGACACTTTCATAATCAAGCTTCTGGTTCCACACATAGTCTTTAATTGTTAGGTTTATTTCAGCTGGGAATCCGGCGCTGAAATCCATTTCCACACAGATGCGAGCATAGGTGGTTCTGGCATATTCCTCTGTTTCTGGGCACCTGCAGTAAAATTTCCCAATTGCATTTCCGATGGCTTTTAGCGAGGAGAGATTCCAGAGATGCAAAGGTAGGCTTGGGAATCTCACCCAAACTAGTGCTGAGGTTATCACTGCTGTAGAGGGATCGAATGATGGGTTCCATGGCTTCATGAATAGGCCTGATTTTTCCCAAAACCAAGGGCCGGAATCTAGAATACATTGTCTTCTTTCAGGATTTTCAAAATCTACTATAAAGAAACCTCTAGCACAGGGGTAGATATTAATTTCATTGGAAATGATAGGCTTCCATACCTCCGAGATCCAATTGTGGAGTGCTATCAGCCGCTGCCAAAAACCATTGAACCGGCAAATTAGGGCACTTTCGGAGAACTTCAAAGCTTCATCGAGTGAGTCCTAGACCACTTGGATAGTGGGAGCTGGGGCTTCACTCATGATATGGGCAGGAGATTTCCCTTCAGAGGCGGATGAGCCACCAGTTATTTTTGCGAAGCTCAGAGCCATATTTTACTTGCTCGTAGAATGTAGCGAAAGCCTAGCAAGATCTGCGTGCTAGTTGGTTTATATGTTTTCCAATAAATCACAGATATATATATATATATATATATATATATATATATATAAGAGGAGATCTGCGAAAGAGATCTGAGAAAGCCCGATCTGCAGAAGAGATATGAGATCTGCGGAAGAGGAGATAGGAAATCTGAGAAAGTTATCAAGACTTCTGAGATTCGCGGAAGAGGAGATAGGAGATCTGAGCTTCTGAGATCCGCAGAAGAGCCGAGACTTCTGAGATCTGCGTAAGAGGAGATAGGAGATATAATGTACGAGCCACAAGATTCACAAAACCGCACCGCAGAACCGCAAAACAGATTCGCTTTGCAAAAAATAGCGTTTATATAACTGCAGAACCGAGCCATAGATTCACAAAAACAATGTGTATATAACCGAGCCACAAATTCGCAAAAACAATCATTTATATAACTGCAGAACCGAGCCACAGATTCTTCGAGCCGCAGGTGCGAGCCACCGAGATTTCTGAGATCCGCCACCGAGACTTCTGAGATCCGCGAAAGCCTAGCAAGATCTGCGTGCTATGTTGAGATCCAGTCTGCTGATAATATCCGAGGAATTAGAGGATCGCCGAAGTCGCAGAATCACCGAAGCCGCAGAAAGATCTGACTATAAATTAATCTGCCGCTCTTTCCATGTTTTATATCAAACTCAAAAAAGAATTATTTATTAATAACATAAAAATGTTTCAATGTTATTCATAACCTAGAATTTCCATTCTAAATAAAATAATATATCAACTTGGTTGTTACATATTGAAATTTATTTTCTAGAAACCAAATATATATGGTCCATGTATATAGATCTATAAAATTTATTGCATGCTCAACATGAATACTATACACATGACATTTAAAAAATTTAAGATGATTTTTTTCATTAAATATAAATCAAATCCCTATTGATTTTAAATTTTAATTAAATTTTAGATCTATGGGTTTCACATATTATCCCTAAAAATAAAACCTCCTTGAATTTTTGTGTACTTTAGAAACTTAAGCACCTCAAGGAAATTAAAGTGTATATAACATCTATGTACACCATTATGAATCCATCCTAGATAAGAGAGAAACATTTTTCTATTCAAAATTATAAAATTACAAGAGTATTCAACTATAACATTTATAGATTACAAAAATCATACATTTGAGATCTCTTATACTAGATTAGATTACACTTGACTGTTATAGACTCGGTTTCAGGGCTTTCCATTTTCATCATCTACTCATCTGGTCAATGGATCATAGGAATGCAAGTCTCCATAATACGTTCATGGTCTGATTCTATCATCTTCCATCTCCTTGGTTCACCTTTCTTTGTTTTGATTTCTATGAGATTGATCCAAGATGCTATGACTAGATGATTGTATTAACAAGATATATATTCAGGCATAAAATCTCTATAAATGATGTGATTAGTCTGTTTTTAACGTTTTTTTAAAAATGGCCCATCACAACATGTCACCAATTTGGTATGTGAATTGTCCATCTTCATATGGCCTCATCAACCTACTTTTCACATGTGTGCATCACATCAAATAGTAGGCCACATTCTCTTCATTTCCTGTAGGGGTAGTGACAACTAAAACATCACCTGCAACCAAAATAAAACATATGTATTAGTTAAATATGCTTAAGATTTCAATTTATAAATAAAATTTTTAATGATAGATGGGCCACATACCTTCCCTTACAAGATTATAGACTCAATCATGATCAAGTGAAACAACGACCTCTTCATCATGCATCTCTTGCCACGTTGAATTAAATGAGGTCCCTTTGGATTAAGAGGGACATATTTCCATCCTTTCATGTACCCATGTTTTTCACAGTAATCAAGTATACATCCATCAACACCAATGAAAAACTCAAAAATGCATGCTAGTTTTCTTGTCTCGATGGAAAATATTTCCCAAATGTCTTTGCTTTGCACTGAGTGTAATTCCCTTGTTCCTTCTACAATATTACAATACCAAGGAATGGATTTATTCAGATCACCAAGTCCAATATTCTAGAAGAACCTACGCACAGGGCTTATAGATTTGTGACCTTCATGTCCTAAATGAGATCTACACCAGTTGACCACCTCTAGTGATGAGTTGAATTGATCTGCGTCATGACTCATTTGGTACCTCCTAAGTACTCGCTTCACACAAGCACTTGCACCTTCATGCTCACCCTTTCCACGTCTTTTTCCAAAGTAGCTCCAAGTATGGTGAATGTTTGTCTTCTTGTGTAGTCGGCTCAACCAATAAAAAGTTCATGCTGACTTGAACTACCTTGCACAACCATATGACCATATCCAATGCTTCCTGAATGATATGCCATTTTTTTTAATGATTCATAAATCAGGTCAAAGCAATGTTGCATGAACAATGGGTCACGCTCAAGATCATCACTGATGTAAAAGTGATACTCCTTAATCACATCACTTGACTTGTCAATGCTATCTGTACCATCAATGTTCAATTGTGCATGTATGTACAAAACATGTACGATATGGAAACTTGGTCTAAGTGATAATACTCACCATGTATCTTTGTCTGAGGAGCAAATATGTAATTCTCAAGAAAGTCCACCATTGATAAGATTGTGCCTAGATGAAATACTTCACGAGAATGCTTATATTCAAATGCTTTCCACCTGGACCTGTGTGAGTGTTTGATATATTTATAGATCTGGGTTTGAAACATACCCATGAATTGTGAAATAGGAATGTCATCCTCAACATAGTTGATCCTCTTAGGCACCAGATTTGAAGAAGATCATTTATTTCCCATGACATACTCATAATTCTTCCATGTGACGGTGACATCTTACATCCCAGACTGGTTGGCACTAATAAGAAAGTTCTTATGGGACGATGTCAAATCACTACATTCAGTGCATCTTCTCCCACCTATACATATTTTCTTGTAATACAATTCTTATGGCTCCCTTATGCACAATATTGATGAAATAAAATAACACATTGTAAGGGGAGGAGGGTCATCGTGATAGTTCTTCTTGTAAAATTCCTAGAAAGTGTCACAATGAAGTTGGAATTCAACATGATATCAACAACAACATGTGCAACAAATTGTATTAGGCCTAATAAACCATGGATTCAATTTCTGAAACATCCTTATGGATATCTTCACATGGTGATTTCTTTCTTGAAATTCCTTGAATAATGCAAATTTTTCCATTTCTACAATGTACTTAGTTTGTTCAACATACTCACAACTAGCTATTCAATGTCGTACGCCATGCTTTCTATCTAGAATAGCATGGGAATGACTTTCCCAAAATCTACCACAAATGATTTGATTCCTGTTGTAAGCATGTCTTGGTAGGGTTGCCTGGTGATAAGAGCCCAACAAGAAGATTCATCATTTTCATTCACTTGAACCCTGAATTTGGTATGCTTGTGCATTGTTTTTCTTGAGAAATGGAGAAATTTTGACATTTTTGCCAAATTTTGTTTTCTTAATGTACTTGGTGCAACATTAGCGGTTGTAATTTCCATGCACACAACTTGAACATCACGTTTTCTTGATTTTCCAAACATAGTGAATTCCTTTGATATATTTTTAGTGACATTCATATGTGTCTTCTTGCTTTTAGCATATTGGACACCCAAAAGATTTGTCGCATGTTTTAGTTTCTTATGTTTGATCTACCTATGTAGTATCTGAGCTTGTGCAACAACTGAATGTTTCTTAAAATGTTATCGACTGATGTATTGACATGGTCTCTAATAATGTGAGTAGGATAGGCTCCAAGGTCCTCTATTGTGCTTGCATCCAAATTTTCTTCAAACGTTCCACCCTTTTCCAAACCACTACAACTCCCTGTTATCCTATCAACTTGAGAGGAAATAATTCGTTCTCCCAATGGTTGATCAGCTTCATAGGGAAAAAATTCTTCCTCCATTGATTGATTAGCTTGACATGGCACATTCCCCCTAGTGACAATTGATCAGCTTGATAGGGAACATATTCTTCTAGGGGTTGATCATGTTCATAGGGAACATCTTTATCATCATCTGGTTGATTAGCTTGATGTGACACATCTTCTCCCTCATGTGGTTGTTCAATTTCCATCCTGCATAGGAGAATACAAAATATACTTGTAATTCAAGTGAATCGTCATCATAAGACAAGTGAATAGTAAATCTACACATGTTTATTTAAGAAAACACCATAGGTCAAAGGTCATGATATGATTTTATAGTAGGAATATAGGTAGCAGAAGTTCACATGGATCAAGGGTTCTAAGTTGAAACATGGAAATAAAATGGTTTCAAGCTCAGGGAAAGATGAATCAAAGAAGAGCGCATGCCAGTAAAAGTATCGGTCCCTATGTCAATATAAAGGGTGATTTAGTATACGATGAAAGGTAAAATCATTGCTCCTCAACAAATAAAAATCAATTTGGAAGCCCTAGGGCTCTAGTCAAAAACCCTAGGGAAACATTAAATGAAAAAAAAGGTTGACATTTGGTAACTAGGCAGTAGAAGTTGACATGGACCAAGGATTATAAGTTGAAACATGAAAAGAAAATGGTTTCGAGCTCATGGAAATATGGGTCGAAGATCCCAGGTCCATAAAAATATTGGTCCCTATGTCAACAAAAAGGGTGATTCAAAATATGATGAAAGGTAAAAGAATTCCTCCTCAATCAACAAAAATCAAATTGGAAACCTTAGGGTTCTAGTCACAAACCCTAGGGAAAATTTAATTGGAAAAAAAGATGACATTTGGTGGCTAGGTAGTAGAAGTTAACATGGATCAAGGGTTCTAAGTTGAAACATGAAAAGAAAATGGTTTCGAGCTTAGGGAAATATGGGTCGCAGAAGAGTGCACTAGTAAAGGTATTAGTCCCTGTGTCAACAAAAAGGGTGATTTAGAATATGATGAAAGGTAAAAGAATTCACTTTCAATCAATAAAAATCAATTTGGAAACCCTAGGGCTCTAGTCACATGGACCAAGGGTTATAAGTTGAAATATTAAAATAAAATTGTTTTGAGCTCAGGGAAAGATGTGTCAAGGAAGAGAGCATGTCAATAAAAGTATCGGTCCATGTGTAAAAAGAAAGAGATTCAGAATATGATGAAAGGTAAAATAATTTTTATGATAATACAAATTGTGTGTAGGAGGCACTTAAAGATGATATAATCACTATGAAAGATGTAACTAATGACTTGTAGCATTCTATTCTGAGAAAGAAATCAGTTGGCATTAAAGGGAAGAAATCAACAACATCTGAGGCTGTTGCATTTGTAAGCACACCTGAACACATACATTTTCTTTAGGAAAACCAAATGAATGACATAAGTAAGACAAAGCCAAAAATAAATGATTAATTTTCCCTTTAATTATAATGTGTGAGAAAATCAACAAAAACTATTTATTTGAGGTTTTGTGTATGGAAAAATTCATAAAAAGACCTAACATCATTATGCTCAAGTAGTAATGTGACCTTGTGAAGATTTTAGAATAGGGTACTAGGGCATGTTAGGAAAATACTGGGGGGGGGGGGGGGGGGTGAATCAATATTTTTAAACTACTTAAACTTTTTTTTTCTTACACATATTTTTGTATGCCACTGTTATGAGGTAAACTTGTGTATGCACGCGACTGTGATGAAGACAAGTAGCATATATCCATTTCACTAACTTTTTTAGTTAATTCATCATTTGTTTAACTTGAACTAGTATATCATTACTTTATTAAACATTAATTAGACAACAACCATGTGCAGTAAAAACATAATAAGTCATCACACACAAGAAACACATGAACACCAAGATTTTTAGGTGGAAACCCAATGTGGGAAAAAACCACCATTGTTGTTGTCTTTGTCTTCTTCTTTTATTATAAAGAAAAAATTCTTACAAAATTGTATTGGGGCAGACTCATACCAGTACAGGGACACCCACCTACAAAAGACTACAACCTTCTCTCATTTTCCGTCTTCTACTGGAAGGGAGCTCCAACACCCATTATCCTTTGTTCTTTGTGGATCACTTTTTAGAATGTTTCAAACTGGATCCATTCCAAATATCATACAACAATATTGAAACCAACATTGTACCAAATCACTTAATCACTGAACCAACACCTTCTTTCGTTTTCCAGCTTCTACTGGAAGGGAGCTACAACCCCCTTATCCTCTATTATTTGTGGATCACTTTTCATAATTTTTCAAATTGGATCCATTCCAAATATAAAACAACAATACTGAAACCAACTCTCTACCAAATCTCTTAATCACTAAACCAACTGTATCACCAGGTCATACATAGAAATAACTTGTTCAAACAATCATACCAACTTATATAAATGTATACCCATTCATCAGAATACCATACCACATATTGTTCATCACTGAAACAAGATTCTGTCACTGCAAACTCTGTCTAAACACATGCCAGAATATATACACTATTATTCTCTCATACCTGTGTATGTACATGTTTCCCTTGAAGCATTCTTGCGTAAAAATCTCAAAATATTGATAGTTGAATCTGTATCACTATACCATTGAACCAATCACCCAAGAATATACTGAAGCCAACATATATCACTGAACCAAATACAGATCATCATCTAGCATCATCATCACAAGTCAATGTTTTACTTCATAATTAATTCAGGACAAACAGTGTTGTCAAATATAGATAATTATAAGAGTCTTCATCGATAGTTAGTATAAAACATAACATAATAGATCAATCATTATCAATATATCATACTGCAAAACCCTATTAGATATACATGACTCTTATAAAGCACTTCTGCATATGTATGTGTCTTTTATACTTGACATTCACGTACAAATCTGTCTATTTTGTAGAATGTATACATGACTGTAACAACCCTTGTGAAATTTCTATGTAAAAATATATAAATACCACGAATGATGGGACACGTATTCCAAGCTAAATGTTGGGCAAGATATCTTAGGGGGTGTTCATTTGGTTGCTTATGGCTAAGGAAATTGGCAAAGGAAATGGCTAAGGCATTTAAGAGGAAAAAAGGTATTTTGGCACATTTATTTATGAAAATAATGGAAATTAGGAGAAAAGGTAGGTGAAAGGTCACATTTTTCATGTGAGTAGGAAATTGAAGGAAAATAATGGAAAATGAAGAAAATAGAGGCCTCATTAATAAAAAGGCTTATCAGGATCAGTGGGCAAGACTTGGTTAGTTTAGATTTGGAGCTCTCTCATTATTCTCTCTCTCTCTCTTTCATTATTCTCTTGGTTACTTAGAGTTTTCTTGGAGAACTCTTGGAGGGGGTGGCATACTTGGAATCTTAGAGCAAGAAGGCAAAGGAAGAGCAGGAAAGCAGAAGAAGGGATCGACATTAGAAACTACATCAGATTTTCTTGCAAGTATCGAGTTGCATGTATTATTTATTCACTAGTTTTGACATGCATGACCCATGCATGTGGTTTCTTGGTTGCGATCTATCATTGGCATGGAGGATTGCCTGGATCAACAATGGATTGCCTAGCCTTGCCATTTCCTAGATAGCCATGGTGATTGTGGGTTTAATTTCATTGCTTTGTTTTGGTTGGTTCTCATTTTTCCATAGCTTGGGTTGAGTTATTAGTCCTGCAAGCCCTGGTTGAACAAACGCTCTGGAAGCCCTGTAACAGCCTGGGTTGAGTTACTAGTACTGGAAGCCCTGGTTGGAAAAATGCTCTGGAAGCCCTTGGTGGGTTGAGTTACTAGTCCTAGAAGCCCTAGAAGGCTTGGATGGAGACCAATCTGATGATGGTTTTTGGTGATGTACGACTGTGAGGTGGAATCACTGTTTGATGGATTGAGGTGGGTGGCCTCTCGAAGCCCTGGATGAGTTTTAATTGGTGTGTTCAATGAGATCCCACATTCATGCTTAGAATATGGCATGGGGCTAATTCATTGAAGAGATACTTGGCTCAACCAATCTATGGTTGGGTGGAACGTGGTAGTCCCATCTCCGGTTGGTTCATTGCATTTATTAATGAAAAAAATTCATTCCCTTGATTTTCATGTGAAAATGTACTAATGTATATATGGATTTTTATGACTGATATGTTTATTGTATTTCTATTCCTATTATGTTTTTTTATATGCACATCTACCCGAGAGGTTGTTACAGAGTGGTATCAAAGCATGGTTCAAACACTTGGACTGGATGGGCTCTATCATAGGTAAAATGAAGATGAAAGGTTAATTTTTAGACCTTTCTGTCATATCTGTTATAACTTTTCTTATGTGGAATATTAGGAGTTGAAAATTTGTCCATAATAAAGGTAAATCCCACTAATAATGTGGTAAATATTTCAGATATTGGTTCACAATACTTTAGGAATGATGATCTAAGGAAGATGGCCTTCCTGAATGCACCTTTAAATAGGTCATTTTGGCATTTCTGTAATAAATTTTCTTTTGTAGGCTTTTAGAAGCTAACAAATCGTCCACATTGAGGGAAAATACCAATGATTGTGTGGTAGAAATTTCAGATATTGGGTCACAATATTTTAGGAGATATGAGTAGAGGGAGTCAAGCCTTTTGAATGCTCCTAAAATCAGGTCTCAAACAGGTCACACTGAAATATTTGTTATAACTTTTATTCTGGGCACTCTCAGGAGCTGAAATTTTTTCCACAATGACAGGAAATCCCGCTTATATTGTGATAAAAAATTTAAACATTTATTCGATACATTTTAGGAGATATGACTAGTGTAAATCGAGCTTTCTGGATACTCCTAGAATTGTGCACCAAATAGGATTGTGTTGGTATTTTGTTATAACTTTTCATCTATGAAATCTCAGAAGTTGAAACTTGAACCATAGTGAGGGAAAATTCCACAGATCATATGGTTTAGTTTCCATAACCTGTACTACTACAGTTTAGGATACATGCATTGAATCATTCGCTATATTAGTTTGCATGTAAAGTGTTTGATGAAATGCTTAAATGGTTCAATGATTAATTGCATACAAAGTGTTTGATAAAATCCCCCAATGAGTATTTTGTTGTGGTTGGGGATAGTATTGATGTGTAATATTATTTTTGTAGTTTATATATGCTTACTTGTATGAAAATAGGTTGCTATATTAGTTAGCATGTAAAGTGTATGAATAAATGGTTACGTGCAAATGTAATAGTATAAGAGTTGTTTGTGAAAAATGTAAAAGTATGGTAATTGTTTGAAGAAAATGTTCTTTTCTTGGATGGGGTAGTATTTGTAGTATGATAAAATGGATGTAGCTAATGTATGTGTATTTTCATGCAAGTAATTTGAAGAGCTGCATGTAGGGAATTTAAAAGGTTGCATGCAAGGAATTTGAAAAGTTGCATGTAAGGAAATGGAAAAGTGGCATGTTTTTAGTTATTATGTTACAAGTGGAATAAGTGCAATGTTTTTGACTTAATATCATACAAAATGTATGAGAAATGAAAATCAATTTCTTCTCAAGTGTGGATAAATTTAGTAGAGCTTTGGAGATCCCATTTCCATAATTGGACATTGGAGATCAGGCCATTATAGTAGCTTCCTCCTTCTACCTTAGTGTGAACCATGGATAGTAAGGGGGTATGCTTATAGGTTGTTAGTATTGGTGAATGATGATTTCAAATTAATAGACATGATGTCTTGATTTTTGGAACATGTGACTGACTGTGTATGTATTATATGTCGCGTACATGTTGATTTCATGATACCTACTTACATCCTTGTATGCTAGGTTATATTTTTGAATATTTTGATTACATGTATCAGTCTTGTAGGTTGATTACAAGAATTGATCACTAATGTTTGACTACATGCATTTATACATAGGTGTAGTTGATTTGGGATTGCTTATGCATATTATTGGTTGCATGTGGCAATGTGTACAATGGAGTAATGGTTGTTGTCATGCATGAGATCATCATTTGTGTACTTTATATGGTCATGCATTAATGACTGGACTCTAGCTAGAATGACGCGTATATGGTTTTGTACTCATTGTTATATGTGTATATATAGTTGTTATGCATGTATGGTCTTGGTTATAGTTTGAATATTAGGTAAAACATGCCTTGTGAATTCATTGTATGAAATCTAGGTCATCATGATGTTATTAGTTGTTATGATGCTAATGAGCTAGTTGAGATAGGGCAAGGGATGTAGATCATCAAGTGAAGTTGCAACATTGGACCTCGAGGCGAGGACATGTCATATACAGGTTTGTGTATTTGGCATGCAGGTATATAGGTTAAGGATTGTTATATGCCTTTTGATGTTCTAGTTACATTCATGATAGATGTTAGTTGATCAGTGTAGTTATATGCACATGTGTTAGATAGTCAAGAATGATAGCAACCTATAGTTGTATGCACTACTATTGTTGTTTTATATTAGGTAACCTGATTATTAGGTTATATGTTGTTGATGAGCGTGATATATAGATTATTATTGTTATATGTTGTTAACTTGATGATTAGGGTTACTTCAATGATTAGGGTTATATGTTGGATTGGTCATATGCGTGGTGGTTATGTTCTTTACATTGAAGATCTTGATGTTATATGTATTGTTCTAACTTGGTTTGGCCTATGCAGATGGTTATGGTTGCAATATTCAGGTATGAGCCCACGTATTTGTGATTTGGTATCGTACTAATATAGATTGATCATACATATGTGATTGTTATTCATGAACGAAAAATGTTTATGAGCTTATGATGAGAACATGTTAGTTAGTTACTGTTAGGGATATCATGATTTATGTTTGAGTTGATATGTTGTGAAGTTGTATCATGCTAACCTAGCTTTATTGTGTAGACAAGATAGCCTCCCCTCATGTACATTAAGGTATGAGTTTTCTTATGGCGTATATTTGGTGCTTGGTTGTTTGATTATGACATCTATTTGGTGTTTGAGTGATTGGTGCCTATTATTTTGCATAGTTGAATTATCTAACATGGTATATTTATAGTTTGTTGAATTATTGATTTATTTCATGATATTAGTATGAGTCTATAGAGTGGCATAAAGGATTGATATTGTATTAAGATAATTATGTTAACACTTATGTGTTGAGACAGTTGATATGTACTTGAGTTTAATAGGTGATAGTTGTAGCATTATGTCTAATGACTATGAGTTAATTATGGATTATGACATGATTGTTTGTAATATTTTATTTCCAATGGATAGATTTGAATGTCTTGATATTCATAACATGTGGTTGACATGTGTGAGCATGATGCAGGGAGTTGCATGGAAATAGAGGTTGCCATGAAATCTTGAAGAAGGCTCGAGTTGAGCTTTCCCTGGGAACCATGGGGATTGAGTCATGGTGTTTGTTGTTAGTCTTGTGATTTTGGTTTTTTATGAATTGTTGAGCTTGATTTACAGCTTTTTTTATGTCTAGTGTATAGCCATACCACTTTGTTTACAGATTCATATTTTTATTGGTTTTTATGGTCTTCTTCTTGTTTGTTTCTTGTCTTACCTTTTATTGTTTTGAGCCTTGGGAATTGGTTGGGAAAGAGGAAAGTTGATGGATCTTGGGGAGAGATGTGTGGTACCCAAGAGGTGATGTAAGAGTTAGATGGAGCTTGGTGTATGAGTAAGCATGGCGGAAGGGAAGACTACGACAATCGTTTGGACTGGTTGGGTTCATTGTGGTAAATGGACCATGGTAGTACAAACATGAGAAAGGTAACTAGAAAAGGTAGAGTAAATGGATCTGACACGTCAAATACCTTGTCTATGTTGGGAACTGTTGTTCTCAATATCATGCATGTCATGCATGAATAAAGGAAGTTCTCTTAACCTTGACCTTATGTTATCTGACAGTTTTGTTAATATCATGATTATGTTGATGTTTATATATGTATACATGTATGTATGTATGTATGTCATTGTCCGACAGGATCATGATTGTTTTATGCTAACATTTATATATGTATGTATGTATCCATGTATCTATGTTACTATCTAATAGGGTTGTTAGGGATCACTCTTGTGGAGGAATGATTGCTTATGCAGGAGAAAAACATGAAGAGGTTCATGGTCTTACAAGGAATCAATTGGGAAGAATAGTCACGACAAATATACGAGGTTAGCATAATATGGATATGATTTGATATTCTATACTTGTATGATGCCTATGTCTATGTTATAATAGGTAATTTTGAAGGATACATTAACAAAGTGAAAGTAGTGTGGTTTGTGGCATGCTAGGATAAGCATGGATGAGATACCAGAAGCAAGGTTTCTTGGAATGCCTGAAATGCTCGGTTGGGTGGTTGAAATCGACTGCAAGAATTAGCAGTAGCAGCAAAGGAATTGAAACATGCAACAGTATGCTGGTAAAGCACTTTAGGAGTAGGGCCATTGTGGGACACTGGTACCCAATAGTGTCCATTGATTTCCGTGAGCATGCTATGGTCAGTATGATGGTTTTGAGGCAAGTATATGCCTTGGTATTTGAATCTTCTGATGTGAGGAAGCCTTGCCAAGGGATGGACTACCCGTGATGGGGGTGCAAGTAGAACTTGGAAGGTGAATGGCTGCACAAAAGGGGTGACCGGATTCCCGAGGGACTGTGTAGGAGAGAAGGAAAGGTCACAGATGGATTTGTTTTGGTCATTAGCATTGCGAGATGGAATCAAATGCACATTGGGGGTGCACCATGGAACAATGAGCTAGTAACTGTTCGCTGAGAATATAAGTGGCGTGGGATTATAGCGTTGGACATTGGATGAAAATTTGAATTTGCAGTGGATTTTCGACTTCCTGGGAAGGAGGTGGATCCTAGTATTATTTTGAGGGTGGAGGTGTGAGCCTCTAGATTCCCTTGTTGCGGATTCATATTATTTTATTTGTTGGTTGAGAAAATGTACATATCTGTATATGTATATGTGGTTATTGTAAATACCGTAATGAGATATGTTATAAAGCTCCAGTATGTGGTATGTTGTCATGTTGTAATCATGTTTTGATTTTGAGCAAATCTTTCATTGTAAATACTACAACGAGTTGTGTTATAAATCCATGGGCAGTATGTTTTGTTTTCAACAATCATGTTCGTTATAAGTGTCATTGAACACCGAGGATGGTTTTCCCCCAAGGGGGAGAGTTCCGTAACAGCCCTTGTGAAAATTCCATGTAAAAATATATAAATACCATGGATGATGGGACATGTTTTCCAAGCTGAATGTTGGGCAAGACATCCTAGGGGGTGTTCATTTGGTTGTTTATGGCTAAGGAAATTGGCAAAGGAAATAGCTAAGGCATTAAAGAGGCAAAAAGGTATTTTGGCACATTTATTTATGAAAATAGTGGAAATTAGGAGAAAAGGTAGGTGAAAGGTCACATTTTGCATGTGAGGAGGAAATTGAAGGAAAATAATGGAAAATGAAGAAATTAGAGGCCTCATTAATAAAAAGGCTTATGAGGATCAGTGGGCAAGACTTGGTCAGTTTAGATTTGGATCTCTCTCATTATTCTCTCTACCTCATTATTCTCATGGTTACTTAGAGTTTTCTTGGAGCACTCTTAGAGGGGGTGGCATACTTGGATTCTTGGAGAAAGAAGGCAAAGGAAGAGCAGGAAAGTGAAAGAAGGCATTGACATCAGCAACTACATCATATTTTCTTGCAGGTATCGAGTTGTATGTATGATTTATTCACTAGTTTTGACATGCATGGCACATGCATGTGGTTTCTTGGTTGTGATCTATCATTGGCATGGAGGATTTCCTAGATCGACAGTGGATTGCCTAGCCTTGCCATTTCCTAGATAGCCATGGTGATTGTGGGTTTACTTTCATTTCTTTGTTTTGGTTGGTTCTCATTTTTCCATAGCTTGGGTTGAGTTATTAGTCTTGTAAGCCCTGGTTGAATAAACGCTCTGGAAGCCCTGTAACAGCTTGGGTTGAGTTACTAGTCCTGGAGCCCTAGTTGGACAAATGCTGTGGAAGCCCTTTGCGGGTTGAGTTACTAGTCCTGAAAGCCTTGGTTGGACAAATGCTCTAGAAGCCCTGTATAAGTTGTGGATTGAGTTACTAGTTCTGGAAGCCTTGGTTGGACAAATTCTTTGGAAGCCCTAGAAGGTTTGGATGGAGACCAATCTGATGATGGTTTTTGGTGATGTATGACGTGAGGTGGAATTACTATTTGATGGTTTAGGTGGGTGGCCTCTAGAAGCCTTGGATGAGTTTTGATTGGTGCGTTCTATGAGATCCCACATTCATGCTTGGAATATGGCACGGGGGTGATTGGCTGAAGAGAGACTTGGCTCAGCCAATCTATGGTCAGGTGGAAGATGGTAGTCCCATCTCCGGTTGGTTCATTGCATTTATTAATGAAAAAAATCCATTCCCTTGTTTTTCATCTGCAAATGCACGGATGTATATATTATCACAAAATCTGACCTGGATAGGCTATTGATCAAGAAGACTCTGAGTAACTCTTTCAAACCAATCTTTTGGTTGAGGCTTAGCCTCCTCAACCTGAGAGGCCTCTCTCAATAGGTTTAAGATTTTTGATTAATGATTAGATGGCTAACTCTAGGAACAAAATGGACAAATGAATAATTGGTTGAATGGTTGAAACAAAGATTAGCAAAAATCTATTGAGCTATGGATTCAAGCTGATCTTCAACAAAAAAACATGATCAGAAAAACATGGAAGTCAAGGCACTTAGAGTTTAGGTTTATAAATAAAACCGTAACACAATGAAACAACACAATTTACAAGCATGTGAAGGAAGTTAGAGCATTCTCCAATGAATTATAAGTATCACAAGCTCATGCCACTACAAATAAGTAATTGAACAAGGCCATAAGAACATCAAACACATAAACTCCTTGTGAATCTTGAGTAGTCAAACTGATCTCTGTATTAAGTATGAAAAACACAATTTCTTACAATAACACAACTTTCTTTTGCTAATGAAATTACCAACCCTGAGGAATTTGATTCTCAAGATTTATATAGAGTTTTACATCCTTGGATACTATGATCCACCTTTAGAGGAATTCAAATTCCTAACTTAGACACCTATCTATTCACAAAACAAACTACTTAAATTCAACTTGATAGCTAGTTGCCTTTAAGAGCCCTAATACAAAGAGGAGTAAAAATCCTAAAACATGCTTTCAACAACCTTATCTATGACTTCAATATATTCTTTAATCAGCTTCCCACCCATGTCTTCGAGCTTGATGATGTCCTTAATGCTGTTACAAAACCTACTGAGTCATGAACTAACTGTCTTGATAACTAGGAGACAGAGTTCCTCCTTTTAAGACCCTTAATCCCTTCTGCTTATCTTCGAGTAGTTTTGCTGGTATAAATGTGGCATGCACTAACAACCCATTAACATTTCATTTTCCACCTGTGCAAACAAAAGGAAACTCAAAAATATGGAGGAAAGACAAAACATGACTGTGCTACGAAAATACTCTGTTTTCGTAGCACAACTTTTATATCATTTATGAAATACTTCCTAGGACTTTGCTTTCTACACCATTGCCATCTGAGACTTCATACATGATCCCATGTATACTAGAAACTTCAAAATTTGGAACTAATCAAACCTTACCTCTGGAAAGCATCCATAAGTGCTAAATGATCATCTTCAGCAGTTTCGTAGCATGCTACGAAACCGCTGTGTATGCTCTTTTTCAACACGGCCTTCAAAAATTTGTAGTTTGGGAAATTTTCAAAATTCCATGAAAACTGATATGATCAACCAAAAATTAAAATCACTTACCCTTATAGATTTTCTTCTTCACAACTGTTCTCCATTTTATATGCCAAAACTCTTTTTATGTGCCAAAACTGTTATAATATATCTCCTTCACTGCCCCTTTTCAACACCCTGTTTCATTATTGTTGTAGACCCTTTTCTAGATTTGGTTAGTTGTATTTATATGTCTTCAATTTGCCTCTTAAAACTCATGTTTATAGCTCTCAGTTGAGCATTAATCTTCCTTACAAATATGGCTTCTTTGATTGCAGGAACAGTCCAGGTAAAGTATTGAGTTTCACTGTTTACTATTTCTGATTTGGACACCTTTTAAGCTTCCCAAAGAGCTTTCATCCTTTTGAAATTTTTCCTTTCAAAAACATGCTCTCTTGCTCTCACTCTTAGTCTAGCAATTTCATTATTGGTAGCTTTTAACCTTTCTCTCATAACTAGCTTTTTTTGTTTGAGTGGCAGGAACTGTGCTTTTGTCACCTTCAGGTCTTGGAGACGGAATGTCAATCAACTCTTCTTGAACAATAGATGTTTCTTCTGTTCTCCCCAGCTCAATATTGGACTCTTGCATCTTCTTGGATTGCCTGGTTAAGGGTTTTCTGGGTTTGAAAACAAATGCTGTGACATCATCCTCAAATTCCAATTTCTTGGAGGGTTTCATTTTCTTTGACTTTGCTTGATTAGATGTATCACATCTTCCTGCACCAGAGGGGATTCTGCAATATCAATGGCTTTTAAAATATCATTTAAATCACCCTTCAATCTGGAACCTTCTCCTGAGATCACTGTTTTACCTTTCTCTTTTGCAAATTGACTTCTAGTAAATCTCTTTTGAACTGGTTTGCTGGTTGACTATTCTTGTGTCATTCCCTTAACCTCAGGCATCTTTTCCTTTGTAGATTTAGGAGTTTCAAGGATGACTACTGGTGCTTTTCTTACTTTTTCTTTTACTTGCTTCCTAGGTTTCAACTTAGCATACCTTTTTTCCATGGACATTACAGTGCTGGTTTCTATTGATGGAGTTCCTTTAACCCTAGGGCTAATGTCTACACCTGGTTTTTGCTCCAAAGTCACATTAAAAAAAAAACGAAGACCATTCTTTGTTGATCCTCTTGAGTTCATGTAGAACTATCAGTTTAATTAGACCATGATGAAATAGGGAAGTTTCACATCCTTGAGATTTCAACTATACTTTATCTACCATCTTAGCTACACTTTGAAATAAGAAGTAAGGAAAATCTAGAGAAATCATACCAGTAAAATGTAACAACAGTTTAAAATGATATGAATAAACCTTTTGATATTTTCCTTCACAGGTGAAATAACGTTGAATGTTGAAGAGCAAGTTGATATAGTTGTCCTTGATGTAGTCTTTGGGAACTACCTTGGTTAAGTTGGTTTCTGAAAACTCTGGCTTTAGGAACACCTTACATGGTTCCATGTCGAATTTGAAGTTTTTTAACCATGTCTCTTGCCCCCTAGGAATTTCTGTCACCAATGCTATGACCTCTGGAGAAATTTGCAAGTTCAACATTCCGACCTTTATGCTGGAGCCAGTGAAATGTAGTGCAAACTCCTTTGTAACCTGAGTATGTCCTCCCTGCAATTTCTTACAAAACTTTCAGCATCTTGTTTCTTGAAGGCTTCTACAACTACTTTGTCTCTGATTAAGACCTCAGTGCTTTCAGGCTCTGTTCTCAAGCAATGACCAGACCTGTGATGTTTCTTCTCCTCTGTCATCTTTCCTTTTGAAAACCTATGACAAAACTGGCCTCTTTTGAAATTTTGTTGATCAGCCTCGCTTGCCAATGGTGGTTAGCCTCGCCTGAATTGTGGATGAGGAAAACCTTGGTGGAAAATTACCAAAGCTTATTGTTCAAAAAACTTATGTTCGAGGGTTTGCATGCAAACTAAAATGACGAGACTAGCCAGCCCTTTCGAATTTGAAATTATCTTTCATAATGAACCCTAAATTTGAAATGATGAGTTTGGATGGCAGAATGCTTAAGGACCGACTCCTAGCTGACGCCTAATAATGAAAATTATAACGGAATATTAACGAATTGATGTTTGACAAGACTGTTCTCCAAATCTTCGCTTTCGTAGGGCGCAGGGAAAAGCGCTACGAAAAGAGCAACGTTTTCATAGCACAAAACAAACATTTTACACTGTCTGCACTACGAAAACATGATTTCAGGGCTAATTGAAAAAGTTTTCAAAATGGCTTAAGCTATGAGTTTCTAAAAGAATGTAGGACTCATGAAACATGGAAAAAGGATGTTAGTCTTTATTTGGACTTGAAAAATTAAACCTTTGAGACTCCTAACGTATCACCTGCCCATTAAAACATAGGGTGACTTGACACTTATCTAAGACCATGACTAAGAAAAATGTAAACCCTTGTTTTGGTGATAACAGTATATATGGATTTTGACAACTGATATGTTTATTGTATTTCTGTTCCTATTATGTTTTTTATATACACATTTACCCCAAAGGTTGTTAAAACGACTATCTAGAATCAGATCTATTTATGTACGTGATTTTTTTGAAGCACACCTGTGTACAAATCTGTAATTACTAACTCAAACCTTCGGTGCACATCAAAAACACATGTCAAACCCAAATATTAGCACACACCATAAAAATACACATCATAAAATCATCACATATTTATCAAACCATAAGGAAGTTATTCAATATATAGTAATTTTCGATCTAATAGATTTGATCCATCATCATACTCCTTAGTGCACACTTATTTCAGATCAAACCAATCAGCAAAAACTAAATATATGCTCACTTAGCACTTTGATATCCATCTCCTTATATAGCTTAGTCCTTAGCCAATACCTTAGGAAAATTCCGTAGTTATACAGATGGTATTATTTGACAGGATCAAATGTCCATTGTTGTGCTCATTACAATGGGCCAATACCATGGTAAATACCCCTGATATTGAGAATACTATGGTGCAGAAATGTACGTGACTTTGCTTCACCATACATGCGTATGTGCGCGGCCTTTGTTTAGAGGACCTGCGTATACTTATTAAAACATCATCTTTATCATTCCTTTGTCTTTGAACTGATATTTCTTTGTCCAACATTTATATCCCATCTGTACTGGCTTGAATACTTATCCTACTATTATCATTTCGACATCTTTATTAAGTAGGTTTCCATCAAGGAAAACACATTTGTCATAATGCCAACAATCTCCCCTTTGGACTTGATGGAAACCACTTTTGTGTTTGGTCCTCACCACCTATAGATACTTGTAAACACACATGTAGATATACCAAGTTTATCTCCCAAGTCACCAAGCATTCTGAAAACACCAAGCTTCTCTCCCCATTTGACATCAAGGGAAAAGGGATGACCAATGCTGAATGAAGGCTCTCTCCCTTTGTTGACATGAGTGCTATAGATATGATCTGTTGAGTATGAATATTGAATACTAACCATGCTCCCCCAGTGCACATGCTGAATTTTCTAAAGATTCACAAATAAGTACATGATTCTATGACTCAACTAGACATGACCCTTCCTATCACCAATGACTCATGTTTACATTGATCACCCAACACAATGGGGTTACATATTTGACTCAACATTATATCTCGTTCCTAAAATGATGGGATTACATGACTTTATCATAATAATCCATACATTACTAAATTTTACAATGATTTATAACATAGGTCTTTACATGACCTTTACATCAAGAGACATATATGGAATTTATAATCAAAACAAAATACCTCAATAAGACCATGATAGTCATCAACAACTATCATACACCATATAGTATTTGCACCATAAGCATTAAGTGTGACAACAAACACTTTAGCAACATATGTGTCTTTAGTAGCATCATCCATGATATATACCTATCCAGAATGCTAAAGAAATCATAATGCCAACAATGCACTAGTAGTAGCATAGCTCCCCCTAAACTTGTGCCAACTATTCACCGTCAAATCTTATCACATTAACTTAGGCCATCAAAGTATCTTCATTAATCAGTAAAATCATCAAAGCATCAATGTCATATTGCAATAATTAATAAATCATTATAAGGCAACACCACTTCTAAGTAGCACCAATCAACATCAAGACCAGAATGTCGAATAATAATTGTCTGAAGCATATTAGAGCATTTCCCTATGTCTTTCCCATTGTTTCTTCATCATAGAGAAACATACATGATTGTCTAGATCGAAACTCACATATATATGCAACTGTCCTTCATAATATCCATGTGTAGAAAGAAAAATGTTGAATTTTTTCATAACCACAACTCCCCCTGAGCTTGTATTGTCTATAACTGTTCACTTTTATTGCATCAAATGTACATTCAGTAATATAAGAAACATGAATATCAAAACAACCATTGGATACATCATCAAAACAACATATGTATTTCTCCCCCTAAATATGAAAGATCTATTAGAATAATTAATGAAGTGATGAAGCAGAGACCACTCCTAGTTTCTATCTGAGATATTCAAAGGAATCATGTGGAAGATGTTGTAAAATGTAACTAGGTTCGGTCTTCATAATGACATGTAATTATTATCTTTGTAAATGATGAAAATAAGTAAATAAAATTATTTTTGTAATGCCTTTCTTCATGGGTTTCATGAGCAAGAGGTTTATTTTAGATGGATTCCAAGTATGGGGGTTTACGCAGTGCATTATATTAGATATCATTTTGGTATTCAACTGCGTTAAGTAAGTCATTCACATATGACCATTTCCATGAGAGGTAGTCGTAACTGACTAATTTCTCATGATTTTTGAATAGTTCACTTAGCACTCATTGCATCGGGTGATGCTCACAGGGGTGAAGAAGCGGGATTGAAACTAGTGAAATGAATCACATAGCATCAATCATCACTTCCGGGGCTTGCACCCGGTAACCAGGACTTCCCAGGAGGTCACCCATCCCAGAACTCCTCTGGCTCAAGCGCGCTTAACTGTGGAGTTTTCCCCACAATCAAGCCCACTTAGCTTGCTACCCCATTTGAAAAACCTTAGCAAGTATTGTGCCTCATGAACCATTCAAGTATTTTCCCCATATTTTTATTATTGAGAGCCTTAGGGTTTGTCAAAGATTCAATGAAATGTATAAATAAATGTCAAATGTATCCCAGTAAAATAGCCATCCAAAGACAAGCATAGTCCTCCTCTTCCTATGTCTGCCTCAAGATAAATGAAGTAACTCATGTCGGCTCACATTATGGAGACACACTAGTTCATAAACTCATGTCAAATTATATATTTTGAACAAACCACTATATATAGCAACCTCGACCTATTTCATAGTTAGAATTCAAATATATTCTCTCTGGATTTTGGGTGATAGAGACAGAAATTCGAATGGATAATATAATTCAATATCTCTGTGATTTCACATGGGTAATAGAAGAACGAAGTTTGGAAGCATTTCTCGTTATTTCGGATGGGCAGTAAGGGTACCCACCGACAAGACAACTTGGATGTCTCTCTATTTCGGATGGGTAGTAACATATGAAATGACAGTTTGGGTTGAAAAAGTTGAAGGGAAATCGGATCCCTCTAAAGCTCGGATCACAGTGGCAGTAATCACAGTTAAGAAGTTCAGATCTATGAAGTGGATATAATCACAGTATAGATGCTACCTTGTAGTACCTTTGTCTCAGTGTTACATTAAGTGAAGTAAGGCATCATTAATAACATAACAATTCGTTTTTGGTAATTCTATTATGATAAGTAATTATCTTCATGATAAGGGCTCATAAAAGAAACAATGTTATCAAAGGCAATGATGAAGATCTCTGTGGAAGAAGAGTCAAGAAGAGGATTGACAAGATAACGTGTCTTGGTCTTGGAGTGGATAATAGGTCAAGGGTCTTGGTCTTGGTATTCATCAATTGGAATCTCTATAAGAAGAATTGGTGCAGGTTTTCCTCTCAAAGAGTGAGAGGTTTTGTCTCTGGCTCATAGCCTACATTCTGTGTCTCTTGTCTAATTATGTTTATGCATTGGTAGTTGTTTGATGAAGAAAAGCACTAATAACTTAAGAAAAGAGAATATCCTAATCTAATGAAGTAAAAATATGTTAGGTCCCTATAATACTAGTGATTCCCCCATTACTATTATAATTGTATCCCTTGTTGTTATTGTTGTGCCCCTATTGTCCCCATATTTTTATTATTGTGCCCCATAGAAGCCCACGATTATTATTTTTGTGTCCTTATATTATTATTGTTAGGTCGGCTTTGGTTATATTGTGACCCCTTAGACTCTTATATATAGAAATGAGGTTTTGTCATTTGTATAATCCCATAATTGTTTATTTGTGTAATGTAAAGGAGGTTGCCCCCTCAAAGAGGCTGATTTCTAAGTCGTTGATCTATCTTTTCTATCTTTTTGTGAGTTAGTTTCATAACATTTGGTATAAGAGCTTGGATTTTAGGGTTTTGCTGCTCCAAACAGGTCATCATGGCATTTTCGCTATAAATTTTTTTCCGTGACGTTTCAGAAGTGAAACAAAAAACCCATTTTATCCGAAATCTCTTTGAACCATGGGTCCGAATTTCAGATCTTGTCTCAGTATATTTTTGGATATATGATCCAAGGAAGTTAGGGTTTTTACAAGATCCATAATTATATGTCAAACAGGTGACGTGGGTAAAATCATCATAACTTCTTTTCTGAGCATCAGATTGAAATTTCGTAAGAATTTACAGAAAGAGGACAAACATTAGTTTTCTGTATATTGGTTTTAGATCCTAAGGCAGAAACAATGACACGTGGCACTTCGTACAAGCTCACTCTACTGAACCAATCGATAATTAGGTCATCGTGGGAGATTTGGCATAACTCTTCATTGGAGAATCCAATCTTGATCAGAATTATGGGGTTAGAAAGAGTACTCAAAAGGCTACCACAGGAAGAAATTTCAAACCTCGAATATCCACAATTATAGAGATACAACATATCCAATATCGAGCTCCTACAAAGTGAAAAAAGGTGTGTAGTTTTTTTTTTAATTTTTGCGTAACTTTTGTTTGAAAAAATTAGTTTGAAGGAATTCAAATGGAATAGTGAAGCATTATTATTAGTAATTGATGCCCCAAAGAAATAAAATGGAAACACGTAGTAAGCAAATTGAAAGCTCTAGCATGGCTCATGAAGAAGAGAAGAAATGCAACATGATATATCAAAGAAATGCTCCACTTGTAGTACCCATGATACAGGATCCTTGCCATCAAACTTTCTCATATTGATCTTTGGAACATGGTGGTTCTTTGATTGAATGTTAGAGTCTATGAAATCATGATTAACATTTATTTTTCTCTCATCATGAGTTTCATTTACTACCCTTTCGTCATTAGTAAGCATTTCTTATAGAAACTTTGTCAAATATGTCTTCAAATCTTCCATCTTAGCTTCCACACCTTTCTTTAAATCATCCATCTTAGCTTCTACGCCTTTGTTTAAACCATCCATCTTATCTTCCATGCCATACATATTAGCTTCTACGTCTTTCTTTAAACCATCAATCTTAGCTTTTGTTACTTTTTGTGTGAGTGAAATTTGTTGCACTTGCTCTCGTAAACAAATTGTCACTTGGGCTATTTTTACGGATGAAATGATAGCACATTATGAAGATACAAAGAGAAACACTTTTTTTAGCCAATTGATAAATCTCAAACAAAAGGGTTCAATGATGGAGCACATTAAGGACTTCCAAAAATTGAATATAAGGGTAAAAAAGGAGCATAGGATTGATGTGTTCATAGGGACTTGAAAGGATAACATCCAACATAAGGTTCTCCTTTAGGAAGTTGATTCAATGGAGAAGGCATTCAGGTTGGCAATAAAAATGGATAGAAAAATTATGGCAACAAGGAAGCCTACCACTCACAATCATAAATATGGAAGTGTTGTTTCCCCTAGCCATCCACAACCTACAAGGTTGACACCACAACAATTGGAAGAAAAAAGAGCAAAAGGGCTTTGTTATAGTTGTGACAGCAAATACACTAAAGGTCAGAAGTTTGTTGAGAAGAAATTATTTTACATAGATTGTGAAGAGGAGGAATAAAAGGAACGGGAAACGTCAAAAGAAGAGGATATACACCAAGAAAAAAACCCTATAGAAAGAAGAAATGAATCCGACCATATCTTGTAATGCATTGGCTAGAATTACCACTCCTCAAACTATCAAGATAGAAGGGCATATCAAGAATAAAAAGGTAATAATGTTGATTGATTTAGGCAGTACCCATAATTTTATTCATTGTAAGATAGCCAAGGAATTGAATTGCTTCCTATATACAACACCAGAGTGTCAAGTGATGGTTGCAAGTGTAGGAACCATAAATTGCTCAGAAAAGTGCCATAATATCAAGCTATCCATGGGAGAATATGTATTGAATAGCCCAATTCTTTCCATTCCAATGGGTGGGGCTGATGTTGTACTAGGAGTCCAATGGCTACAATCCTTGGGTACAATAGCTTTTAATTTTCAAGAAATTTACATGAAATTTTCTTCAGAAGGAAAGGAAGTTGAATTAAGTGGTATCACAGAGAAACTGGGAAAGATAATAATCTCTAACAAAATGAAAAAGCTTCTAAAGAAAGAACAATGAGGCATAATTGCACAATTATGTTCACTAGAGGTTCCCACATCGAAATCATCTATTTCTGCAGATCTCCAAAAAGTCTTGGAAAATCATTCGAAGTTATTTGAGACTCCCAAAGGCCTCCCACCTATTCATGATCATGATCATGCTATTCATTTGATTCCAGGAAGTGTTCCTCCAAACATCAGGCCTTACAGATATCCCTATGCCCAAAAGAGTGAAATTGAACACATGGCTGTAGAAATGCTAGAGGCTGGTATAATTCAACCTAGTCAAAGTTCTTTCTGTATTCCAGTAGTATTGGTTCACAAGAAGGATGGATCATGGCGCATGTGTCTATATTATAGGGAGCTCAACAAGCTCACTATTAAATATAAATTTCCCATTCCTGTCATTGATGAATTATTGGATGAATTGCATGGATCAATTTACTTCACCAAGTTGGATCTTCATTCAAGATATCATCAAATCAGAATGAAGACTGAAAACATTCCAAAAACAAAATTTAGAACACATGAGGGTCATTATGAATTTTTTGTCATGCCTTTTGGCCTTACCAATGCACCTTCTACATTTCAAGTCTTGATGAATTCCATTTTCAAACCCTTAGAAAATTTGTGTTAGTATGTTTTGATGATATACTAATCTACAACAAGTCTTGGAAGGATCATGTTCAACATGTTGACAGGGTGCTCAAACTATTGGAGGAGAGAAAATTATATGCAAGGGTGCTCCAAATGTTTCTTTGGAGTACAAAAGGTGGAATCTTTGGGTCATATTGTATCTCATGAAGGTGTTAAGGTAGACCCTAGAAAAATTAAAACCATTAAGGAATGGAAAATCCCCACATCCATAAAGCATCTACAAGGATTTCTTGGGTTGACAAGGTATTATCGCAAGTTTGTTAAGAATTATGGGAGAATAAAAACACCTCTAACAACAATATTGAAGAAAGATGAATTTTCATGGACTTCAAAAGCAATGAAGGCCTTTGAACATCTTAAAGAGGCAATGTTCCAAGCACCTGTTTTAGCCACACCAGACTTCACAAAAACCTTTATTGTGGAAGGTGATGCCTAAGAAAATTGAATTGGTGTTGTTTTAATGCAAGAAGAAAGACCCATTGCTTTTGGAAGTCATCCAATCAAAGGAAAGTATTTACACAAAGCTATTTATGGGAAGGAAATGTTTGCAATACTACATGCACTTAAGAAATGGCGACCCTACCTAATGGGAAGACACTTCAAGGTAAAAATAGATCATGATAGTCTTAAATACTTTTTAGAAAAAAAATTATCTTCAGAAGAGCAACAAAAATGGGTCACAAAGATGTTGGGTTATGACTTTGAAATAATCTACAAAAAAGGGAAGCAAAATGTTGTGGCAAATGCACTCTCAAGAAAGGATGAGGATGTGGAAGAATTTCTTTGCATCATTTATATTATCCAACCAGATTGGATAAACAAAGCAAGGGATGAATGGAAGAATGATGAAAAAGTGTGGGAACTCATTCAAAATCTACAACAAGATCCTAGTACATCTGATACATTTAGCTGGAAAAATGATTCGTTATGGTACAAAGATCGGTTATACCTATGTAAGAATTCCCAACTCAAACAAAAAAATGTTAGGGAATTGCACACCTCTCCCTTAGGAGGACACTCGGGATTTCTAAAAACTTACCACAAGGTTAAGAAGGAATTTTTTTGCGATGGCCTTAAATCGTATATTCAAAATTTTGTGGCAGAATGTTTGGTTTTCCAGAAAAATAAAGTTGAAACAATTAAGACCCCAGGTCTATTACAACCTTTATCCATTCCAAGCCAATGTTTGGAGGAGGTTTCAATGGATTTTATCATAGGTTTACCCAAGTCCGAATGAAAGAGTGTTATCATGGTGGTAGTTGATAGGCTTACCAAGTATGCACACTTTTGTGCATTATATCATCCATTTAAAGCGATTATAGTTTCTATTGCATTTATGGAAACAATTCAAAAGCTACATGGAAACCCAAACATTATTGTAAGCGAGAGAGATCCCATTTTCACAAGAAATTTTTGGACAGAATTATTTTCTTGTCTTGGTACTCAGTTAGCTCATAGCTCATCTTATCATCCTCAATCTAATGGGTAAACTGAGATAGTAACCAAATGTTTGTAAGGATATCTTCGTTGGTTTGTATCTGATAAATAGACACAATGGGTCAAATGGTTGCCTCTGGCTGAATGGTGGTATAACACTTCCGTCCATATTGCAAAAAAAATGATCCCATTTATGGCACTTTATGGATATCATTCACCATCCATCACATCATATTTAAGAGAAATTCTAAGGTTCAAGAAGTGGAATATCACATCAAGCATCAAAAACAAGTTCTCCAACTCTTAAAGGATAACCTCACCTTGGCACAGAATATAATGAAACAACAAGCAGATCAACATCGTAGCGAAAGAAGTTTTGATGTAGGTGATTTGGTATTCCTATGGCTACAACCATATAAACAAATGTCCCTCAAGCAAGCTAATAAGGATAATAAAATATCATCAAAGTATTATAGTCTGTACAAGGTGTTGCAAAAGATAGGTACTATGGCATACAAATTGGAGCTTCCTGCAGCTTCCCGAGTTCACCTAGTTTTCCATGTTTCATGCTTAAAGAAGGTTATAGGTGACAAGCTCCCAGTTCGAACAATATTGCCAAAACTTGATGAGGAAGGAAAAATCATATTGGAACCTGAAGCAGTCAAAGAAACAAGAATTTGACAACTATGAAATAGATCAATTTCAGAGTATTTCATCAAGTGGAAGAATTTACCTGTTGAAGATTCCACATGGGAGGATGATAATTTTATACAGAAGCATCCATAACTACTCAAGAATTGAGGAAATCACTTTTTTGAAGGAGAGGGGCATGTTAGTTCCCTATAATACCAGTGATTCCCCCATTACTATTATCATTGTATCCCTTATTGTTATTGTTGTGCCCCTATTGTCCCCATATTGTTATTATTGTGCCCCATAGAAGCCCACTATTGTTATTTTTGTGCCCTTGTATTATTATTGTTAGGTCCACTTTGGTTATATTGTGACCCCTTAGACTCCTATATATAGAAAGGAGGTTTTGTCATTTGTATAATCTATTAATTGTTCATTTATTTAATGTAAAGGAGGTTGCCCCATTGAAGAGGATGATTTCTAAGTCGTTGATCTATCTTTTTGTGAGACGGTTTCATAACAAAATACTCACAAATAATCACTAATGGAAGAGAAATCACCTAACTAATAATGCCCTAGATTTCTCAACATGGTTTCAGATCTAAGGTGTCAAAGTCAAGAAAACGGCATGCAATCATAGAGACACGCATTATGGGAATTTTGATGTCTAAAATGGGCCTCCTAAGAAAATGTACTAACAAAATGGAGTTTATAAGAACCAATAAGATTCAAGATGATAATGTCAACCATGAGGGATGATTCCCCATTTTTGGAGTAAAAAAGTAAAATGATAAAAAAAATAATAAAATAATAAAACTACTTTTTCAAATCGTATTTTCAACTTATCTCCCTAAATTTTTACTCAAATTTCAAGAAAGAGTACTTGCTAGATGCAAAATTTAATTCTTCATCCAAGGAATTCTCATGTTTCATACTTTCAATGGACCCCGCTACACGAAAAATGAGAAATATATGAAGAAACATGTTTGCAATCATGTTTTTCATGTATTTCTCATTTTTCATGCAGAAAGGTCCATTGAAAGTATTCAACATGGATACTCATTGGACAAGGAACCAAATTTTTCATCCAACAAGTGTTGTTGCTCAAGATTTGAGTAAACCCATAGGGAGATAAGTTGAAAATATGAGTTGAAAAAATAGTTTTTTCTTTTTTTCCCTCTAAAATTTGATGACGTAATCTAATATTGTTTTATTATTTCCACTCTTATTTTATTATTTCCACTATTATTTTATAATTTCCCTAGGAGGTCCATTTTATACCTCAAAACTCCCCTAATGCAAGGATCAAGTTTTAAAGAAAGGCATCAAAGAAAGTTGAAGGGTATCGAAACGAAATTTCAAGATCTACATTAAAGAACAAATCCCTAGATTGAAGAAGCAGTCTACACCAACAATTTTTTTGGATCCTCTAAGTCATAATTAAAAGACAATAAATACCCTCGTCAAGTCCAAGAGATCTAAAATACAAGGTAACTCATAGTATATACATCCAACAGAAAGACTTCAAGGACTAAGATCACATCATCTTAGAGAAATTCAAAACCCTAGAAGCATTTTTAATCCACACTCATTCACCACCGAAGAAGTTAAAGTATCTTGAAGGCTAGAAGGCATTTTCATCATCTTCAAAAGTTGTAAGGCAAGTTCCCTCTCATTGAAGCAAGTCTCCCCTCCTTATCCTTGAAGAAGATCATCTGAAGAAGCATCAAATCATCCTCATTAATCACCATCAAAAAATGAAGCTAGATATAAAGTTGTTGACATCATAAAAGGAGCAATCTCCTTTACTGAAGAATGGATTTTCATTTGGAAGAAGATCATCCAAAATGAGCACCAATACATCTTCTTTAACCACCATCAAAGTGATCAAGTTGAAGATTTCATCTTCATTTGTCAAGTAATTATCTTTCATTTTATAATCAAATTTGGTAAAATGACTTCGTTTTACAAGGAGGTCTATAATTTGGTTAGGTCATCAAAATTCCTTACATGGAAAAGGAGGATAGGAATAGTCCTCAAAGAAATTGAAGTTATTGAACATATCAATGAAAAGGTCTCCTTTGAATACATGGAAATGGGTTCTTACGAAAGGTCTCCTCATATAGAAGTATTGGAGACATCAAAGAGATGTATATGATAAGCTGGTAGAACTACTCTCTACATATGCGACAAGGAAGGTCATATCACTTAGATATGATCTACACAAATTGAAGGCATCAAAGGATAAAGGGTTATCTTCATAAGTTCTCAATTGCAAGATTTCGGAGAGACAATCATCATTGTTCTAGATGCACTAACTGATGAACAAGGTAACGATTTCTATGAGGATAAGAAGGTTATCTCATTCAACAACTTATGGTTTCTATGCAAGAATAAAGAAGACAGGTTGATGGAAAAAAGTGTTGGAGGTTAAAATGAATGGATTCAAACATTTTCAGGAATGAAAGGGAAGTTTGGAAAATTTGGTTCTCATAGAAAAGAATCAATGCTATAGGCATTACCAAACATATGGTCCTAAACTCAAGAAGGGAAATAACAAGAAAGATAGAGAAGAAGTCTATTTCACCAAAGAATTGGAGAACTATGAAAGAAGGTGTTATCACCAAAATAGGACCCTGATAGGATATTGATCAGACTATCTCAGTGTAACTATATCTATTCATATATTTAATCTAAATCTTTAACCCTTTGAGTAATCTTTAATCTTTATAAATACATGAAGGAAGTTAGAGCATGATTGATGAGTTCTAAGTAACATGTATTCATACCACTACAAGTAAGTGAAAGAGGAAAACCATGAGACAATATAACATTAAAAACTCTCTTTGAATCCTGAGTAGTGAAGCCAAATCATTCTACCTAGCATGGAAGTCAAGGCATTATAGAGTTCAAGTGCAGAAATGAAAATACAAAATAGTGAAACATAGTAAGTTTATCTATGAAGGAAGTCAGAGCATCATTGATGAGTTCTGAGTATCATAAGGAAACACCACTGCAATGTAAGTATTAGAAGATGCCATCATAACAAGAACATACAAGAACTCTTCATGAATCTTGATTTGTCTAAGTAGAAATGTGCATTAGGTTAAAAATATACACAGTCTGCACATAGAGCAGCAGCTGAGCCAAAAAGTATCCAACCTATAAACATATACAATTACAAACCATAGAGTTAGCCGTCTATTCATACATTTAATCTAAATCATTAACCCTTTGAGACATCCCTCTCAGGCTGAGGAGGCTAAGCCTTACCTAAAATATTGGTTTGAAATAGTTACACCGAGATAGTCTGATCAGCAGCCTATCAGGGTCCTATTTTGGTGATAACATTTTGGTGTGTCTACCGGGAAAAATCTGTTCTCTGAATTTTGGGTTTCAAAGAAAGCTTATTATCTCCAAACTGAAAAAACTTATGAAGAAAGTGAGATAGGTTATTTTATCTGGAGAGTTGATGAAGAGAAAAATCCTTCATAATTCCAAAATACCCTTTCATGTGACCAGAAACGGATCTTGAAAAAGACTGCTAAAACCAGAAGACAAAGCTTCATTTTCAGCAGTTTCATAGCGCAAGTTTAACCATAAATTCCTCCCACCTCAAAACGAATTTGAAGAAACTGAAAGAGGTTTTTGTATTTCAGAATGTTAGGAAGAAAAGCCTCTTTCATTTTGCAAAATTGAGTTCTCAGATGCTCAGGAAAGCTTCTGGAAGTTAACTAGTAAAAACAATTTTTTCTGCTGAAACAGGCTGCTTCAGGGGTTTCGTAGCGCACTACGAAAACACTGATTTCATAGCGCAAAATAGGATTTTTACACTATCTGTGCTACAAAAACGTGGATTCGTATCTAGTTTCAAAATTTCTCCAAAATGATGTGAGATATGAATTCTAAACACATGGTGAGGCTTCTGTTATCACTCAGGTTGTTCCCTGCCTCCTGAAGGGAATACGGCCGAGGTAATCACTAACCAATATTTTAGCTGCAGGTCCTAGCCTACCTGAAACCAGAAAGGGCTCTCTCTTTGTAAGTTTAGCTTTGTTTATGGAGTATTTTAGGCTAGCTATTATGCACAATTTTTGTTTGTTTTGAATTTGTTGGAGGGTAATTTCAGGTGGAACAGGAATGCAAGTAGGAAACAGTTTCTTCCATTGGGTAGATGGAGTCAGAGTGAATGAACTGGTGAAGTGTTGAAGTGCTCTTTTGGGTAAAAGGAGTTTTCTACAGAGTAGGGTAGTCGATTTAGGAGCAATTTTGATATCTGAAATGGTGAAATTAAGTCAGAGAATGAAAGGCACTAAAGAATCTTTCATTATGCTGGCCGAGGGAAAGTGCATGAAGATTACTAAGGAGCAATAAAGAATTCCTAAGAAACATTCAGAATGAAAGAACTAATGCAAATAGGAGCAATTAAAAATTCCTATTTATGATTAATTCTGAAGAAAACATATACAGTAACTGAGATTGAACATAGAGCACCCTTAAGCAAATTTTGTGCTATTCTTCTTTCCTGCTACTGAGTTTATGGAACATACACGAAATTGCATACATAGAAAACATAAAAAAAATAGAGAAGAGGGACTTATTGATCCATAAAAGACGCAAGAATTCTGTAGCATTCCGAGAACTTCGGTTCCACATTCAGAAGCTTCAACACAGTGAAATTCCAGCAACCTTTGTATTATATTGCTTTTGATAACTTACAGCGCAGTTCAGAAATAAAATTACCAACCCCAAATACATATTATGGGGGGGTATTTATACAAAAGGAGGATACAAAATATCATGAGGATAAGATTTTAGCTCATAACTTTCTTTACCAACTATTTAAGAAGTAGTAAGCGAAGGAATAAATGCTGAAGTAAATATGAATGCGCTAGCTGTCCAATTTGTCAGAGGAGTTTTGACTTTCTATGCTGAATGAGTCGGCTGCTTGTTGCGCATTTATTCTATGCGTGCTGTCCTTATGTTGCTTGTTGCTGTCTTTGTCTTTGTCTTCATCATCGGTGCTCGGCTTCTTTGCATTTTTTGCGTGGTAGTGATCATTCTGTCTTTGCCTTACACTGCCTTCTCTTCCCTTTTGACAGGTGGAGCATACCATCTGTATGAGCTGACCTGTAGCTTACAAAAAGAATTAATAATCAAAATCACCTGAGCAATGTCTCCATCATTCCTCTCCACCAATCCTCTGTAGGTAGCTGATGCCTTTGTATTTTGATCAATGTCTCATCAGCTTCAGTGTACCTATAAAAGTTTGGCCGGGTTTCAAAGAGATGGTTTATCTCATGTGCAATGTAGAATAGATTTTCTAATTTATCAAAGACACTCTGTCCAGATGGAGGCCCTGTTTCTTCTGATGTGCTTGAGGAAGCTGTGATTTGATTGGAAGCATAATTGTTTACCCTGTTGGCATAATGCTCATGTGACAGCAGTCTTCCAGCACTGGTTACTAGGCTGGGTAGCCCTCTGCTCTGTAATGATGTGATATTTATTCTGAACTCATCCACCTCTGCTTGCATCTCTTGGAACTTTCTTTCCAAGGTCTGCACAAAATTCCTTAGGGTCAACACCCTTTTTACTAATAAGATAGAATCAGTCCTATTCTGATTCCTATTGCTGCCAACTGCTCCTTGGTGTTAGTGTTTAGGAATTCGATCATCTTATTAGCTTGCTCAGACATATTACCCAAATATGCTCTAGCCTTTTGATTTTCAAATTGAGCTATGCCTATACAATCCATTTGCTCATGCATGGTTTCAATGGATTGCCATTGGTCTGTAATGGATTGGCCAATCTTGGCCCATAAAATTTTCTTGACATCAGCTAGAGTTATATCAAAAGTGAACTCTTTCTCCAGTTATTTAATCCTTTTTTCTAGGGCTTTCACTTCCCTTGTCTTCTCAGCCACCTCCTGCTTTGACTTGTCATATTTTTCCTCAATTTTAGCCAGCCTTTCTTTGGTCTCTTTCAATTCCGCCATTTTCATTTCCAGGGCTTCTATTTCTTGCATCATATTGTCCATTCTCAGGCTGGTCTCTTGCTTTGCAGGTGCTGTAGTAGTTGCTGAAATTGGTGCTGAACTTGAGGTACCTGCTTCTGATGCTGGAGTAGGGGGAGGGACTTTTGTGGTGGCCGTAGGAGGAGCAACTGTAAAGATCTGAGCCATCTGAATTGGCGGAGAGGCCAACTCTCCCTGTCTTCCATGTAATGATACCTCCAAGGCACTCTCTGTCTCTATCAACCTTTTATGTAAGGTCGTAAGCAAAGCTACCACATCCTGCTCTTCTTTTTGTTGTGCTACCTCAGTAGTTTGAGGATGCAATGTAGATGGCATCTTGATTTGTCTTCTAAGGGCGGCTATGCATTCGTCCTTCTTTTTTATCAAAGCTTGCACGCCCTTGGAATCAATGGGATCATGTCCCAGTTCTATAATGATCTCCTCCAAGGATTTGATTCTATTGTCCTTGGCCTGTGATGAAGCTTTCTCCAATTCTAGTTGGGCAGAAGTATTGTGCAAAGAGTTTTGCAATCTATGGGCTAACAATGTTTTATCTGCCAAGGTAGAATATACCATTTCCCCGGTCTGCTTGTGCAATTCAATCTGGTCCATCGGATGGATATCTTTGGCGAACACTTCCAGATAGGTTCTAATATAGTCAACAGATGATTGGGGTTGCTGCATTGTAGGCCTGAAATGAATGAGAGTCATTTTGCCTTCTTGGATGTCATAGGCTGACATTAGCCTTTGTTGATTGGTGGGTGCCATCCTTAGCAACTGGTTGTATAGCTGGTATCTCACTGCCTCATTTCTAACCTTGATCTCAGTAAATGCCTTTTTGATGTCAAAGCCCTATCGACTTTGTTGCCTGGTGGATGTTACTTCCACCCCCTGTTGTCTCTCTTGCTCCTGTTGAAAGGAGCTGGCCGATGTCTCCATGCTTGGGGGAATTTGTTGTTCTGTTTGTCCTTCTGGCATTTCCTCTTCTGAAAAAGGATTTAACCTCTGTCTCTTTTCCCCTTGTTGCTCAGTAGATGTCCCTGGAGGGGTTTCTTCTTGTCTATCCCTTTTCTTTGCCCTTTCCTCATTAAGAGGTGTTTGTAACACTGGGATTTCTGTCACCTTTGCTTGAGTAGAAGGGTCTTGCCCTTGATTTTGTTCATCTATAGAAGTAGGCCGATCTGCCATTGTTTCTTGCTGTTCCAAATTGTCTACTTGCTCTTCTGAATGTTGCACCCCTTTACCTTTATCTGTTGTTGTTGGTGGGGCACTTACTTGGGCAGGTTGCTGGGAGGCCGTGGCAGATGAGGTGCCTTCTCCAAGGTGCCGAGGGGCTGTGAAAAATACCTGTCCAAAAGATTCCAAGTCAACTGCTTTTTCAAGGTCTTTGATTGCTTTTTCTGCTATTTCTTCCTCAGAAAATTCTTCAACTAGAGTGCCCTTTACCCATTCTTGTTGATTAGCATGTTGTTCAATTTGAGGGATATTGCAGTGTTCATATGCTGCAAGCCTATATTTGATCCTTCTAAGGCTCATAAAGTGATTGGGGTCATATGGTGCCTAATAAAAGCTTGTTTTTAGTAACAGAATTTTTTTCAACATTTTGTCTGCCTCCACCCAGGTTTCTTCCCTCTTATTGAAAATAAATGGGCCCAATTGATGCCTAATCTTGAGTTGTGCCTTTTTTCTTTTGCCATAGAAATGAATCATTTCTGCATTACCAAATTTCCGGAAGTATTTCAAGGCAAAGAGTCTCATGGGGACATATTTGGGCAGTCTGTAAGGGGCCAATTCATAGCCATAAATCCTGATTACTGTGTGGTTTTGGTAAAAATACCAGTCACCAATGTTGTAACTTTTGGAAAGCTGCAGAATCTTTTGCATCTCATCAGTGAGTCTAGGAAGAGGAGTGCTCACCAATAAGGAGGAATTTGGGTGTATAAATAGGTCAATAAACTCACAGTAGGTATATGGGGAGTAATAAACATGGTGGCAGACTGATGACCAAAATATTACAGACCTTCACTCTCCCTTGGCATCCAATTTTTCTGAGGAAAAATGGGAAACTATCAGGCTGATAGTACAACAGCAAATGATATATGTAGGAGGTATGTTTGAACACCCTTTCTCTCTCCAGGTTCATGAATTGCTCATGAATTTTATCAGCTATGAAGGTGGCATAATCATACTAGACAGCAGGGGGTTGTCCTGGAGCAAACATGGACAACATTACCAAAACTGTCTCATCAACATACTCACTGGTATTGAATCATAAGATGCAAGATATGATGTCTACCAGCATTCTCCCTGTTTCATTAAACCAAACATGTAGATAAGGAGGAGGTTGCAGGGCTGAAAATCTAGTTGCATGAACAACTGGGCAATTCTTGTGATCTTTGAGCTGGGCATCTTGGCACCTTGGTCAAGAAGAAGTTTCATGGAGAGAGGAACCAGAGGCTTTGTTGGCTCAAAGTTCAGCATCCTGTTTATGGCTTGAGGGGTGATGTGAAACAAAACAGTCCGAGATGGAGCCAAAACTACTCTTTGAGTGGGCTCATAATTCTCATAGCATTGATGGATAAGGTCAGGGAATACATTAACTTGTGGGAGATAATAAATTGGTAGATTGGACTCCCAGATACCAAGGATATCATCATTGCTTCTATATCTTTTCCTTATCTCACAAAAGATTTCAATGTGATATTTGTTGGTCAGTTCCACTGTTTCCTTCATTTGGTAATCCCTGTCAGCAAGGGGTAGCCATTCCAAGTTCCTATGTGGTGCATTCAAGGGGGCAATATTTAAAGCTGTGGGAGTGGCCATTCTGAGGTTTACCTGTGCTTATATTTGAAGTGAAGTATAGAGCAGTAACAGAGTGAGACCAACTGCTTTTTGAGGATTTTGCAAAGGGGTTGCCCAATGAGTTCAAATGAGGCAATAACCTTCAAGGTATGTGGCTATCATAAAAGAGGTCAATTTGCAAAGTTTTGAAAGGTTTTTCTTTTCTTTGATGAATTTACAGGGATTAAAAGACTGTGGGAAAACTGCAGAGGGAAAAGGGAATTATTTTAGCCCAATGACTGAAGTTTTTTGTAGTGGAATGTAGCAAAGGGGACAATGCACGGGCAATACGAAAATTCTGCCAGCAAAACTCAGTTAGAAATGATTTTTTGACGGTGAATTTTGCAAATGGTCGCGGGTTTGCAGGATTTCTTTTGAATAGGGGGTTACTCAGTAAATTTTGGGTAGAATTTAGGTGTTGCAGAGTCTTAAATTTGGCAATTTTCAGGTATTCAAACAAGTGAACTGAAGAAAATGGCAAGAACAGGGGTAAACAGGCGAAATTCGGCAAATACCTAGTTTTAATGGCGTCGAGGGCAACTGAGCTGGTGCAATGGAGAATAATGGCAGTGAATTTGCAGGCAGCAGTGGCTCGGATGATCGAATTTGCACTTGGGTGGATAAACAACGTAAAACAACATGCACAGAGCTCCCAAATTATCCAATGAAAATGACTTAAAACGGTCGAAACACGTGTTTTTATGAAAATTTTCGCGTATTTGGCGCTTTTCGGTGATGATGTCAACATGATGTCATCGGCGGGTCTCGGGTACAGCAAGGTGACGTGGCAGCTGAATCGAGCGTTGACGTGGCACAAGACACGGTGGCAGGGTGGGGACGCAGGCAGATGAAGTGGCGGTGACACGGAGCAGCAGCGGGTTGACGCAGAGGTGATGTCACGAGGACGTGTCGCGAAGACAGAAGGCGGTAAATGGTTTTATCGGACCGCCTTTGGTAAGGGGACGGTATGTGTCATAGCCCACCTGACGCAATAAAAAAAAGACACGCGTCTTTTGTACGGCAGGAAAACCGTCGTGCTATCGGACGCTAACTCCCGTACGTAGGGGCGGCTCCGAAATCGACGAGGGCCATCGGATCTGGGAGAGCGGATTGGGAGGGTTGACGGAGCGTGAAGTTGTGGGAATGATAGTGTACGGGACCCGCTCATAGATTAAATATTATTAATTTATATGGTGGGGGTTCAAACCTTTGGAAAGCCGGTTTTATAGGTTATGCGCTGGCGGAGAAGTTTAATGTTTAATTAGATATTTTACACAAAAACTTCAAAATGAGCCTGGAAGGTAGGATTAGTAAGTTTATGGGCAAAGGGAAATGGTTATTAATTTAACTAGAGGTTAAATTAACTCCAGGTTAGGACGCGGAAGGGTTAATAGTAGTCCTAGATAGGCTATTATTTCCCGAAACTATATTTACATAGCTATAATGTTATAGGGTAGGATATGTAATATTTTTTGGGATTTTATATAGTTTTTTGTAGCAATAGGGATGGGAAAGTAGTTAGGGAGCTATATAATAGAATTAGAAGTTAATATGAGTTTGTGAGGTGAAAGAGTAGGGGAGAGGCTAAGTTTATGAACTGAAACTTAGACATAGGAAGTGGATGGAATGTAAAGAAGTGATTTTACACAAGAAATATGGCTTATTTTCATTGAGAGAGCCAAAACTTGACTTGATATTTTACAAGACTGAGGTGAAAGCAGGACTTGTTGGGAAAATCCCAAGGTCCTTGAGGGGGTGTTAATGAGTGATTTATGGGGGGTTGAAAGGGGAATTAGACATGCTTCCAAAGTTCTACCACCAAACAACTGCTTTGACACTTCTCTCATTGATGAGACAAATTTTGTTTAACCATACAAAAAGAGATCAAAACCCTGCTTATGCAACCTCAAACTACCCACCTAGCCTAACACACCTAACATTTTTTCTTCCTCTTGAATGGGTGCACTTAGACTTGCAAACCCTGATTATCCCCTTTTCTTTTGACTGCCCTCCTATCTAAACCTACCCTTATTTCTTCCAAGGGCCCAGATTAGGTAGTTGGGCTCCTTCATTTCTCTGCCTATCTACTCATCTGCCAAGCTTGAACTGTTTGGACAGGTATTCATTCTCTAGTCTAGAACAAGCAATTTAAAACATGGCATGGTCCAGATTGAACTGTTGGGCCATCCATCAAGCTAGCAGTGGCATTTTGGCTAGCCACTTTCCTGGTCTTTCTTTGGGGTTCATTTCTATCATTTTTTCTGACCAATTTACTCTTTTTTCCCTTTAATAATTCTTCTAGGGCATACCCTCTTTACATTTTTTAATTTTCTTCTAATGCTCTTACAAAATATGGAACCTTTGCAGCATGAAAAGATGAACATATTTGGCACTTCCTAGGTCAATCATGAAAAATGAAACCTATTGGTATAGGAACCTAACAGTGGCTCCACTTGGGGATGGCCTTTGCTTGTGAAAGGCCAAGAACAGCAGGTCAGATAGCCTTATTTTTCAACTTTTACTGTAGCCTAAAACTCCCTTCTCTTGGAGACCAATGATCTGAATCTTTGTAACATGCATGTAGTACCTTTTTGAGCTGCTCTGTGCAAAACTACAGCCTTACTTCTTGCTGGTTCCTCTGAGTGCTTATCATTATTTTCATACTTCCCAAGTCCTTTTCTTGATTTCTTATGGTGGACTCAAAATACACATCAGAAAGTGATGCAGTTCCCTGATTTTTCTTCAAAATCTGCTGCATTTGGTTCCTTATCTAACCGCTGTAAATGAAAATGCTAGAAATACAAATATTTATGTACAATATATAGCTGTGTTGTGCTGATCAATAGGAATCAAAATAATGCTTGAGAATTCGCTGATTAACTAGACCTTCTTGAGTATTTGTGCCATCCAAGCTCTTCAGAAAATATGTGTTATTACCTTGTACAACATGAATGACATAAGGTCCCTTCCATAGGAAATCAAACTTTCCATGTTTCCCTTTGTCCTCTCTTCTAGAATCCGATCTTAGCACTTTGTTTCCTATGAATAAATCTTCAGCCTTTGTTCTTTTGTCAAAGATCTTCTTGAGTTTATCTTGTAGGACATGGGTTCTCTGATATACTTCTTCTCTTGTTTGCTGCAAGTGAATAGTTTGATTGATCCTTCTTTGAATATCATTAGGCTCTGCTTGTATTTCTTGTAGTAACTTGATCACAAGGATTCCCAAAGATGAAGGAAATATTTCCTCCATTCCATAAACCAATTCATATGGACTTGTACCAATAGATCTTTTAGTGGTCAATCTGTCTACCCAAAGTGCATTTACCAGCTTCTTATGCCAATTCTTTTTGTTCTCCTCCGAGACCTTTTTGATGATGTTGATGAGGCTTTTGTTGGAGGACTCAGTTAGGCCATTGCCTTGAGGGTAATAGGCTGTGGAATGGCCCAGAGTCATGTGGTATTTGTGGCAAAAGTTGATCATTTTTTTGGATTTGAAAGCAGCAGCATTTTCTGTAATAATTTTATCTGGACAACCAAATCTGGACAAGATGTTGGTTTCTAAAAATTGCATAATGATGGAGTCATTGGCTTGCCTACAAGGGATGGCTTCTATCCATTTGGTAAAGTAGTTTGTGGTAGTAAAAATCCACCTATGTTGGCCAGAGGAGGATGGGTGAATTTCACCAATGAAGTCTAAACCCCATTGCTGAAATGGTCTCTCAGTTGAAATAGGTTTGAGTGGTAAAGGTAACAACTTTCTCTTGCCTTCAAAGATCTGGCATTTATGGCAAGACATTACAATTTTTTTCACATCAGCAAACAGGGAGGGCCAATTAAATCTAGCCCTTAGGATTTTGTCAGCTGTTGATCTCTACTATAAGTGTCCTCCACAGTCACCTGCATGAAATTCCTTGAGGACATTGTCAGTTTCATCCAATGTTAGGCAATTAAGTAAAATTCCTTCATGATTTTTCCAAAACAAAACATTGTCTATAATGCAAACCTTTGATGCTTTCATTTTTAAGAATCTCTTTTTAGTTCTGGACAACCCTGGAGGAGCTTGCAGATTTAACAATACAAAACATATATCAGCATACCAAGGGGATTGTAAAAAGGCTTGATTGATCTGTGGAGTCGCCATCTCCTGTTCGTTGTCCAGTTCATTGATATCAAGGGCTTGGAAATTGATTTCAGTCATCAGTTTGGCTAGTCCCTACCCTTTTATCAGTTTTGTAGGCTTGATTTTAATATCATACTCTAAAATATTGGCTATCCATTTGCCCCTCTTGCCTTCAATTCCTTCTTGAGTTAAAATGTCTTTAACCATAGCGTTTGGGACATAGGCAATCACATGAGAGTATAAAATGTAAATTCTGAAATCCTTGATGGCCTTTACAAGGGCATAAGCTTGTTTTTCCATGATCTAATATTTTAATGGGGCATCTCTAAGAGCTTTGCTGAAGAAAGCAATGGGCTTCTCTCACCCTTGGTCATCTTTTTGCAATAGGACAACAACAATTATATGCTCAGATGCAAAGGAAAAAATGATGAAATCTCTATCAAACCTGGGACTTGTGAGGACTAGTGTATTTGTCAAAGCTCCTTTGATGTCCTCAAAGGCTTGTTTGGCTTCCATGGTCCATTTTACTTTAGAATCTTTCTTCAGCATATTGTTTAATAGTCTTATGAGCTTGGCCAAATTAGGAATGAATCTTCTCAAAAAGTTAATCTTCCCTAGAAAAGCCTCTAGTTATTTGATGTTTCTTAGATGAGGCACTTGAAGGATAGCTTGAATTCTGTCCGGTTCGATCCTAATGCCATCTTTTGAAATGATGTGACCTAGGAGCTTGTCTTCCTCTAGGCCAAACAGTGATTTATTTGGATTCAAGGATATGCCATATTTTCTACAAATTAGAAATACTTGCCTTAAATGTTCTAAGTGTTCTTGGTCTGATTTTGAAAAGGGAGTAAGATCATCAAGGTAGACTACTAGGAAATCATGGGTTTCTTTGGCGAAGGCTATATCCATTGCTCTTTGAAAAGTGGCCCCTGCGTTTTTGAGTCCAAAAGGTATTTTGACATATTTAAAGGTTCCCCAAGGCATTGTAAAGGCAGTTTTATCTTGATCATCCGAGTGGACTAAAATCTGATTGAATCCTGAGACTCCATCTAACAATGAAATCCTAGAGGCTCCCACTACCCTTTTGTAGGATATGATCCATTTTGGGCAAAGGGGTAATGGTCTTTGAGAGAGATTTTGTTCAAATTTCTCAAGTCAACACACAGTCTTATCTTTCCCGTTTTCTTTCTAGTAGGTACTAGATTTGAAATCCACTCTGAGAACCTAATTGGAGCAATGATTCCAGCCTCATAAACTCGTTTAACTTCTTTTTCAATTAGGGGAAGGAGGATGGGATTCACCCTTCTAAGCTTCTGTTTAAAAGGCTTTTGATTCTCCTTCAAATGTATAGTATGTTGGATGACTGAGGTATCATAAGATTTTAGGTCCTCATATCTCCAGGCAAACACATCTTGGAATTCCTTAAACAAGTCAATGTATTTCAATTTCTGATCAGCATGCAAGGCTTTGGAGAGTTTTACCATTTTGGGATTTTCTAAGGTTCCAATGTTGAATTCCTCAATTTCACCATTCAGTGGTTGCATTTTTGGCTTTCTTGAAATGTCATTTGAATCGAATAGATCCTCCAAAGGGGTTAAACTCGTGGGCAGAAAATTGTCTTTTAGTTCAATTACTTCAGCTTCTGCCTCAGCTATTTCATCACAATCTGTTTGCTTCAGTTTTTGTACATTTTTAGCATAAAAAATGGTTGGGTGAAAGATCATATTTTCTGTCTCGGCTGATATATTTTGTTCAATTCTGTCTATCTGTTGTTGATCATCCACAGTGCTAGTATCAATGTTCATGTTGGAGAATTCCTCCTTCAAAGTCAGGAAGTTATTTATCTGTGTGTCATTTTCAAAGATCTGCCAATTTTTGACATTATCAGGGACAGCAGGTCTATGTTTGATTTCAGCAGTGAAATTGTGGTTGGGTTCAAATGGTAGCTTGCATGTGCTGGCAAAGGTTGCCAAGCTATGTGCATGTAAATTGTGCTTTCTTGAGATTTTGGTGAGCTGAAATTCTGAGAAAGTGTTAAGTATTTCAATGGCTGCCCCTCTGTAAGCCCTCAACCTAAGATCATTAGTAACAAAATTTCCCTTTATCTGCTGTATGATCAGATCAGAATCCCCTAGTATTGAAATTTTTGTTGCACCTAGTCCTCTGATCAGCTTGAGCCCTAGCAAAAGGGCTTCATACTCGGCCATATTGTTTGTGCATCTGAAGTTTAATCTATATGCATGACCTTCAGCATGGTCATTTTGCATGTTGTGTATCCAAACCCCTGCCCCTGCTCCTAATTTGTTTACTGAGCCATCAAACTCTAAGTACCATAAGATTTCTTGGTCATGATTAACTTTAAGAGTTTTGGAAGCTTGTTCAGTGGGCAGATTTGGGTCATGTATGTCATATGATATATCATTTTCCTTTGTTGCATCAATCATATCAACAGTTTTTTGATCTTGGGCAGCAGATTGTTCATTCATGCTTTCTGGTTGTGTTGTTATCAGGAGTTTGGCATCAATTTTGGGACACATGTCAGAATTATATAAAATGAATGAGTCCATGTCAGAATGCATTGCATAGATGGGGAAGTTTTGGGGCTTTTCTTGACTGCTCACCACATATTTCATCAGTGTTTCATGGTATAATCTCTTTGGCTGTCCAAAGACTGAAATAGTGGCATAGGATAAAAGCACGCCATACTTGGGTGGAATGTCAACTACCACCACATCCATCAGAATTGTTTTGGTTGGGTATTGGACCAAGGAGACACACAAATCTTTAATTAGGCCTAGACACTTGACTTGGTTGGAATCAAATGAGAAGAAGTCTTTGTATGGTCTTGTGATATCTAGGTCTAGTTTTTCCATCACAGATTTAGGCATTAGGTTATGGGAAGCTCCTGAATCGAACATTGCATTGTGTAACACCTTGTCATGAATGTTTAAACTGACATAAAAATGTGGAACTCCTCCATTTTCCGTTTTTCCATTAACCTCAGGACCAAAAAGTAATTCACATTGATCATCTAGAACATTGACAGCATCCCTATTGTTTGGTATTTGGAGTGACCTATTGATTTGTTGTCTATATACTTCATGTTTGGCCAACTCAGAGAGAGGAATAGCTATTTTCAGCTTGCCAATTTTTGTTTCTAAATTAAATGGTTTTTCTGTCTGTAGCTTTGTGTTGTGGACAACAAACTTTTATTTTTCAGCAGGATCTTAAATGATCTTCTCTTGATTTTGAATGTTGTTTCGAAGTACCTCCTTTTTAGAAGTATTTTCAGGCACACTGTTTGAATTTGGTTTTGTGGGAGGACATGTAAATGTCTGATTTTTTGTGGGCTGTACATTTGATATATCTTCCACAGTAACTTCTCTTGGGTTAGGGTCTATTTTATCTAAGGATTCTGTGAGCGCAGCTTTATCTTTTACTTTCTTTGGCTGCTTAGTATCCTTGAGCTTGGTAGGTTCAGGCACATCTATGGTTCTACTTCTTAATTTGTATTCTTTATGAACCTCATAGACTGCTGCATCATAGCCTTCTTTAAAATCGAATGATTCTCCTGATTTGGTTTGAAATTGATTGAAATTATGGGCCTCTTGATCTTCTTGTGTTAGAAAGACTTGGTGTTCATTGTCCAAACACATCAAATTGATATGAGGGTCCTCTGTTGGTTTACTAGATTTTGAGGCTTTGGCATAATTTTCTTGAAAGGGAGGTCTGATGTTCTGGTCGGGGCCAACCCTTCCAACATTTGGATTTTGATTCTTTCTAAAGTTTGGGTTTCTTGCAGTACTTGGTTGACCTTCCCATGATAACTTTTTTTCGATGGTCTCCACCCTATCCCCAAGTCTATCCATGCCTTTGATGATTGCATCAAGCTTTTGTTCAAATGCTAAAGGTTCTTCTTTAAAAGTAGTTCTTCTTTCAGCTCTTGCCCGATTTCTTTTGGCAATGAGATTTGGCTCTACACTAACAGCTATATTCTGCATGTCTGCTAAGGTTAGAGGGGCCCTTCCCTCAGTTGATATGCCATGTCAGAATCAAATCCATCAGGGAATTTGATTAAGGCTAATTTAGGTGGAGGTCTAAGGTTTTGAGGGATGGCATTGTATACATTGTTGAATCTAGTACAATAATCTAAGACAGTTTCTTGAGGGCCTCTTTTTATACTGTCATACTCTGATAGGATATGCAATTGATCCTTCTTCTTTTCCCACCTATTCAAAAATGACTGATAAAGGGCATCATGATTGGCTATAGAGTTGACAACAAGTGCTCTAAACCAATTCCTAACATCACCAGTTAGACTTTGGACGAAAATCTTCATTCTCACATCATCATCATCTATTTCATAATTCTCAAAATAGTCCTACATTATTTTAGTGTGTTGTTGGGCTGTATAAGAGCCAGTTCCATCGAAATATGTGATATTACTTTGATAATCTTGAGGCATAGCCCCAGGATTTCCAGGTAACTGTAAAGGAGCATATCTATTTTCCATATTTATGGGGACAAATGGGACAACAGGAAGAAATGGGACAACTGAAACTGCGGGGAATGGCGCTGAAATATGTGCAGTGGATGGAGGTGTGGGGAAAGTGATTTGAGAGGTGGATGAGGAAGAAGGAGAAGTAGGAGGAATGTAAGGACGGACTGAAGCTTTAGTAGGGGTTGGAATATAGTTTTGCTGAACTGTTTCTGAGCTTGAATTAGCAAAATCTTCTTGTTCCTCTTGTTTCCTAAGGATCTTTGGGATTAAGTTGGGATTTTCAAAAACAGCTGGAGGATCTGGGTCAGGATTTGACCTGGTGTACCGAGTTTTCTTCTTTGGAGCCAGCTTCTAAATCTGTTTTGGTATTTTCTTTGAAATATGAGAGGCTTTGGGTTTTCCCTTTGAATATGTTAAAATAGGGAAATTGATCAGATGTTTGGGACAACTGTTTACAGTCTAGAACTATGGTGGAGATTGACTGAAGCAGCTTTTACTTACTCCTGTAAATGCACAGCAAGAACAGTTTCGGAGGCTACCTGGCTGACTTCAGGCTCCATCTGTAGTTTTTAGAAAATAGACAGTAGTTACAAATAAACATTCAGGTCCCCAGTGGAGTCGCCAATGATGTTATCACTCAGGTTGTTCCCTGCCTCCTGAAGGGAATACGGCCGAGGTAACCACTAACCAATCTTTTAGCTGCAGGTCCTAGCCTACCTGCAACCAGAGAGGGCTCTCTCTTTGTAAGTTTAGCTTTGTTTATGGAGTATTTTAGGCTAGCTATTATGCACAATTTTTGTTTTTTTTGAATTTTTTGGAGGGTAATTTCAGGTGGAACAGGAATGCAAGTAGGAAATAGTTTCTTCCATTGGGTAGATGGAGTTAGAGTAAATGAACTGGTGAAGTGTTGAAGTGATCTTTTGGGTAAAAGGAGTTTGCTACAGAGCAGGGTAGTCGATTTAGGAGTAATTTTGATATTTGAAATGGTGAAATTAAGTCAGAGAATGAAAGGCACTGAAGAATCTTTCATTATGCTGGCCGAGGGAAAGTGCATGAAGATTACTAAGGAGCAATGAAGAATTCCTAAGCAACATTCAGAATGAAAGAACTAATGCAAATAGGAGCAATTAAGAATTCCTATTTATGATTAATTATAAAGAAAACATATACAGTAACTGAGATTGAACACAGAGTACCCTCAAGAAAATTTTGTTCTATTCTTATTTCCTGCTACTGAGTTTATGGAACATACACGAAATTGCATACATAGAAAGCATAAAAAACACAGAGAAGTGAGACTTATTGATCCATAAAAGACGCAAGAATTCTGTAGTGTTCCCAGAACTTCAGTTCCACATTCAGAAGCTTCAGCACAGTGAAATTCCAGCAACCTTTGTATTATATAGATTTTGATAACTTACAGTGCAGTTCAGAAATGAAATTACCAACCCCAAATACATATTATGGGGGGGTATTTATACAAAAGGAGGATACAAAATATCATGAGGATAAGCTTTTAGCTCATAACTTTCTTTACCAACTATTTAAGAAGTAGTAAGCGAAGGAATAAATGCTGTAGTAAATATGAATGCGCTAGCTGTCCAATTTGTCAGAGGAGTTTTGACTTTCTGGGCTGAATGAGTCGGCTGCTTGTTGCACATTTATTCTGTGTGTGCTATCCTTATGCTGCTTGTTGCTGTCTTTGTCTTTGTCTTCATCATCGGTGCTCGGCTTCTTTGCATTTATTGAGCGGTAGTGATCATTCTGTCTCTGCCTTGCACTGCCTTTTCTTCCCTTTTGACAGGTGGAGCATACCATCTGTATGTGCTGACCTATAGCTTACAAAAAGAATTAATAATCAAAATCACCTGAGCAATGTCTCCATCATTCCTCTCCACCAATCCTCTGTAGGTAGTTGATGCCTTTGTATTTTGATCAGTGTCTCATCAGCTTCAGTGTACCTATAAAAGTTTGGCTGGGTTTCAAAGAGATGGTTTATCTCATGTGCAATGTAGAATAGATTTTCTAATTTATCAAAGACACTCTATCCAGATGGAGGCCCTGTTTATTCTGATGTGCTTGAGGAAGCTGTGATTTGATTGGAAGCATAATTGTTTACCATGTTGGCATAATGCTCATGTGACAACAGTCTTCCAGCACTGGTTACTAGGCTGGGTAGCCATCTGCTCTGTAATGCTGTGATCTTTATTCTGAACTCATCCACCTCTGCTTCCATCTCTTGGCACTTTCTTTCCAAGGTCTTTGCAAAATTCCTTAGGGTCAACACCCTTTTTACTAATAAGATATAATCAGTCCTATTTATGATTCCTATTGCTACCAACTGCTCCTTGGTGTGAGTGTTCAGGAATTGGATCATCCTATTAGCTTGCTCAGGCATATTACCCAAAGATGCTCTAGCCTTTTGATTTTCAAATTGAGCTATGCCTATCAAATCCATTTGCTCATGCATGGTTTCAATGGATTGCCATTGGTCTGTAATGGATTGGCCAATCTTGGCCCACAGAATTTTCTTGACATCAGCTAGAGTTATATCAAAAGTGATCTCTTTCTCCAGTTCTTTTATCGTTTTTTCTAGGGCTTTCACTTCCCTTGTCTTCTCGGCTACCTCCTGCTTTGACTTGTCATATTTTTCCTCAATTTTAGCCAGCCTTTCTTTGGTCTCTTTCAATTCCGCCATTTGCAATTCTAGGGCTTCTATTTCTTTCATCATATTGTCCATTCTCAGGCTGGTCTCTTGCTCTGCAGGTGCTGTAGTAGTTGTTGAAATTGGTGCTGAACTTGAGGTACCTGCTTCTGATGCTGGAGTAGGGGGAGGGACTGTTGTGGTGGCCGTAGGAGGAGCAGCTGTAAAGATCTGAGCCGTTTGAATTGGCTGAGAGGCCAACTCTCCCTGTCTTCCCTGTAATGATGCCTCCAAGGCACTCTCTGTCTCTATCAACCTTTTATGCAAGGTTGTAAGCAAAGCTACCACATCCTACTCTTCTTTTTGTTGTGCTACCTCAGTAGATTGAGGATGCAATGTAGATGGCAGCTTGATTTGTCTTCTAAGGGCGGCTATGTCTTCATCCTTCTTTTTTATCAAAGCTTGCACGCCCTTGGGATTAGTGGGATCATGTCCCAGCTCTATAATGATCTCCTCCAAGGATTTGATTCTATTGTCCTTGGCCTGTGATGAAGCTTTCTCCAATTCTAGTTGGGCAGAAGTATTGTGCAAAGAGTTTTGCAATCTATGGGCTAACAATGTTTTATCTGCCAAGGTAGAATATACCATTTCCCCGGTCTGCTTGTGCAATTCAATCTGGTCCATCGGATGGATATCTTTGGCGAACACTTCCAGATTGGTTCTAATATAGTCAGCAGCTGATTGGGGTTGCTGCATTGTAGGTCTGAAATGACTGAGAGTCATTTTGCCTTCCTGGATGTCATAGGCTGACATTAGCCTTTGCTGATTGGTGGGTGCCATCCTTAGCAACTGGTTGTATAGCTGGTATCTCACTGGCTCATTTCTAGCCTTGATCTCAGTAAATGCCTTTTTGATGTCAGAGCCCTATCGGCTCTGTTGCCTGGTGGATGTTACTTCCACCCCCTGTTGTCTCTCTTGCTCCTGCTGAAAGGAGCTGGCCGATGTCTCCATGCTTGGGGGAATTTTCTGTTCTGTTTGTCCTTCTGGCATTTCCTCTTCTGAAAAAGGATTTAACCTCTGCCTCTTTTCCCCTTGCTACTCGATAGATGTCCCTTGAGGGGTTTCTTCTTGTCTATCCCTTTTCTTTGCCCTTTCCTCATTAAGAGGTGTTTGTAACACTGGGATTTATTTCACCTTTGCTTGAGTAGAAGGGTCTTGCCCTTGATTTTGTTCATCTGCAGAAGTAGGCCGATCTGCCGTCGTTTCTGGCTGTTCCAAACTGTCTACTTGCTCTTCTGAATGCTGCACCCCTTTACATTTATCTGTTGTTGTTGGTGGGGCACTTACTTGGGTAGGTTGCTGGGAGGCCGTGGCAGATGAGGTTCCTTCTCCAAGGTGCCGAGGGGCTGTGAAAAATACCTGTCCAAAATATTCCAAGTCAACTAATTTTTCAAGGTCTTTGATTGCTTTTTCTGCTATTTCTTCCTCAGAAATTTCTTCAACTAGAGTGCCCTTTACCCATTCTTGTTGATTAGCATGTTGTTCAACTTGAGGGATATTGCAGTGTTCATATGCTATAAGCCTATATTTGATCCTTCTAAGGCTTATAAAGTGATTGGGGTCATATGGTGCCCAATGAAAGCTTGTTTTTAGTAACAAAATTTTTTTCAACATTTTGTCTGCCTCCACCCAAGCTTCTTCCCTCTTATTGAAAATAAATGGGCCCAATTGATGCCTAATCTTGAGCTGTGCCTTTTTTCTTTTGCCATAGAAATGAATCATATCTGCATTACCAAATTGCCGGAAGTATTCCAAGGCAAAGAGTCTCATGGGGACATATTTGGGCAGTTTGTAAGGGGCCAATTCACAGCCATAAATCCTGATTACTGTGTGGTTTTGGTAAAAATACCAGTCACCAACGCTGTAACTTTTGGAAAGCTGCAGAATCTTTTGCATCTCATCAATGAGTCTAGGAAGAGGAGTGCTCACCAATAAGGAGGAATTTGGGTGTATAAATAGGTCAATAAACTCACAGTAGGTATATGGAGAGTAATAAACATGGTGGCAGACTGATGACCAAAATATTACAGACCTTCGCTCCCCCTTGGCATCCAATTTTCTGAGGAAAACTGGGAAACTATCAGGCTGATAGTACAACAGCAAATGATATATGTAGGAGGTATGTTTGAACACCCTTTCTCTCTCCAGGTTCATGAATTGCTCATGAATCTTATCAGCTATAAAGGTGGCATAATCATACTGGACAGCAGGGGGCTATCCTGGAGCAAACATGGACAACATTACCAAAACTGTCTCATCAACATACTCACTGGTATTGAATCCTAAGATGCAAGATATGATGTCTACCAGCATTCTCCCTGTTTCATTAAACCACACATGTAGATAAGGAGGAGGCTGCCGGGGCTGAAAATCTGGTTGCATGAACAGCTGGGCAATTCTTGTGATCTCTGAGCTGGGCAGCTTGGCACCTTGGTCAAGCAGAAGTTTCATGGAGAGAGGAACCAGAGGCTTTGTTGGCTCAAAGTTTAGCATCCTGTTTATGGCTTGAGGGGTGATGTGAAACAAAATAGTCCGATATGAAGCCAAAACTGCTCTTTGAGTGGGCTCATAATTCTCACAGCATTGATGGATAAGGTCAGGCAATACATTAACTTGTGGGAGATAATAAATTGGCAGATTGGACTCCCAGATACCAAGGATATTAGCATTGCTTCTGTATCTTTTCCTTATCTCACAAAATATTTCAATGTGATATTTTTTGGTCAGTTCCACTGTTTCCTTCATTTGGTAATCCTTGTCAGCAAGGGGCAGCCATTCCAAGTTCCTATGTGGTGCATTCAAGGGGGAAATATTTAAAGCTGTGGGAGTGGCCATTCGTAGGTTTACCTGTGCTTATATTTGAAGTGAAGTATAGAGCAGTAACAGAGTGAGACCAATTGCTTTATGAGGATTTTGAAAAGGGGTTTCCCAATGAGTTCAAATGAGGTAATAACCTTCAAGGTCTGTGGCTATCATAAAAGAGGTCAATTTGCGGAGTTTTGAAAGGCTTTTCTTTTCTTTGATGAATTTACAGGGATTAAAAGACTGTGGGAAAACTGCAGAGGGAAAGGGGAATTATTTTAGCCCAATGACTGAAGTTTTTTTGTAGTGGAATGTAGCAAAGGGGACAATGCACGGCCAATACGAAAATTCTGCGAGCAACACTCAGTTAGAAATTATTTTTTGACGGTGAATTTTGCAAATGGTCGCGGGTTTGCAGGATTTCTTTTGAACAGGGGGTTACTCAGTAAATTTTATGCAGAATTCAGGTGTTGCAGAGTCTTAAATTTGGCAATTTGCAGGTATTCAAACAAGTGAACTAAAGAAAATGGCAAGAACAGGGGTAAACAAGCGAAATTCGACAAATACCTGGTTTTAATGGCACCGAGGGCAACTGAGCTGGTGCAATGGAGAACAATGGCGGTGAATTTGCAGGCAGCAGCGGCTCAGATGATCGAATTTGCACTTGGGTGGATAAACAACGTAAAATAGCATGCACAGAGCTCCCAAATTGTCCAATGAAAATGACTTAAAACGGTCGAAACGCGTGTTTTTATGAAAATTTTGGCATATTTGGCGCTTTTGGTGCTTTTCTACGATGACGTCAGCATGATGTCATCGGTGGGTCCTGGGTACAGCAAGGTGACGTGGCAGCTGAATCGGGCGACGATGTGGCACATGACATGGTGGTAGGGTGGGGACGCAGGCATATGAGGTGGCGGTGACACAGAGCAGCGGCGGGTTGACGCGGAGGTGACGTCACGGGGACGTGTCGCCAAGGCAGAAGGCGGTAAATCTGTCAGAGCCCACCGACGCAATTAAAAAAAAGACGTGTCTTTTGTACGACGGGAAAATCGCCGTGCTATTAGACGCTAACTCCCGTACGTAGGGGCGGCTCCGAAATCGGCGAGGGCCGTCGGATCTAGGATAGCGGATCAGAGGGTCAACGGAGCGTGAAGTTGTGGGCATGATAATGTATGGGACCTGCTCATAGATTAAATATTATTAATTTATATGGTGGGGGTTCAAACCTTTGGAAAGTCGGTTTTATAGGTTATGCGCTGGCGGAGAAGTTTAATGTTTAATTAAACATTTTACACAGAAACTTCAAAATGAGCGCGGAAGGTAGGATTAGTAAGGTTTATGAGCAAAGGGGAATGGTTATTAATTTAACCAGAGGTTAAATTAACTCCAGGTTAGGATGCGGAAGGGTTAATAGTAGTCCCAGATGGGCTATTATTTCCCGAAACTATATTTACATAGCTATAATGCTATAGGGTAGGATATGTAATATTTTTTGGGATTTTATATAGTTTTTTGTAGCAATAGGGATGGGAAAGTAGTTAGGGAGCTATATAATAGAATTAGAATTTAATATGAGTTTGTGAGGTGAAAGAGTAGGGGAGAGGCTAAGTTTATGAACTGAAACTTAGACATAGGAAGTGAATGGAATGTAAAGGAGTGATTTTACACAAGAAATATGGCTTCTTTTCATTGAGAGAGCCAAAACTTGACTTGATATTTTACAAGACTGAGGTGAAAGCAGGACTTGTTGGGCAGATCCCAAGGTCCTTGAGGGGATGTTAGTGAGTGATTTATGGGGGGTTGAAAGGGGAATTAGACATGCTTCCAAAGTTCTGCCACCAAACAACTGCTTTGACACTTCTGTCATTGATGAGACAAGTTTTGTTTAACCATACAAAAAGAGATCAAAACCCTGCTTCTGCAACCTCAAACTACCTACCCAGCCTAATACACCTAACATTTTTTCTTCCTCTTGAATGGGTGCACTTAGACTTGCAAACCCTGATTATCCCCTTTTCTTTTGACTGCCCTCCTATCTAAACCTACCCTTATTTCTTCCAAGGGCCCAGATTAGGCAGTTGGGCTCCTTCATTTCTCTGCCTATCTACTCATCTGCCAAGCTTGAACTGTTTGGACAGGTATTCATTCTCTAGTCTAGAACAAGCAATTTAAAACATGGCATGGTCTAGATTGAACTGTTGAGCCATCCATCAAGCTAGCAGTGGCATTTTGTCTAGCCACTTTCCTGGTCTTTCTTTGGGGTTCATTTCTATCATTTTTTCTGACCAATTTACTCTTTTTTCCCTTTAATAATTCTTCTAGGGCATACCCTCTTTACATTTTTTAATTTTCTTCTAATGCTCTTACAAAATATGGAACCTTTGCAGCATGAAAAGATGAACATATTTGGCACTTCCCAAGTCAATCATGAAAAATGAAACCTATTGGTATAGGAACCTAACAACTTCTAGGACATGGAATGAGGCTGTCAAACTTTATTTGAATATGGACATGAGACTCTAACCCTATGACTTAGACTCTAAAACATAAAAATGACTTCAGCATGACTTGACCATGACTGATACAAGAATTGAGAAACCATGTAAGTTCTCCAAATTTTTTAAGGAAGTTTTACAGTGATAATAGTTTTACTCATTTAAATGTTATATATAGAGCAAGAGGTCGAATTAGCAAGGGGTTGGAGACTTTTTGGCTCAGTTGATGCTCTATGGCCATCCAAGGGAGGACATTAGACACTTTGAATCCCTAGGGAAACAAATAGAACCAGTTTACCAACGGAAGGCCTAACTTACCTTCCTTGACACCAGCAACTAATAGCAGTGAATCTGGGTCTTCAAACACGGGTTGAAAAGACTTCCCATAGTGGGATTGAAAAGACTGTCCATAGTTGCGTTCATAGAAGTAAACACCTCACCCGCAAGGTCTGGATTCGGTATTTTCTATTGAGTGTGGGACGAGGAAACCGATCGAACCCCAGGAGGTCTTTATTCGGTGTGTTCGCTTAGTGAGTGTGTTCATGGCTAACCCGGGTGTGGTCTTACAGTAAGTCTGGTTCCGGGGTGTGAAGCCCACTACACGAGAGAGAGGAAGGATAGAGTGGGTTACTAGGTGAATCTCGCAGTAAAGGCACCTACACTTGGTTACTGGGTTGGTTACTGGGTTACTGGGGGAACTGTGTATATTTTTAACCTAATGCAGATTTCTACTTAGACAACTCAAGACTCATGAAGAGTTATTGTATGTTCTTGTTATGATGGCATCTTCCAATACTTACATTGCAGTGGTGTTTAGTTATGATACTTAGAACTCATCAATGATGCTCTGACTTCCTTCATAGATAAACTAACTATGTTTCACTGTTTTGTATTTTCATTTTTGCACTTGAACTCTATAATGCCTTGACTTCCATGCTAGGTAGAATGCTTTGGCTTCACTATTCAGGATTCAAAGAGAGTTTTTAATGTCATATTGTCTCATGGCTTTCCTCTTTCACTTAGTTGTAGTGGTATGAATACATGTTACTTAGAACTCATATATCATGCTCTAACTTCCTTCATGTATTTATAAATTGTGTTTCCTTGCATTGTATCTTTGTTTTGTTGATACATAAAAACTCTCTATGTCCTGACTTCATCTTAAGCTGATCTTGCTGTGGTACTGAAACATACTTTGACTCCATAGCCCAATGGTAGCCAACCTTAATCTTTCAACCTATAAACATATACAATTACAAACCATAGAGTTAGCCATCTATTCATATCTTTAATCTAAATCATTAACCCTTTGAGAGAGCCCTCTCAGGCTGAGGAGGCTAAGCCTTAGCTAAAATATTGGTTTGAAATAGTTACACTGAGATAGTCTGATCAACAGCCTATCAGGGTCCTATTTTGGTGATAACAGAAGGAAGTCTAAGGAAGAGGAAAATCATTAGGAGTAAAAGCTCGTGACATCACCATAAGATACATGAAGGATGTCTGATAGTCAACTATGAAGGATATAGCTCTTGGTGACCTCATTGAAAGAATAAAGGAAGAAGTGATCCAGGAGAAGTCTCATCATACATCAGTCAAAAGGAAACATCTATGGATAAAGATATGCAAGATCATCAATATTCTATGATGAAATCCTCATTCGAGGGTTCACCAATCTAGAAAGGAAGCAAGCATTTCATCAGGAACTCCAACTTGTGGAATTCATGGGATAATGGTATGATATCATAAGAGATAAAGTAGATCAAGGGTTTGAATACCTTTTCAATCAAGGAAGTTGCTAATTAGCCAAGTGTAACTTCCAATCATCCCTAGTTTGAGAGCTAACTTTTGGATAGGATTTGCTTTTCTATTTTGTTGATTTAGATCCTATTTTTATGGATCTAACAAGATATTGGTGTAACTAAAATTTGTGGCCACATTATTAATAAAAGGATTGCCTATGAGAGTAGGGCAGGGAGAGAGCGAGTGTGTTAATTTCTTATTTTTCAAAAGTTTTGCACCGAATGAATAATTATCGAGATGTTATGTTGAGTGATTGCAGAAGTGCCTACTAAGGCATAGAGCTGCATAAAGGAGCCAGAGGAGCACATAGGGCTGAGAGGAATTGATTGGGCAGAGACAGAAATAACTCTGGAGAGGCCTGCAACTTGTCCACTTAAGCGCCAGGAGGAGATCGTCAACAGACGAGAGTGGGAGACAGACAAAATCTCCATCAACCGAAGTTGTCAACCTTGGAGGTAAAAACCAGAAAGAACAACTTGGGAACCTAGATCTAAGTGATTAGGAAGAGTAATGTCAAGTTGACTAAGCATCGGGTAGACATGGCTAGCTAGGTCCGTCGGAAATTCATATGGGAGGAGCCAACCAAAACCCAAGTAGACGCGACCAGGAAGGAAGGGACTATGTTTAAAACTTAATTCTATGTGAAAGAAGGCTAAGATGACCTAAAGGAAAATGAGGTATGTATGCTTATATTTGATTTTATAAAGTCATGTTGTATGGTTGTAGGTAAAATGGATCACTACTCGATCTTGAGAAGAATGATCAAAGGAAAGTAATCTCCTCCTATGAAAGGCTGACAGAAGGCATGGGTCACACTAGATGAAATCAACATAATATGTCCTTATATGAAGTATGAGATGGATAACTGCAATTGAGGAACTCTGATTGGAAGCTCTTAGGAATGAAATATGTGAAGAAAAAATGGAAGAGATCATGAGATATGCAACTGTGGTAAAGGCTATCAACATCTAAAAGACCAAGAAGATTTGACTAGGAAATTTCCTAGAAAAATATGAAGGCTCTAATGGAAGTCTGAAAAAGATGGAGACCCTTGATAATGAATATCTTTGGGAGATATGTCAACATGTATGCAGGATGTTGATGCACACTGGAATACATCATGATGAAAGACCATCACAAAGGTAATTTTGATTTAAGTGTCCATTTCTTTATTTTTGAACAAATAATTGGATGGGCTTATGCAGGACTGCCGAAGGAAGAACTATGGATGTCTTCCCCAAGGACCTTGTAGAAGGATGTAAGATCCTTCCAAAAGAAATGAATAAGGAAACATGACATGAAGAAAAGTGAGATGAAGACAATTGGATCACTTTCTGATGAAAGGGAAAAATGACATGACTAACCCATGGATGAAAGTGATGGATAACTTATGCCCTATGAAGAAGATACAAAAGATGAATACTCTTTGACAAAGAAATTCATGACATTGAAGGAAGGGGCTGTTCAAGCAGCTAGTTGAGGAGCTATTGTAGGTCCCTAATTAAGAGGGGGCCTGAAATTCCTAAGCCAAGAGGGAGCTTAGGTATATCCCTTCTGTAGGAATGAGTACACTCCATTATTGGAATTGATATGCCCTCCTGATCTGAATTGGATCATTATATTTTTTTTCATCCATCTCGATGCATTTGGTGTGGAAAAAGTGTAGGAATTAGCTCACGAGACTGTTTTTACCTATAGGACCTAGTTTGGAGAAACTGAGTCTGAAACCTTATGAGAGAATTTTGAGGCATCAAATGAATTTTTTTGGGGGTAAATATTTGTCTCTTAAGCACAACACCTTTTCATGCTATTCTACACACAAAGAACTTCCCAACGGTGCAAGAATCGTGTTAATCAAAGTCGTATGCAAAAGTTATGCCACTAAGAAGTTGGCCTTCCTTTTTTCACACCTATAGTTCGGGAGGATGCCACATCAACCCCCATTATTCATGGAAGATGGGCTAACCATGTGTTTTTGATGTCAAATACTCTAGAAGAGTCTATTTTGTAACTCTAGTTAAGCATTGATGTAGTCAAACTGAACCACTAGTAGGCTATCGGGCTATGTTATAACCGGACCACTAGGAGGAAGAGGCATTCCATTTCTTTCGAGAGAATTTTGTTCCATAATTGAGCAAAGATAGGTAGGAGATATAGGAGGTAGAGTACACAGAGAGGATCTATGCATTGTAGCAGCCCATGGGCCACAAACATTACTTCTTTGTATCTTCAGCCATATTTCCAGACATAGAAAGAGAGTGAAGTGACCTCATCTTCCAGCTGGGTTTTCTCTCGAAAAGGTTTCACAGAGAGAATATCTTGTGTATTATGTGTGTGTGAGCTTATTTTTTCTTTCTCTACTTTCTTGCTTGATTTACTTTTACATGCATGCACTAATTACAGTTAATTTTACAAATTTAGAAATTAAATAAAACTATAAAAGTGTATAATCTCATGTTTTTAATATAATATTATCAGATATATTGTGATGAACTATCCAGTGGAATATCCACAGTAGTTTATGGATCACCTCCCTAATTAAGAGGGAGATATAGACACATAATTATCTCCTTCACTTGGAAAGGTAGGATAGAGGATTCAATAATCATTTGACATCTGATTCTCTTTGAGGATGAGGAAGGGCATCCAAGATAAGAGTAGTCGTAGTGGAGTGATATTCTTTGAGGACTAGCTAACCAAGATAAGAATATTCCAAAGAAGGTCATACTCTATGAACAATCGAGTGGAGTAGGTACCTTGAGAGACAATTATTATGGTGTCTATAAATCATTGGTCTCTGATCACATGGATAAAGTTGTTAGTCAAGGCCTTGCTATGTGACAATGTTAGTTGATATGATGTTAGACAACTAGGTTACCAATCGCTAGAAAGATAGGTTACCAATCTTAATTTTCTTAAAAGAAATTCTTCAGATTAAGAATGACCAAGTACCATTATGAATACCTCCCTAGTTAAGATGGAGTGTTGTAAAATGTAACTAGGTTCGGTATTCATAATGACATGTAATTATGGTCTTTGTAAATAATGAAAATAAGTAAATAAAATTATTTTTGTAATTCCCTGCTTCATGGGTTTCATTAGAAAGAGGTTTCTTTTAGATGGCTCCCATTGAGAGCCTTAGGGTTTTTCAAAGAGTCGATGACATGTATAAAGATATGTCAAATGTATCCCAGTAAAATAACCTTTCAAAGACAAGCACAGTCCTCTTCCTATGTCGACCTCAATATAAATGAAGGAACTCATGTCAGCTCACATTATGGAGATACACTGGTTCATAAACTCATGTCATCTTATATATTTGGACATACCACTATATATAGAAACCTCGACCTATTCCACAGTCAGAATTCAAATATATTTTGTTTGAGTTTTTGGTGATAGAGACAGTGCTTCGCATGGATAGTATAATTCACATATCTCTATGATTTCGGATGGGTAATAGAAGAATGAAGTTTGGATGCATATCTCCCTATTTCAGATGGGCAGTAAGGATCTCCACAGAGAAGATAGTTCGGATGTCTCTCTATTTCGGATGGGCAGTAACATATGAAATGACAGTTTGGGTTGACAAAGTGTTAAAGGGAAATCAGATCCCTCTAAAGCTCGGATCACATTGGCACTAATCACAGTTAAGAAGTTCGGATCTATGAAGTGGATATATTCACAGTGGATATAAGCACAATATAGATGCTACCTTTTAGTACCTTTGTCTCGGTGTTACATAAAGTGTAGTAAGGTATCATTAATGACATAACAGTTCATTGTTGGTAATGTTATTATGATAAGGCATTATCTATGTGATAAGGGCTTGTAAAGCAAATAATGTTATCAAAGGAAATGATGAAGATCTCAATCGAAGAGGACTCAAGAAGAGGATTGACAAGATAACATGTGTCTTTTTCTTGGAATGGCTAATAGGTCAAGGTTCTTGGTCTTGGTATTCATTAATTGGAATCTCTATAAGAAGAAGTGCAGGTTTTCTTCTCAAAGAGTGAGAGGTTTTGGCTCTAGATCATAGCCCACATTTTGTGTCTCTTGTCTAATTATGTTTATGTATTGGTATTTTTTTGATGAAGACAAAAACTAATAACTTAAGAAAAGAGAAGATCCGAATCTAATGAAGTAAAAATACTCACAAATAGTTACTAATGGAAGAGAAACCACCTAACTAATAATGCCCTAGATTTCTCAACAGAAAAGGCTTTGTAAATATATCTACAACTTGTTCCTTTGAGGGAATATACTCCAGTTTGACCTTTTTTTCATGTACCTATTATCTCAGAAAGTGATATTTGATTGGAATATGCTTGTTTTTTTTAGTCCATGACAAGATTTTTAGAAATACTTATGTAACTAGTATTATCACACAAACAAGGTATAGGTTGAGGACAAGTGATTTGAATATCTTGTAATGTTTGCATCATCCATAGAAATCGAGTACAAAAATATGCAACAATAACATATTATGCCTCAGCAGTAGATAAAGTAATTGAGCTTAGGTTTTTGCTGAACCGTGATACCAAGTGGGGTCCCAAATAGAATGCTCCTCCATTAGTACTTTTTTTATCATCAACATTACCTGCTCAATCTACATTTGTCTAAGCATGAATGGAAATATATGCATTTTTTGGATACCATATACCATAATCTTGAATTCCTTGTAGGTACTTCAATATTCTCTTGATTGCATGGAGATGAGTTTCTTTAGGATTTGCTTGAAACCATCCAATAATCCCAACTGCATGCATGATGTCTGATCTTGTGCCTTTAAGGTAGAGCAAGCTCCCATTCATAGATATGTGTTCTGGTTTATTTACTAAAGGAGAATCATCTTGTGAACTAAGGTTACAACCTGTTACCATTAGTGTGCATACAATTTTGCAGTCTTACATTCCAAACTTCTTTAAAATTTTCTTGATCTACTTAGTCTACGAGAGAAAGATTCCATTCTTTGCTTACTGAACTTGAAGACCAAGAAAGTAAGTTAGTTCACCAAGTAACGACATTTCAAATTCTTGCTACATGACTGATGCAAAACTTTGACTCATAGAAACTTTATTTCTTCCAAATATGATCTAATATACGTAAACAAAAACTATTAAAAGTTTAGCATCATCCATATTTATATATAGATTTCTATTTGCAGATCACTTAGTCAAGGCGATAACACCATGCACAAGGAGCTTGTTCTAGCCGATATAATGCCTTCTTGAGTTTGCAAACAAGGTTTTTATCATTTCCTAGAATGAACTCTTCAGGTTGCTCAATATAAACTTCTTCTTCTAGGTCCCCTTTCAAAAATTCAGATTTAACATCCATTTGATATACTTTAAAGTTATGAAAGATTGAAAATGCAACAAACATTCTTATGGCTTCAAGCTTGGCTACAAGTGAAAATGTTTCTTCAAAGTCTATTCCTTCTTTTTGGGCATAAACTTTGCATACAAGTATTGCTTTGTTTCTAATTACCTCTCAATTTTCATTTAGCTTGTTTTCGAATACCCATTTTTTCCCAAGAACATTTTTATCATGAGGTCTTGGAAATGATTCCCATGCATGGTTATTTTCTATTTGGTCAAGTTCTTCATCTATAGTCTTAACCCAACATTCATCTTTAATAGCTTGATTTATATTTTGTGGTCCAATTGTGGATAATAAGGCTAGATAACTAGAAGTTCCAACAAGAGTTCTTCTAGTTTGTACTCCAACTTCCTTGTCACCTAGAATTTGAGGCTCTGGATGATTTTTCTGAACATACATTGATGGAGTCTTTTTTGATGCTTTTGTACTCTCAATTCCTTCTTCTAATTCTTCATTGATTCCTTCTCCAACATCCTTTTTGCTTGTTGTAGGAGTATCTTTGTCATTTGTTGGTGCTTCCTTTTTGGTACTTGTGAATGCTTCATCAATCACAATATCAATGCATTCAACAATATTTTGAAGTATTTTATTGTAGCATTTATATATTTTCTTCTAGAGGAGTATCCAAGGAGAATTCCTTCATCATCTCTAGCTTCAAACTTTCCAAGTATCATCATTATTCTTTATGTAACATTTGCTTCCAAAGACTCTAAAATACTTAACAGTTGGAGGTTTACCAAACCATAGTTCATGAGGAGTTTTGTCTCTATTTGCCCGAATATGATCTTTGTTGAGGATATTTATTGTTGTACGTGTTGCTTCACCCCAGAAGGTAGGAGGTGTTCTAGATTCATCAACCATGGCACATGCCATTTGTTGGATTGTTTTTTTCATTTTATTTTCCACTTCGTTTTGTTGAGGAGTTTTAGCTATAGAAAACTACCTCAATGCCATGTTGTTCACAAAATTAAAAAAAACTCATCTGATATAAATTTTCATCCTCTATCAGATCTATTAAATTTAATTTTCAAATCTAACTCATTTTCTACTAGAGCTTTGAGGACTTTAAATTTATCAAATGCTTCATATTTATGTTTTAATAAGCCAATCCAACACATACACGTAAAATAATCAATGAATAATATGAAGTATTGTTCCCACCAAGGATACTTCTTTCTCATAGTACCACACAAATTAGTATGAATAAGTTCAAGTGGCTTACTTTATGTAGCTTCTTTGGCATTAAACTACACCCTAGTTTACTTACCAAATTGACATGATTTGAATATGATGCTTTCTGGTAGAGAGATGTTAGGCAAGTCACGATCTGCTCCCATTCTTCTTAACATATGTAGTTGACTGAAGCTTGGGTGTCCCAATATTCTGTGCCAAGTCTAGCTTTCTTCTAATTTTCTCAAGTAACAATGTTCTAAACCACCTTCCAGGACATAGAAATTATCTGGAGTTCTCGTTCCCTTTATTATGATGTTACCTGTATCGATATTTCATACCACACAATTATTTGATCTAAAAAACCACCTCATTCCCTTGATCACACATCTGACTGACACTCAATAGTTTATGTTTTAATGCATCAAAAATAAAACATTTCCATATTTAACCTTTTCTTTGAGAAAAACAATACCTTTTCCTTTGATAGAAACAGGTGAATTATTTCCAACTGTTATATTCGTCTCCTTCTTTATTTCATTAAAGGACAAAAATTTATATTTATCACTTGTCATATGTTTTGAACATCCACTGTCAACGTACCAAAAATTTTCTTGATCTCCTGCATATAAATCTAAACTACAATTCTCAGATTCTATGGTTTTCTTTTTCCATACCTTAGATTTTGTTGTCTTTTGTTCATTCTAAAGAGTAGATCATATTTTGCTTCTGCATTCAGTTCCTCTATGCCCAAAGTTATTGAAAAAGGAACATCAATATTCATCTTGAATAGGTGAGAAGGTATTGTAAGAGTATTTCTTTAGCCTAATCTCATTCTTTTGTTTTCTAGCTTCTCTAGTCATGATAGTTTTATAAGAAACACATTGAGCAACATTATGACCAAAATTATGACAAGTGAAGCATTAACCATTAAATTAAAAGTTCATGGGAGTGTAGTACCTTATTGTGTAGCTTTCCCTTTGATTGTGTTAAGGGTGATTCATCTGAGAAACATTTGATCCCTTACTCCTTTGCTGCGAGCTAGAATTTTGTTGACTACATCCTTTTACTGCATAGGGATAGCTTCTTGTACATGTTTCAAAATATTTCAGTCATTTATGATTCTTCATTGTATCTGAGACCTATTTTTATAAGAGGAGAGCATTTTACTTTTATTATTTATTCTAAGGTCTCAGATACTTTAGCAAATATAAGGTTTAGACTTTTCTTTCTCAAGTTCCTTCCTTAGACTTACAACTTCTAGTCCTAACTTTTCATTATGCCTCTCTTTTTTTAGGATTTGTTTCTTGAGAGAATCTTCTGCTAATTTAGCTCCTTCTAAATGAATTTTAAGCAAAGTTATTTCTTCTACGATATTATCCTTTTCCCTTAGGGAATCCATAAAGAAATCATCATATTCATCAATACATTTGTCTTCAAATGCCATAAGTAATTGATATTCTTGATCAGAATCACCTTCTTCACCATTTTAAAGACCATCAGTATCTTCGTGTGTGTAGAAGCTTCTATTTTTTTCAAACCTTTCTTTAAAATTTACTTTTTTTGAATTTTTCCCTTTCTCATGGTTTTGTTTATAAGGGCATTTAGCAACATAGTGACCAACTCTTCCACAAGAAAAACATTTAAAAGGAAGCTTACCTCTGAATCTGTCAGTGCCTACTTGGAGTTTCTTTACGAATTTTTCCTTTTCTTCATTTGATACATACCCTGATTCCTTGAGATCCTCCTTTTCCTTTCCTTTGGAAGTGGATTTGAATGCAACTTCTCTGAGAGGGGCCCCTTTCTATCATTTCATAGGTTGTTAAAATCCCATGAAGTTGTTCAATAGTAAGGCTATTCAAATCCTGCGTTTCTTCAATGGCAGATGTTATCACAAAATCACTACTGAGGGCTGCAACCAAGCAAGATTTCATGTAACTCTTTCAACCTAGCTTTAGATCAAAGATTAGCCTCTTTGATCAGAGAGGGCTCTCTCACAAACTCTAGATAAAAATCCTTCACTACAACAGATGGCTAACTCTTTATTCATTGATGAAAGCAAAAGCTGGTTGGATCCATGTCAAACTGGTTCTCATTGGGCTATGGAGTCTCATACACTAAGTAAACAAGAAAAACATAATCATTTCATAGAAGTCAAGGCTCTTTGCATTAAGTGTCAAACATACTCCATCAAAACCACAGCTTGCCAAACACACAGGAAGTCAGAGCATAAGATTATGAATTCTGAGTGATTGTGTTACAACAAGGCTGTAAAAGAACATAAAATATAAAACACCATCCTTATATTTGACCACAATAATCCATCGAGAAGCTTGAGAAGAAATCAATACTGTTTTACTATTACTGTCACAAGTCTTACAATGGCCCAAAACAACTCTGTTTTTCTATAAAATGTCCAACCTTTTTTACATAAGAGTCATTTCTATATATAGCAAACCAAAATACTACTACCTGAGACTCCTCAACAAGCATGAAGGGAGCTCAGAATTCTATCATTAATTACCTTATCTATATCTTAAACAAACTAATTAATTACAAAAGATATTGTGCTACGAAAACAGAGGACTCCATTCCATTGAAACTTCAAGTCTATCTCCTCGTGTACATTGCTGCATTCTTGAAACTTGACACCTGTAGCACTTCAATAATAGCCAAACCAAACTGAAAACACATTCACTGGATGAGCAGCTTCGGATGCCTGATGTGTAGATGATTCATCAACAAATAAGAATCTGTACCCTATGTTCACGGTTTCTGCCTCCCATTAGTGTTTATGCATTTAAGATCATGTTTCAAGCCATTTAATCCTCTGATAGTCCCGTATGATGGAAGAAAACTTATGATCTGGCCATCCCATAACTGAACAGGTGTACCACTCAACACCTCGGCAACCCTACCAGAACCCTAAAAATTCGGACATAAAGTGAAAACTTTAACAAAAGACAAAATTTCACCTTTTTCTTGAATACTTACACCTGGCACTTTTTTAAACATATGAATGACTTTCTATAGTCTCCATGCTAGCCTCGAGTCATCCCTTTTAAGATTTGCTGACCTCAGCATTCAAACTCAAATTTTTCACATAAACAGTCATCTACAGCAGTTTCGTAGCGCGCTACGAAACTGCTGTAGGTAATCAAAACTAAGCATATGAACCTTAAAGCAACAATAACTTAACTCTGTGATTTCTTCAGCCATTCTACACAGGTGTAAGGACTTCAAAAAGTTTCAAAAAGTTTTAAAATGATGACAGCCAAAACATACGAAAATTTGGAAAGCAAATTTCCCCTTGGATCAATTAGCTAGTTTGCCTAGCTTCCTTTTCAAGCTGCTGACTTCTTCCTTTAACATCTTGTTTTCTGCTCTTAAGCTTGTATTCATTTGTTTCATGATTTTTGCCTGCTTCAGAGCTGGCACTGTCCACACATATGCATCAGATACTGAGTCAGCTTGGCTAATCAAACTTGTTCTGCCTTTCATTACAGCGTTTTTATAACTTGTATATCTTACTGCCCTTTCCTTAAAAACATTTTTAATCTGAGGTATTTCTTCCTTTGTTGCTCCAGCTTGTTTCTTAATAGCAATAACATTTCCACTTTGACTGATGATAACATTATTATCCTTGTTCTTGCTTTTGGCTGCTTGAACTATTCCAGTGAAAACTTCAAGTACCTCTGTCCTAGGCATTTCTAAAGGTGCTTTCTCTTTCTGAGCTTTCTCCACTTCTTTGATTTTCCTTCTTGTCACTGGTCTGCGTGGCTTAAAGGCATATTCTTTACTTGGCTCTTCAAATTTCAACCTTTTAGAAGCCCTTGATTTTTTAGAACTTTCAGGTGAGGACTGAGTTAGATCAATATGCATTGGTTGCACCGAGTGATCTTGCTCAAATTCTAGTGGTTCAATTTGTATTGGATGATCTTGCTCTAGTTCAATGGCTTCAAGTAAGTCATTTAAAATACCTTTTGAAATAGGACTTTCTTCCACAGGGACTGACTTTCCTTTCTCCTTGCTTAGTTGGCCTCTAGTTCTCACCCTTGAAATCTTTTCAACTTCACTGGATTTAATTTTATCTTTCCTTTTCTGAGTCTTCTGCTTTGATGACTGAGGTGTTTCCTTAGGTGATGAATTGGGTTTTCCTTTTCAGATACTCTAGATGACTTAGGAGTTTTCTCCACTGATGCTTCAGGTGTCTCTTTAGCTAATGGCTTAGGAGTTTTCTTCATTGATGCTTCAGGTGTCTCTTTAGCTGCCACAGACTTCTCTGATTTCCTTGATTTAGTTTTAGGCTTCTTATGGTCTGTCACTTCTCTTCTAAGTTCAGCCAAAGTGGGTTCTTCACTCCTTTCTTCTCTTTCTCTCACAGGTAATGGAGTGAGGCCTGTTTTGCTTGGGAAACCGGCCATAAACACAAATGAATCCCAATCTTTGCCAATTTTTTGTAAACTATCCAACACCAACAACTTTACTAGACCATGATGAAAAAGGGATGTTTCACAACCATCTTTCTTTAACTGAATCTTATCACACATTTTGCTAATGCTCCTGAACAAATAGAAAGGTATGTCTATAGAAACCTTACCTGTGAAATGTAACAGAAGTTTGAAGTGGTAGGAGTAAACTTTATTGTACCTACCCTCACATGTCAGGTACTTCTGGATACATGTCAAGAGCATAGCATAATTCTCTTTTATATGACTCCTTGGCACTGCTTTGGTGAGGTCTTCATCTACATAAGGTTCCTTCAAAAACTCTTTGCAGGGACTCATGTCGAACTTGAAGTTTTTGAACCATTCTTGGCCACCCCTCGGAATTTCAGTGACAGTGGAAATAACTTCAGGAGACACCGGAAACTCCAACATTGCCACCTTCGAATTCAGCCCAGTGAAATTTAATGTGAAATCCTTTGTCACTTCTGCATGTCCTCCCTTCAATTTTTCGCAAAATCGCCAGCAGCCAGCACTTCGAAAGGCCCTTGCTACCCCTTCATCCCTGAGAGTAACATCTAACCCCTCCGGCTCTGTCCTCACACACTTACCAGATCGGTGTTCCTTCCTTTCCATGCTGCTTTGAATATTTTTACACAGGAAACTAATGGTAGCTTGTAGCACGAAAACAAACTTCGACTTTGGAGTGCAGGCTCGCTTGCAGTAGTCCGTTTAAATAAGAACTTGGGCTTCTCATACAGCAAACATGTTTACATAATATGAAAAACCCATTATGATATAACCATCTCTTGTAACATCCCTTAAACTAACACTCAAATACATGACTTCGGACCTTATGAGGGAATAATGGTTTATCATGACATGGAGAGGATGTGAACTGACAATCATGAACGGACCTATGACTCACTACTCTCAGATTTGACATTCAAAGGCAAAGCGCTACAAAAAAAAACCCTGAAACCCCGATTTCGTAGCGCGGGCAGTTCAAATTTAACAAGATGCGCTACGAAATCGCTGACAAACAGAACGCTGCGAAAACACGAAAACATTATTTCGCAGCTAAACTGACCAATCAAACCTGCGCTGTGAAACTGCGCAAGTACCAATGACATCAAACCCGCGCTGCGAAACTGCGCAAAGTACCAATGACATGACATGCTTTAACTAACAATGATGGAGGGTGTCTAATGATTTTTCCTTTACACGAATTCACATCAATACCTCTTGAATTTCAAATTTCAAATTGACATATACTAATAAACCTATTCACAAGACTTCAAAGCTTTATATAAAACTTATGGACAACCTTATATACATGAACTATAGTTCCAAGTGATAACAGCAGAAACTTTCAAATCAAATTTTGTGGTTAGAGATCTTAAGATGTCTCAACTAGCAATGATTCTTTTATTGCGTCACCAAGATTTCTCATTGAATTAACGGTCTCAACTACCATAAGAAACAAACTTGTAATACTTTCATCATTATGTATTCTGATAGTTTTATATTGAATTATAAGATTTTTAATTTTGGTATTTTCTACCTTGGTGTCACCTTCATAACTTTGGATGATATTGTCCTGTATAGCCTTTGCGGTATTCGACTACATGACTTTGACAAGTTTTGATTTTGGTAAGCTTCCTAACAGATCATTGACATCCTTTGCATTGGTCTCATACTCTTTCTTTTCTACTTCATCTATGGGAATGGAGGATGGATATTGATAGCCTCCTCGAATGATTCCCCAAACATCCGCTCCAAGTGACTGTATGTAAGCTCTTTTTTTGACTATCTAGAAAACCGGATTCCATCTATTAAACAATGGTGGCCTAATAAATGTTGCTCCATATTGGTTTCTCATCTTGATGAATCTACCTTCAAGTGATCAAGCTTAGTCTAAAGGACCTGCTCTTATACCAATTGTTAGGAAAACAATATTTTTAAACTACTTAAACTTTTATTTTCTTATTCAGATTTATGTACGTGACTGTGATGAAGACAAGTAGTGTATATCCAGTTCACTAAATTTTTTAGTTAATTTATATTCTACTTAACTTGAACCAATATATCACTACTTTATTAAACATTAATTAAACAGTAACCATGTGCAGTAAGAATAGAATAAGTTATCACACATAAGAAACACATGAACACCAATATTTTTAGGTGGAAATCAAATGTGGGAAAAAACTATCGTTGTTGTCGTCTTTGTATTCTTATTTTATTATAAAGATAAATTTCTTACAAAATTGTAATGGGGTAGATGGATACTAGTACGCATGCACCCACCTGCAAAAGGCTACAACCTTCTCTCGTTTTCTGACTTCTACTGGAAGGGAGATATGATTTTCTTATCCTATGTTCTTTGTGGATCACTTTTCAGAATGTTTCAAACTAGATCCATTCCATATATAAGATAACATATGAAACCAACATTGTACCAAATCACTTAATCACTAAACCAACTATATCACCACATCAAACATAGAAATAACTTGTTCAAACAATAAGACCAACTTATATCACTCTATACCCATTCATCAAAATACCAGACCACATAGTGTTCATCACTAAAACTAGATTTTGTCACTGCAAACTCTATCTAAACACATGCCAGAATACATATGCTACTATTCTTACTCATACCTATGTATGTACACATTTTCCTTGAAGCATACTCGTGTACAGATCTCAAAAATATTGATATATGAATTTGTATCACTATACCATTGAATCAATCACCCAAGAAGATACTGAAGCCAACATAAATCATTGAACCAAATATAAATTATCATCTAGAAACATCATCACAAGTTAATATTTTACTTCATAATTAATTCAGTCCAAACAATATTGTCAAATACAGATAATTATAAGAGACTTCATCAATAGACAAAAACAAACATAACATAATAGATAAGTTATTATCATCAGCTCATACTGAAAAATCCTAGAAGATATACATGAATCTTATAAATCACTTCCATGTATGTACGCACCTTGTATACTTGACATTTATGTACAAATATGTCTATTATGCATAATGTATACGTGACTATTTAGAATCAGATATGCGGATGTACATGATTTTTCTGAACCACACCTACGTAAAAATCTGTAATTACTGAGTCAAACCTTTGTTGCACATCGAAACACATGTCAAACAAAAATCTCAGCACACACCATAACAGATACACATCATAAAATAATCATCACAGATCTATCAAACCGTAAGAAGATTATTCAATATATAGTCATTTCAGATCTAATAGATCTGATCCATCATCATACTCCTTGGTGCACACTTATTTCATATCAAACCAATCATCAAAAACCCAATACATGCACACCTATCACTTGATCTCCATCTCATTATATAGCTTAGGCCTTAGCCAATACTTTAGGCAAATTCCATAGTTATATTGATGGTATTTTTTGACAGGATCAAATATCTATTATCGTGCTCATTACTATGGGCCAATACCATGGTAACTACCATTGGTATTGAGAATACTATGGTGTGACAACTGTACGCAACTTTTTTTCACCATACCCACGGATGTACACGACCATTATTCACAAGACTCACGTATACTTCTTAAAACACCATCTTTATCATTCCTCTGTCTCTGAACTGATATTCCTTTATCCCATCTTTCTATCCCATATGTGCTGGCCTAAATATTTATCCGGCTATTATCATGTTGACATATTTATTAAGTAGGTTTCCATAAAGAACAACACATTTGTCATAATGCCAACAAGGCCACGTAATAAATGTCACTGGTGACACTTTTAGCAGCCAAAAGACCAACCAAGGTATGGAGAGGGTTATAACCGCCAAACGTGTTAGGGCTACATCCCTAAAGAGATGGTGATGCTTCCAATAGCTTGACCAAGATCACCTCAGGTCTAAGTGCTCCTACACCTCAACCTGTAGGGAAATATTTCATAAGGTTTAACCACTAACTTATCTGTGTCTAGTGGGAATAGATGAATCTCAACTTTTGGTTGTCAGTTTTGGACCCAAAACCCCTACCAAGTGTTAGGAGAAAATATGAAGGTCTGTGATAATCCACCATCTAGGCCTTACCCGCTTCATAAGTTTCTCTCCATGTACTGGATTTATCACTAAATGATGCAGGATTTTAAGTTCCCTAAAAGACAACTTTCTATGCTTCAATATGAAAAACAACCATGACATCTTATGTGTTTCCTATCGCCATGGTCCAAGATTAAACTATCAACTATCTTGTGGCCCCTATGGGGAATTTAGTGTTTTCATGTTAAGATCGTTTCTAGAAAGGCTTTGCTTCACTTAGGGTGTGCAATAAAAATATAAACTCAAATAAATTAGGTACAAAGATTTCGGAAAGAGGACACCCTTTATACAAAGTTTAAGTGAGCTTAGTGTGTGGGGTGAATGTGTGTGCAAGTGAAATTGTGAGCATACAAAGTGTGAATTGATGTGGATATGCAATGATCCTTTATAATTCCCTTAATTAAACTATGTGATGTTTGTTCCTTACAAGAAAAGAAATGATGTGTGGATGATGGGCCACTTACTTCTTTCCTAATTATACTATGTAAGCATATGTTTGTGTGCAAAATTTCAAAGTAAAATATAAGAAATTACTCTACTTGTAATGGTTAGTAAAACAAATTTGTTAGTAGTGATGGTGTGTGCAAGGTGAATCTAGTGCACATACAAAGTGTTTGAATTGCAAGTATGTGGATATGTGGTTCATGATCCTTTAATACAATTCCCCTAATTACACTATGTGATGTTTGTTCCTTGCAAGAAAAGAAATGATGTGTGGATGATGGACCACTTACTTCTTTCCTAATTATACTATGTGAGCATATGTTTGAGTGAAAAATTTCAAAGTAAAATATAAGCCTCAATTACTCTACTTGTAATGGTTAGTAAAGAAAATTGGTTAGTAGTGATGGTGTGTGCAAGGTGAATCTAGTGCACATACAAAGTGTTTGAATTGCAAGTATGTGTGAAATATGTATTATATAGTTATAATGTGTGGTTAAATATATTTCTATAAATGGTTAATAAAATATAATATTGTCAATTTTTTTAAAATAATTTGACAGATCATAAGAATATTGTCTCCATTTACTAAGTGAATCATTTTCCATTTTTCAAAATTATTTCTTCTTAGCAACAATTTTTCATTTCTTCAAGAGACTATATAAATTCTAAACTAAAAGTGAGTTTTACAAAAAAATCTATATCTATAAATTCATACAAATTTAATCAACTATAAGATAAATTGTGACTGAAAAACCATGCAATACATAACTTAACACCATGATACAATAAGGAACCTATTCAAATAATTATAAAGTATGTTAATATTTGAAAGTCTACTATACAAAATCAAATTAGTTGGAAAAATATTTCTTCATCACCATATCATTTATCCTTTTAAAACGTGTAACTTAAATTACCATAAAGCAGTAGTAAGAAGAACTTTATTAAAGGAGGAACTTATCATAACTATAGATAATTTCAAAATTCCAAATAAAAAGTGAAAGAAATGTGGGATGAGAAGGACAATGAAATTGTTGATAAGGAAACAAAAAGAAATCAGGAGATAGAGGTTTTAGTGGATTTAGAGAACAAGGAAGATGCTTCAAGGTCTTATCAAGAATGAATGTACATTGTTATCATTTGTGGTGAAGAGGGGCACAAATGATTTGACTGTTTTTTTGGGAGTATCTACATGGAATTTTTAGCACAACAAGAAAGTAGGGCATGAGGAGGGGTAAGAGGATTTTAAAAACTATATGTTTCTGCAAGGAAGGTCCTTTTTATGCACGTGCAAAGATGGATATCCAAATTCTTTTATGTTTTCAATTATCTTCATCAAATCTTGACAAAGTTTAAAATAAAGAACTCCTCTTTTTTACTTTTGAACCATATTTTGCAATGTGTTTCGTGATTACATGTTGAAAAACAACTAGATGAATTTAATCGACATTAGATTGCCACAATCTAAGAAGATTAACATTGTAAATATTTCTGGCATATCATCAATACATGCATGCTAAATTATTTCTTTTACATTTATTATTTATGAACTTAATATTGATTAATCACATGAGTCTTCCATGGATTATTATAGTTATATGGAATAATACACTCCTTTTTTTTGCAAGCATGAATCTATGCTACACTTTGTATGTCTTTAAAAAACTTGTTCTTTTAAAAAAATTCTCATAACCTTCACGTGAGAATTGAAAGAAAAAACTTGTGAGGTTTTCAAAGGTAGGGATCATCATTTAGGATTCAAAGAACCATCAAATGTTATGTATGATGATGAATGTTATGAAATTTTAATGTTATTAAATATGTGTTTAACAAAACATGTCTTCTCAGTTCATGCACATTGGAAGTAGGGATATTCTTGCTCCTTCTAGATCTTGACACATTTGCTCTTTTAACTCCTACTTGAGATATCAAACATTAATCAAACTAATTTTTATATGTTTTGGAGCACCTATGTGAGAACCATTTTTTCTAATCCCTCTTGTAAATAAATTTTCATGAATTGTAATTCATGTAAATAATATATGGAAATTATGTTCGAATGGTTTTCTTTCGTTAAATCACATCCTTAGTTTTTGTGGGTTATCTTAAAACATTACAATTCAAAGGTGGTTCATAATTTTCATTAATTCAAGTGGTTTCAAAAAATTCCAATAAACCATGGTTTCAAGTAGTTTTCAATAATTTGCATGGTTTCAAGTGGTTTTCTTTAGTTGTTGTTACATCTCATTTTTTAACTACATGGTATTACTTTCAATGCTTATTTTATATTATTTGTATTGTTTTATCCTCCATTTGTTTCAAGTTTTCAATCATATTTCCTAATGCATACAATATGGAGCAAGTAATATGAGAAGTGAGACAATTTGAATTACCTATATTTGCATGAATTTCTTGAATTGCATGATCTTCTTGTTCTCTCAATTTCTAGCGTATTTTTCTCATCCTTTCTCTAAATTTCTCTCATATTTCCTTTTTGAATTCCAATTTCTTTCATTTTCTAGATCCAAATGTCCAATTTCCCATGTTTGTTGTGAATTCTTGTGTAATTTTCATGCTCTGATATTTCTTTATGAATGAATGTTTATTGTTTTTTTCTATAATCGAATTTAGACACTAGTTTATTTGTTGACATCAAAGGCTAGATCAAGCTATAGGTTGGATCGAGCCCTTGAGTCCTATTGTTTACCATTATTAACATTAATAAAAGTTGGTAAGGTGCTTGGTTGGCTAGACTTTTTAATGGCTCGATCGAGCCGCTGGTTAACCACGTATAATACTTAGTCGGGCTATTTGAATTTGAAATTTAAGTGCTCAATCGAGTGCTTTAAGAATTTTATCAAGCCTCTTAAGTCCTAAAATCCACAATTTCAACACCCCTTTTAAAAAATTTCCCGCAACACCATTATGGACCCTAGCGTACTTAGGGATAAATTTGTTCTTAGGTGGAAAAGTTGATCACGTTGGATTCATGAAGGAATCCTCTATCCAATGGCATGTGATTTTGACATTTTTGAATTCATATGATATTTTTCATCTAATTTCTTTTAAACATACTGCTTGAAATTTTTTTGAACTAGTTTAAAGAGGTTGAATAAAAAATCAATATCATAAAATATACACAAGGAATGTTTTTCAAAAAATACCACTATCTTTGTTTACGAGTCCTATTCAAAAGGGTAATTTTGGGTTTTCAATTAATTTAAATAGTTGAAAAAAACCTTATGTGGACACATGTGTTTCCAAAATGAAATTGAAATATTACTTCCCCAACTTTAAAAAAAAAAGATATATATATATATATATATATATTACATAGTTTAGACTAAGTTATACTACATGAACACACGCATACGTCTTAAGCTGTGTGAAAATTTTACAAGGACAAGCATTCCATTTAATGGAAAATTGACATATTATACGTCACTAAATATTTTTGAAAATAAATCATTAGGAAACAAACGTAATTCTTCACAATTTATCTTTTTTACTCTGAATCAAAATTCACAGTGCTCATATGAATTTTGATGGCTTCAATTTGATAAAAGAGGCAAAAATTGAAATTTCATCACCACATTTGGCCCAAAAGTGTAACCCATCTTCATGATTTCACCCACAAGAGATGCAAAACTTTTGAAATTGATGGTAATGAGATTTTATTACAGTAAATAATATCATTAACATAACACTAAAAATATTTGAAAAGACACAAAGATGGCATAAAGAAGAAAAATGCATCACAAACATGATAGAAGTATGATCAACAACAAACAAGAAGATTGTGATGCTACATTCTTACATTATAGTAGTATTTGTGATCTTTGAATTTCCTTTTAACTTAACAATGAAGGCACCACATTAATGAAAACAGTTATGTAATGCCTAGTAGTAGCTAGAATGGAGAGCTTAAGAGTGCACAAAAATATTTTTGAACATAATACATTAATAAGAAAATAAATCTTTGTTGAAAAATGCAGCAAGAAATTCTCATTTTGATTTTTCCTTGATTAAATTGAGAAATTTTGAATTTCTGCATCAGCAAACAACCTGGATGCATTTAACTGAGGTGACATGGCTCTTGTCACTCAATTAGCTCAGTGAATTTGAGTTAGAGGAGTTAGAGTTCAGTTAAGCTTGTGTGATTTCTAATTTGTAGTAATCAATGTCAGTTATTTCAAGTTTTTTTTAGTTAAACTAGTTCTAATTGTTGGAGGAACCAGTGGAAAGTCAGTTGTTGTTATAGACATTTTTGTGCCTTACAGCATGAAGCATGAAATGTCCATAATCTGAGGGATCCAAAGTCCCTAAACATGTTGTTCCTACCCCTAGAGGAACAAGGTCAGCAAACCACAGCACTGAGTAATAGTTCTCCACCTGAAAACACTCAAAAACAAGCTAATTCTGGATCATGTCAACTGCTCCATTGAGCATCTGCGCTGAATGTCAACTGCTCCACTGTCTACCTGCGCTGAATGTCAACTGCAAAGAAGGCTACCTGCGCTGGGCGAGTTGGGACATGTGGCACAGTCATTCCTCAAGGTGTCAATGCCCAGGAAGCTTCCAAAATGACACTTGGATCAAGGAATTCGACTGGTGATGAGTAAGAGGGTCTAGATCTCCAAGTGGAAGCAAGAACCTCCAAGTGGACTCAAGAACTGAAGAATAACTGAAGTGGGAGAGGACACTAGTCAGCTTCATGCCAGCTTCAAGCTGACTCATCCTTTCTCCAAAACTCCTATATATAGAGCTCTCTCATGAGGTCTAAGGAGGCTGGAATCTTGTGAATGTAAGGAAGTGTTGTTGGTTTGAGTTTAGAACTATTGGGTGATTTGCTTTGAAGGAGGTGAAGAGGAGATTTCTTTCTGCTGGGAGGTGATGCTGGATTGGGCCTTTTATGGTTGTATCACTTCCTGAACTTTACTTCTTCCATTAATAAAGCATTTGAGGTTCTTCTATATGCATGTGTCTCAATGGTGTATTGTTATACTTGTGTATTTGATTTATTCTAATCCTTGAATCAATTATGAATGTATGCTTCTTGTAGTTTCCCTCTCTTGCCATTTTGCAGGATCTTGGTGTAGCTGAGCCAGTGAAAGAGCAAGGAGTTGGGAGCAAGCAGCAAGGAGAGAAGATTGGATCAACCATTAGCGAAAGACATCGGTTAGTGGATCCCTTTCTCCCCTATTTTACTTTCATAAAGAAGAAATCTTAGATAGCTTTGCTTCGATTGTTGCTGAGGTACTATCACCCTTAGAGTGGGATAGGGTCATTCCGTATTGGATACTTTTCCCAACAACAAATTGGCGACTCTGCTGGGGAATCATATCTTGTTGGTTGTTTGTGTTTTTGCTATTCATTTCATAAACACAGGGAGTACCGAATCGAACTGCATTTGGATCTTTCAAATGCAAAGTAGAGGGCAGCTACTCTGGCTCAATTTCTGGGCATGTTTATGAGTTGAAGAGCTGATCCACAAGGACTCTGAACAGCTCTTAGTGATAGCTTTTCATCCTCCTTTTCATCCTTTAGTGTGTACTTGATTGATAGCTTCTAATTTGGCCAAAAACTGTGAATTTTTTAGCAATCTGTAACCTGGAAACTGAGAAAAACGAAAGTTTATCTCTTCATTGCAGGCACTGTGAAGGCAGTCTGCATTTCATCACAGGTCCCGAAGGGGCTACCTGCGCTGAATGTCAAACTGACAGTGTACTACCTGCGCTGAACCAGTTTTGCCTTGTGCTACTGGGGTTCCCTGCTGTTTATTGCCCTGTTTTCATCCTTGTTTTTGCAGCCTGTTGTCAGTCAATGTGCCTATCTGAAACCAACTTTCCTTGCCACTATTCCGCCTCGGTTGTATAAAGAAACTGTATTTGTTCTTTGTGTATTTCTTATATCATTTGCAGTTTCCCATAACGAAAAGTGAACTAGTCTTGCTGTGGCCTCTTAGATCTAGACCTGTGATAAGTGCCGTTTTGATCTTAAGAGTTAGTTTGTTTGATGTTCATAGCTAATTGAGCTTTTGCTTTCGTCATATGGTTTGAATTTATGTATTTCTAGTGTCGAAACAAGTAAATCTTAAGGTGTCTTTTGATTTTGGACAAAGCTTTTTTGATTACACTTGAAATTGAATTCAAAGTTATACAACAGCTTTCTTTTTGTATTGCACCAACATTAAGAAAGAGAAAAGAAATACCTGCATCGTGCATGTGCATTTTGACAGCTTGTATGTTGATTTAGGAAAAAGTGCATTAGTGTGTGCTTTATGATCTGTGTGAAAAGATGATGTCTTTCTTTTCCCTCAGTAGTTAAGATTTTCAAAGTTGAAAGATTGAAAAGCTTGCTTATCATCTTAGACTGCATTTAGGAAGTTGTATTATACATCTCGTGGTGATCCATAAAGGCAAACTGCTAAACAAGATCAACTTAAAATGAATTGAATTTACATAACAACGCATTGAAACATAACGCAAACACATAGAGGTCTAAGCTAGAGTCGTGTTCCGGCGTCGTTAAACGTGATATCTTAGCGTTGAGTGGTTGGGTGATTCCTCCACGGTGAAGCGATAAGTATCAACACGGACTTGTGCTCCCACGTACCGTCGCGTATATATTGGGAGACCCCTATAGTAACAAAGCCTTTATCCATAGGAAGCCCTGTCGGCCGCCCTACTGATCGCAATGCAGTGAACACAACATTCACGAAGATCAACCACCCGTACCGTAAAACGTATTCTGTGGTTTTGCGAAAAGTTTGGCACACCCTCTGCCTAGAACTCCAGAGCAGTTTCTTTTGGCCTTTTTCAAACTCTATAACTGAAAAAGTCCATCCAAGCATTTGTCACTTCGGGCTCGTTAAAACATCGAAGGAGACTAGAGTCATCTTTAGCTTTTTCTCGACTCTTAAAAAGTGAAAAAACAAGTTGTGTCTAAAGCGTCGTTATAAAATTTATTTTAAACGGAACATAATCACCTCCTATTCCTGCATTGATCTGTAGGTTGAGAGCATGGAATGCCCCAACCAAGGAATTCCACATGATGGAAATCCTAGTCCTTTCTCCTCTTGGGGAGAAGTTGGTGCGCCCCACATGGCCACATTGTCGCTTCCAGGACTGACAATTGGCCTGCCAATATGGCTATTCTCAACCAATGTAGTTCAGAACACCATGGTTCCTGAACACTTGAGTCAACAGTTAGATCAGTCTAGAGCTGCCCACCAGCCTTCTACTTCCTATAACTCTTCATCCAATCCTTCATCTTCGCAAGGTAGAGCCAGCAAAATCCAAGCTCCCATGGAGAAGAAGGAGAAGAAGAAGAGAGAGAAGAAGAAGAAGGAGTCTAAGGCGACTGGGGGCAAGCAAAAGACATCTGACAAAAATCCACACACAGCACAGACTGGGCCTAAATCGCCATGTGTCATATGTAGAGGAGACCACTTCCATAGAGATTGTCCCTGTATTCCCCGGATACTAAGGGATTGGTCCCCTCGTTTGCACAATTCGGGAGCATCAACCTCTGATAGCCATGTTGAATGCTTACCGTCAACCAGCGAAAGTGAAGGTTCAAGACAAAGAGGGGGAGCAAGATCCCCCTGCAGACTGTGTGAAGGCGATCACGCCATCCACCGTTGTCCCTTCTTAGACGAAGCGAAGAGAGTTTTGGAAGATCGTCCGGTTTCACCGTTGAGACTTCCTCCTGAATACAAAAAACTCGTGCCAAGTCCTTCGTTGGTTGAGAATACAGCTGGCCCGCTCAAGTGGTCAGCTGAAGCGTCAGTCATTGAAAATGAACCTACTGAATCCAGACCAGACAAAAGTCTAAAGGTCGAAACGACAGTTGACCCGGTTCTCCCTTCAGAAGTTTCATCCTCACATGACACCGTCACTGAAGATTCATCTTCAAATGACGCCCTCACCGAAGAGAATAAGGATGACACCATCCAGATTCTTTTCATCAACACAGACTCTGATGAGCATCAGGGCAATGTGCCCATTCCTTTATCGCAGGAAGGAACATCGTCAGGGTCATATCTGGCCGTGTATTCGGTCCCACCACCAAGCAACCTAGTTGTATACTTTGATTGGAATCAACTAGGCAGACCCCGGTTGCCAGCCAGTATACCATTCAGAATCATCGTCCAAATATACAGAATGGTAATGGCTGGCACTATCATTGATGAAGGGGCATCTGTGAGTATCCTTTCCTCTATTGCTTGGAAAGCACTGGGTTCCCCGGCGCTTTTGCCTGAGATAAGAAATCTCTCGAGTTTCGATAAAGGAACCAGTCGATGATTAGGGATCCTCCCCAATGTGCCTGTTACATTGAAAGGGAAGACCGTTCAAATGAACGTGATGGTCATTCAAGGACCCTTGGATTATAACCTACTCCTTGGACAAGACTATATATATTGCATGGGAGCAATAGTCTCCTCACTCTTTAGAGTAATGTGTTTTCCACACGAAGGAAGAATGGTCAAGCTCGTAGACCAACTTTCGTTTCCGGGATCACACATCGCAAATAGTCACATACCAACCCTGAATGGTCTATTCAATCAAGAAATGTCTCCACCCCCAGTCCTTCTTCCCGATGAGTGCGATTGATTCGGAAAGATGGGACTGGAACCCAGGGGGAATGCATCCTGGTCTGCTTCGGGCAGAGAAAACCTTGGGTGTAAAGTAGAATTTCCGCAGGAGAATATGACTAGTCCGTACCCCGTCCGTGGATGGAAGAGGGGTTGTTCTGGAATAAGATTCTTTTGTCAAAGTTACGTGTTTGACAAAGGTCACTCACCCTTGTCTATTTCGGTAGACATTGACGAGGAAATGTTCAGTTTGAAAGATTAACAGAACAATCTTTGGGTAACCTGAAAGAGGTAAGCCTCACCCTTTAAAACAGATGTTTTGATGGATAAGTAGGGGCAGCCTTGAAATTGTACTTTATACCTGGGGGCATGCAAACCTTTTGGAGTGCAAGCAAAGAGCGGTTATTTATCTGGTTTTTGGATTAGTCGTTTTCCGAACTTACATAAATAAAGGATGAGAGGGAGCATAGCTTTGGTAAGGCGCAAGCTCTATAAAAAATGGGATCTTTCAGGAGACATTCTTATCTTATGACTGGTGTAATCGAGTAGTTTTAGCATAAAGTTCATGCTCGTTAAAAAATAAACGCAAGATCCGAGCAGTTTTAACGTTGTCTTCATGCTCGTTAAAAAATAAATAAAATCAGTGAGCAATGTTTCCTCCAGAGTTCAAGCTCATTTTTAAATAAAAAATGAACCTATTCCAGTAAATAACCTCTGTGATCGTCAATTTATCAGCCATAAAAAACCTTGGTCGTGTTTGCACCTTCCACCTCCACCAGCTGCGAAGAGTGATTCCACCTAGCCATCCTTGTGACACTGCCGTGATTGGAAAATTCCAACCTGTACCTGGAATCTGCTGCTATCCCTGTTTATCACTCGTTCCTCAAAAGACGAGTCTTCTTTGAGCTCTTTTCAACTGACTCGTAAAATATGAAAAGTTTGCCGAGTTTTGGCCTTCCAGCTCGTTAAAAGGATCGGAAGAGCTATCCCTCCTCTAGATTTTAATCTTTTTGGACCTGAGGGATTATTGCACAAAAAGGTCGAGCGCTTGTTTTATTCGGCTCGTTAAAGTTATCGAAAACTCATCCCTTCTGTATTGTTTTTACTTTTTCGGACTTAAGGGATTAGATGACGAAAAAGGAATTTTGGAGTTAACTTTCTGTACCTTTTCAGACTCTCTAAAAATGAAAAGGACCGAGTTTTCCTTGTCGTTAGACCCGTTAAAATGATTAAATAGCGACAAACTTGTCTTTAGATGAGAACGAGTTTCCCTATCGCTAGGCTCGTTAAAACATAGCGGTGGGCTTGCCCGAAGGGCAGGTTATAGAACAAGCATATGTTATCCTCCTCAAGCTTGACAAAAATAAAGAGGTACTGGTTAGAAATGACTGGGGAAAAAGTGGGAGAACCTCAAAGCTTTAATGGTAGCAAGTCGCTCTTGAACATGACACTTTTCCTCCGTACCACATCGGGTTGGGTTGTTTCATTCGCCGGTCTCATCACCATGGTCTCGCCAAACCATCCACATTTTGGGTAATGCTACCGATCCATCGCATCAGTGTCGTTATATGTTCAAGAGATGTTGTTCAGAAAGAGTCAACCGTGTCCCATCCACTACCATACATTATCCTTCATCCATCCATGACCGCCACCCTGAATCATATGTCACAGATTGTTTTCACCTCCACTAAAATCATTAGCTCCGTTCCATGTCACTGATGTGGGATTCATTAAGGCCCTCCTTTGACGGATCGCTTCTTGTCGACTTCAGCTAATTATCCAAGAAGTTGATCTAGGAACAACCCCCTCAGTACTTTGAAGCTTGCATGCCTCAATGGCAAGTTTCTCACTTCCGGCGACAGGTATACATCAATGACCTTCGACCGAAAGATTTTGCGTGGTGTTCGACGCCAAGTCCTTTATTCACACCACGTGAATTGTACTGCAGTACCTTGAAGGTCATTATCATTATGGGTGATTCCTCTCGCGCTTGTTAATGATTTACATCATTGACTGGTAATCAAGCGATGTCTTTCCATGTTCGACTTCAGCGCAATTCTCACATGGATCGACTTGTACTTAGAGTGAAGATCGAACGAGTTTGAAGACCCCGGATCTAGTTTCATCCATCCGGGCTGCGATATATATATTCAGGAAATATAAAGACATTTGACATGTACATCATTGCAGCAGATGATTATCCTACTCAAAGGATGATAATTTCAGCAGAGAATTATCAGTCTACCATCAGACGATCGTCTGTTCTATGTACCAAAATGAATTTATAAAGTTGAGCATGGGAATGCCCGCCTCAGCTAGATCATGAAAGCAGAATGAAAAATAATGTATTGTATTGTATTTTATTACAGGTCACCTCTCAGCGATTGAATGAACTTCGGATCCTCCTGATAAAGAATTTCACCCGATAAACGACCTCATACTTTAGGGGGAAACTGTTATAGACATTTTTGTGCCTTACAACATGAAGCATGAAATGTCCTTAATCTGAGGGATCCAAAGTCCCTAAACATGTTGTTCCTACGCCTAGAGGAACAAGGTCAGCAAACCACAACACTGAATAACAGTTCTCCACCTGAAAACACTCAAAAACAAGCTAATTCTGGATCATGTCAACTGCTCCACTGAGCATCTGCGCTGAATGTCAACTGCTCCACTGTCTACCTGCGCTGAATGTCAACTACAAAGAAGGCTACCTGCGCTGGGCAAGTTGGGACATGTGGCACAGTAATTCCTCAAGGTGTCAATGCCCAGGAAGCTTCCAAAATGACACTTGGATCAAGGAATTCGACTGGTGATGAGTAAGAGGGTCTAGATCTCCAAGTGGAAGCAAGAACCTCCAAGTGGACTCAAGAACTGAAGAATAACTGAAGTGGGAGAGGACACTAGTCAGCTTCATGCCAGCTTCAAGCTGACTCATCCTTTCTCCAAAACTCCTATATATAGAGCTCTCTCATGAGGTCTAAGGAGGCTGGAATCTTGTGAATGTAAGGAAGTGCTGTTGGTTTGAGTTTAGAACTATTGGGTGATTTTCTTTGAAGGAGGTGAAGAGGAGATTTCTTTCTGCTGGGAGGTGATGCTGGATTGGGCCTTTTATGGTTGTATCACTTCTTGAACTTTACTTCTTCCATTAATAAAGAATTTGAGGTTCTTCTATATGCATGTGTCTCAATGGTGTATTGTTATACTTGTGTATTTGATTTATTCTAATCCTTGAATCAATTATGAATGTATGCTTCTTGTAGTTTCCCTCTCTTGCCATTTTGCAGGATCTTGGTGTAGCTGGGCCAGTGAAAGAGCAAGGAGCTGGGAGCAAGCAGCAAGGAGAGAAGATTGGATCAACCATTAGCGAAAGACATCGGTTAGTGGATCCCTTTCTCCCCTATTTTACTTTCATAAAGAAGAAATCTTAGATAGCTTTTCTTCGATTGTTGCTGAGGTACTATCACCCTTAGAGTGGGATAGGGTCATTCCGTATTGGATACTTTTCCCAACAACAGTTGTGCAGTGGGACTTCATTCAAACTCAATGATCATCCAGTTAATTTATCAATCATCTCCAAATAGCTAGTGCATGCAGAGAATTCGAGTTCCCCAACTGTGGTGGAGATCCCAAGGCAATGTAACATCAATTGAAGATTATCTTGAGTATACAGATGTTGCATGCAATGAGATGATCAACCTTGGGAATTGTACAATCAATTTGAGGAATTTCCTAAATAATAGGGGCCTCATTTCTAAAGGAATTATGCAAGAAAGTAGGGGCTCAAGAAGAGGCAGAAATTGACTAATTCTGGGTCAAAGCTTCTCAGTCAACAGAGAGATAGGTTATTCACTTGCAGGTTGTGCTCCATTGAAAATAGAAATTAAAATACATCTCTATTCATCAAATTAGCACAAGCAAACAAAGGGGTTTTTAGTAGATTTCTTTCCCTTGGAAAATTATTGTGTGTATGTGTGTTATTTCTTATTTCATGTTTATTATTGATGCTCTAAATTTTGAATTGAATTCCACAAAGCAGTAGAGTAGGTTTGTGTCTTTGATTTTGATTAAAAATTCATGAGCAGTTGCAAATATACACCATAATTTCTACATGGTACCAGAGTAGGACTCACATTAGAGCAAGAATTTTGAAGTTGTTTCTCAGGAGGATCGAATTTTTAGTTCAATGTAGTAGGATCTCTCCAGAGTCAAGAGGATGACGTTCAACGGGTTTAGGCTATATTATGCTTTGGAAGGAAACTATATTTCATTGCATGGAGGCAGTGTTGGATGACAACAAATTGTTGGAATATGTCGAGACAAGCATTCCAAAACCAGGAGCAGTAGATGCCCAAAACCTTGCTCAGTTGAAGAAATATGTACCCAAGTTGAGGAGAATAACCTTGGAGGGAGTACAAGGTCACATTGTTTCAAATCTCCACAGAAAAGAAACTTTGTTCACAATGTGGAAAGTAGTGACAGAATTGTTTGAGAATAATAGTGACCACAAGAAGTCGGCACTCAAGGATAAATTTTGAAATATCAAGATGAAAAACAATGACACTATTCTGCAGTATTTGAGCATGTTCACAAAATTTTGTGATGAACTTGGCGAGGTTGTTGTTAATGTTGTAGAAGATGACTTGACAATCCTAGCCCTTCTAGGCTTTTTGAAGAGCTAGCATACCTACCAATATTTGGTGAACGAGAGTCAGAAGCTACCGAATTGGGAATGCTTATGGTTTTATTTGGTATAGGAGGAAATAAGGAAGAATACCAGAGATGGGACTTCATACAAGCGTGAGGATGAGGAAAAATTTGCATTGGTTGGAAAGGGAAATAAGGGAAAAGGGAAGAAATATCAAACCAAACCAAAATCGAGCGAAGGGGGAAAGAAGAAATATTTATTCAAAATTAAATGCTTCAATTGTCATGAATTTGGGAACTATGCCACGAAGTCTCCATAAAAAAAAGTCTAGAAATAAGACCTCAGGAGGAGCAGTAGCTGAAGCTTTTGCTTCACAGTTCAAGCTTAATTTTAACCTTATCACATGCATGGAAAGCACAATGATGGGGTGCATGTGGTACTTGGATGTACGTGCCTCGTTCCAAATGACAGGGTGTTGAGAGTTTTTCAATGACATGGAGGAGAAAGATCTCCAAATTCACATTGAGCCTGGGGACGATGGAAGGTACAATGCGATTAGGATTGGTACAGTCACCTTTCAAATGGATTCAACCTCCCCTATCAAGCTCAAGGATTTCATGTTCATTCTAGGCCTAAAGAAAAATCTCATCTCTATTGCATTTTTATAAGATCATGGTTATGGTGTGATCTTTAGCAAAGGAAAATCATTCCCTAGACATGGCCACGGGACAGGTGAGGCAGATCAAAGTTCGTGTGAAGAACCTATATAAGATGGATGTGGAATATTTGTAGGTTTTAACCCTATACAGAAATTACATACATACGAATTCTTAAACACGGAAAAATAAACAATGTGAGAGCATAACACATAAAACACATATACACAGATATTTTCCCATTGGGTCCCAAAACTAGGACTACCAGCTTGATTTTTCATTATGTTCCTTTCAATGTTACAATACATATTTATACATGCCAAAGCATCCAATACCATGGACCGAAAACCATCACGTCCAAAAAACATGTGCGAAAATCATGCACAAAACCATAGGTGGGTCCGCCCAACCTAACATAGGTTTAAAAAAGTGGGGGGTGGGTCCGCCCATAAAGTGGGGTTACGGGTGCCCCTCAAACCCCCTGTGACCTCCCCCCCTCTAACCCTGGTTAACTATGTGGGCTAGTCGTGGAAAGAATATAACACAACCCAACATTCTCCCACTTGTTGTTTTCTTGCCACAGGGGGCCACAAGAGAGCTTAGTCATTTATCCAGCCCTGCAATGCCCATTCTTTCTCTACACCAAGAGAACTACTCAGATCTCACAGATTTTGTCAATGCATTTGCAGTATTCTTGAAAGTGTCCACCTTTACCAGAAACACCTTTTTGTCTTCTATCATATCCCTCACAGAGTGATACTGAAAATCAATGTGCTTTTCCTTTGAATGATATGCAGGGTTCTTTGCCAAGAAAATTGCACTTTGGCTATCACAGTCTATCCTTATAGCTTCTTGTACTAACCCCATACTTGAACACAATCCCTGTAACCAAAATGCTTCCTTTCTTGCATGAGTGGCTGCCATGTATTTTGCCTCTGTAGTTGATAGTGCCACTACATATTGTTTCTTACTCATCCAACCGACTACACCTCCAAATAGGTTAAACACATACCCACTTATAGATCTTCTCTGATCCAAATCTCCAGCCCAGTCTGCATCAAAAAAGCCATGAATATCCAACACTCTATCCAATCCTGGTCTTCCTTGGTAGCACAAACCATAATCACTAGTGCCACGCAAATACCTGAAAACCTGCTTCACTGCTGTCCAATTCTCCTTCCCTGGTTTTGACATAAACCTACTCAATACTCCCACTGCATGTGCAATGTCTGGTCTAGTACAAACCATTGCATACATCAGGCTACCGACAACACTTGCATAAGGAACACAGGACATGTCCTCTTCCTCTTCTTGTGTCTTGGGACATTGTTTAATAGATAACATCACACCTACATGAATAGGAACCTTCACCGGTTTACTATCCTGCATATTAAACCTATGGAATATTGTCTCAACATACTTCCTCTGGTTTAACCAGAACTTCCTCTTTTCCCGATCTCTTTTAATTTTCATGCCCAAAATATAGTTTTCAGCACCAAGATCTTTCATGTCGAATTTGGAGAACAATTGGGTCTTCAAATCCTGGATAATTTCTTTTTAATTTCGAACTAGCAACATATCATCCACACACAAGACCATATAAGTAACACGGTCACCAATTAATTTAAAATACACACAGTGATCTGCTTTGCTTCTGGTGAAGCCAAGTCCCCATATAAATGTATCAAATTTCCGATACCACATCCTTGGTGACTGTTTTAACCCATACAAAGACTTATTTAACTTACATACCAGTTCTTTCTTAACCTTCACCATAAAGCCTTCAAGTTGCTTCATGTAGATCTCCTCTTCCAGATCCCCATGAAGAAATGTTGTCTTCACATCCATCTGTTCTTCCTCAAAATTAAAAGCAGCAACAATAGATAAAAGTAATCTAATAGAAGTTACCTTGGCAATGGGAGAAAAAATATCACCAAAATCAATTCCCGGCACCTAGGAATAACATTTTGCTACCAACCGAGCTTTGTATTTCTCCACTTTTCCTTCTGCATTTTTCTTATTCTTGAACACCCCTTTGCTGCTAATGGGTTTTCTTCTAGCTGGAAACTCCAGTAGATCCCAAGCCTCATTTTTTTGCAAATATGACATTTCATCAACCATGGCCTCTTTCCAGAGTTTTCCATCCTTTGAATCCACTGCTTCCTTCATAGTTCTGGGATCATCATCAGTAACAAACAAAGAAAAATTTGAACAGAAAGCAGATGGACTATACCTTTCTGGCTGCCTTCTTTCTCGAACTGATCTTCTCATAGCCGAAGTTTGTGGTTCTTCATCTTCTGATTCCTCCTCTGCTATAGAGTCTGATTCTTCCTCCTTTAGCTCAAACTCTATCTTCTCAGGTTCCTTTGGTTGGAATTCATGTTTAATAACATCTTTCACCTCTCTAAACACCACATCTCGGCTGTACAAAACCTTCCTTGTTACTGGGTTCCAAAGCTTATAACCCTTTAAACCATCCTTATACCCAATAAAGATGCACTTTTCAGATTTACTATCCAACTTGGTTCATTTCTCCTTTGGAACATGTACATATGCATCACATCCAAATAACCTTAGATGTGAAAGAGAGGGTTTCTTACCAGTCCATACCTCTTGTGGAGTCTTATCCTCCAACACTGATGATGGTGACCTATTGACCAAGTAACATGCAGTATCCACCACCTCTGCCCAGAATTCCTGTCCTAACCCGGCACCACTGAGCATGCTTCTTGCCCTTTCCATCAACGTCTTGTTCATTCTTTCTGCAACTCCATTTTGTTGAGGTGTATATGGAGTAGTCTTCTACCGTGCTATACCACACTTCTTGCAGAACTCTTCAAATTCCTTACTGCAAAACTCTCCACCATTATCTGTCCTCAACACCTTGATCTTCTTCTCTGTCTAGTTTTCCAATAGAGCCTTAAATTCCTTAAATCTGTCAAAGACTTCAGATTTCTTCTTAAGGAAATATATCCATGTATTCCTTGAGAAGTCATCTATAAATGATACACAGTACACAAACTTACCCAGTGATGGAACCTTCACAGGTCCAAACACATCATTGTGCACAAGTTCTAATATCTGTTTCGCCCTCTTAATACCAGAGGGGAAACTCACCCGATTCTGCTTCCCATATACACAATTTTCACAGAAATCGAAATCCAGAGAGCTATTACTCATACTTTCTACCGTACCTTTACCATGAAGTATCCGAAGGCCCTTTTCTCCAATATGTCCAAGCCTTTTATGCCACAACATGGTCTTCTCTCTAAAGACCACTAGATTTTTTGCTCCACTTTCAGGAACCACAGAACTATTGCACCCATCAATAACAGTGCTACCTTGTAGCTTGTATAGAGTTTTAATCCAAAATCCTCGCATCAATACCAGTGCTCCCCGAACCATCTTGCAAGTATCCTTCTTGAACACTGTTTTTACACCTGCATCATCCAGCTTACTAACAGAAATCAGATTTCTGGCTAATGCAGGAATATGAAAAACACCCGGAATTGTTCTAATCCTTCCACATTGCAGCTTCAACTTTAATTTTCCATGACCAATGATTCTAGCCTTCCTATCATCCCCCAAGAAGACATCACCACCATCATATTTCTCATACTCACAGAACCACTCTCTATGGGGAGTGAAGTGAAAGGATGCACCTGAGTCAATCAACCACGCCTCATGATCTACATGTGTACCTAAAGAAGATAAGTACACATCCCCACCTTCATCTGAGGTGGTTATCGCCTCTGTAGAGGGAGCCTCATCATATTTCTTTCCTTTGTTAGGAGATTTAGATTTACAGTCCCTTTTGTAGTGCCCTTCCTTTCCACATTTCTAGCACACCACCTTTACAGGTTTTCCTAGAGATTTAGATCTCCCACTCGATGATTTATTTTTGTTTCTATTTTGAGTCCACCCTCGTACAAACAAGGCATCACCATTTTGGCTCTCCATATTTTTCCGTCTCGTCTCCTCCGTAAGCAAGGATGAGACTATTTCATCAAAATGCAAGGCAGTTGCATTGCTACCTATTGCAATAACCAGACTATCCCACGAATCTGGTAGAGAACACAACGAACTGATGCACTTATCTTCATATGAAATTTTAATATCAACAGATGCTAACTGACTTACCATAGTATTAAATGCATTCAGATTCTCTATCACCGAGTCTCCATCTTTCATCCTCAGGTTATACAACTTTTTCCACAGGAACAGTTTATTCACGAGAGACTTAGATTGGTACAAAGTCCCTAACTTGTCCCACAAAGTCTTCTCCATAACTTCTCCTGATACATTCAGCAATACTGAATCTAAGAAACATAATCGTATTGTGCTCTTTGCGTTCCAATCCAACTTCTTCCATTCTTCATCGGACACTCCCGTTGGTTTAGTACCTAGATCTACCACGATCCACTGGTATTTATCCACCAACAGATCCTCCATATTGAGTTTCCACAACTCAAAACTATGACCATTAAATTTCTCGATCTCTATCTTTCCACTGCTCACCAGCTTCTTTCACCACCAGAATTGATCTCGCAGATCTCCCACTGAACAATGTCTACCATAGGCCCGAGCAAAACCCCTTAGCAACAAAGGCATCCCCTTGAAGCCAAAACAACTCTGATACCAAATGTAGGTTTTAACCCCGTACAAAAATTACCTGCATACGAATTCTAAAACATAGAAAAATAAACAATGCGAGAGCATAACACATAAAACAAATATACACAGAGATTTTCCCACTGGATCCCAAAACCGGGACTACCAGCTTGATTTTTCATTATGTTCCTTTCAATGTTACAATACATATTTATACATGCCAAAGCATCCAATACCATGGAACGAAAACCATCACGTCCAATACCATGGACTGAAAACCATTGCGTCCAAAAAAATGTGTGAAAATCATGCACAAAACCATAGGTGGGTCTGCCCAACCTAACATAGGTTCCAAAACCAAAAATTTTCGGTGTGCTACCCCAGACCCCATAACGTGGGGTTACGAGTGCCCCTCAAACCCCTTGTGACCTCCCCCCCCCTAACCCCAGTTAACTACGTGGGCTAGTCGTGGAAAGAATATAACACAACCCAACAAGATTGTGATGCATTAAGCAGTAAGGTGGAGAAATTGCAGAGCCATGATATCAGTGAAATTTGGGAAAAAATACTTGGTCATTTGCATTATGGAACCTTGAAAATTATGCAATAAATAACCATTGGCCTCACTAAAGGAGCACTTGAGAAGCAATATTTATGCAAAGGATGTACCATGGGGAACCACACAAAATCCACATTCCATGATCGAGATAGAAAACCACATGAAATCTTGGAAAGGATCCAATCTGATGTCTATATAACTTTCTTGATAGCCTCCACTACCAGACACAAATATTTTGTCATTTTTATTGATGACTTCTCACAGAAGTGTTGGATCTTCTTCATGTGGAAGAAAAATGAGACATTCTCCAAGTTCATAAAATTCAAGGAACTAGTTGAGAAAGAAACTAATAAGAAGGTGAAGGATCTTAGGAGAGATAATAGAGGTGAGTACATGTCGATTGAATTCAAAAAAAATTATATGAAAGAAGGCATTTAGTGAGAGTTAACAACACCCTACAACCCATAGTAGAATGGGGTTGCTGAGAGAAAGAATCGTAGCATAGTGGGAGTTGTGAGGGTGATGTTGCATGACCAAGGCCTGCCACTGCACTTATCATAAGAGGCATGCAACATAACAATATAATTACATAATCATAGTCCTCATAATATTTTGGGTATGATTACATCGGAGGAGGATTTCTCGGGGAGAAAGTTGGAGGTGTCGCACTTCAGGAATTTTGGAACCTCTATCTATTGCTTTGTCTCCAAAGTATCAAGGAAGAAGCTTGAGTCGAAAATAGAGTTGAGGGTATTTGTGGGTTACATCGAAACTCCTAACACCTGCCATGTGTACTTTCCATCCCTCACAATGACAGTTGTGCAAAGGGATGTAAGGTTTGACGAGGAGAAAACAATGTTGTGCTCTCTTGAGAGGGAACTTCAGATCCCACCAGAAGAGGAGATTTTAGCTCCAAAGGAGGAGCGTTAGGAAGTTGTGGAAAAACTACAAATTGAGGAGAAGAAAGTGAAAAAATCCACTCAAGTAGAACCATCCAAGAAGGATGAAAAAGGACCAGGGAAGTTGATAGACTTGTGCAAGATGTGAGGGAGAACGTGGGAGCTCCTTCAATTTTGCACAAGAAGAGAAGTTCACTTTATTGGTACACTGGCTACATGGCTCTAATGATTTAGCTTGTAGAGACTAAGACATCATATTTTGAGGAAGAAATAGAGAAACCTGTATGGGTTGATGCAATGTGAGAGGAATATGAATCCATTGTAAAGAACCATGTTTGGGAAGTGGTCCCAAGACCAACAAATAATTCAGCTATGGGTTCAAGATGGATCTTCGAGGTTAAGTGGGTAGCAGATGGAAGCATAGAGAATTATAAGGCCATATTTGTGTCTAAGGGATACTCTCAATTTGAGGGAATTGACTATGAGGAGACCTTTGCTCCTGTAGCAAGGTACTTGTAAATTAAAACAATTCTTGCTGTCGCTGGGAAGATGGGGTGGAAGATCCACCAGATGGATGTAAAAACAAAATTTATCAATAGGGTTATTAAGGAGGAGGTGTACATCAAGAAACCATAAGGTTTTGAGACATTTGATCGGTAGTCTCATGTGTGTAGACTCAAGCAAGCATTGTATGGCCTCAAACAAACAACACATGCTTGGTACGCTAGGATCGATAGTTATCACACTAGTTTGGACTTCACCGAAAATGAAGCGGATGCAAACCTATATCATATCTTGATAGAATGTAAATTGCTTATTCTTGTCTTGTATTTTTATTATTTTATTTTAACTGGTGATGAGTAGGTGATTGAATCTTATAAGGAGGACCTTGCAAGGGATTTTGAAATGAAGGACATGGGTCTCATGCACTACTTCCTCGGGTTGGAAGTATGGAAAGGTGATGGGGAACCGTTTGTCTCTCAAGAAAGTATGCAAATGAGATATTATAGGTATTCCACATGGAGAGTTGCAAACCCATGGAGACACCTCTAGCGATCAATTGGAGGAAGGAGGATGCCACTTCAGGTGAAGTGGTGGATGCTACAATTTGTCGACAGTTGGTGGGTTCACTAATGCACCTTGTGAACACAAGACCAGATATGTGTTATGTAGTCAACCAACTGAGCCAAGTTATGGTTAGGCTAACCAAACTATTTTGGAAGGAAACCAAGCATGTTTTACAGTACTTGAGAGGCACTACCTGGTTTGGAATATGGTACAAATGGAAAAAGGGAGTGAAGTTGTGTGGCTTCACAGATGCAGGTTGGGAGGGATGTCCATCAAACCGAAAGTGTACATGAGGTGGAATTTTCAATATTGGGTTCATAGTGGTTTTTAGGCACATCAGGAAGCAAATATCTGTGATGCTCAACTCGGCAGAAGCAGAATACATGGTTGCAAGTCAAGCAACATGTGTGGGGATTTGGATGAGAAAGATACTTGTGGGACTGTTTGGTCAGACTGTGGATCCAACTGTGATAATCAAAGTTTCATCAATCTCCTGAAGAATCTTGTATTTCACGATTGATTCAAGCATATAGATATCCAGTATCACCATTTGTGAGAGTGTGTCCACAGGTGAATAATGTTGCTACAATACATTTTGGTAGTGGATCAAGATGCTGACATTTTTACAAAGGCGTTGTCAAAAGGGAAGTTAGAGTTCCACGAGAAAGGATAAGGGCAGTTAATAATCCCTTTCTTGCTGAGAGGGAGTGTTGAAAAATGCAGCAAGAAATTCTCAATTTGATTTTGCCTTGATTAAATTGAGAAAAAATGAATTTCCACATCAGCAAACAACTTGGATGTAGTTAATTGAGCTGACATGGCTCTTGTCACTTAGTTAGCTCAATAAATTTGAGTTAGAGGAATTAAAGTTCAGTTAAGCATCTGTGATTGCTAATTTATAGCAATCAAGGTTAGTTATTTCAAGTTGTTTTCAGTTAAACTAGTTCTAACTATTGGAGGAACTAGTGGAAGGTCAGCTGTGTAGTGGGACTTCAGTCAAACTCAGTGATCATCTAGTTAGCTGATCAATCAATCCAAAATAGTTAGTGCATTTAGAGAATTTGAGTTCCCCAGTTGTGGTGGAGATTCCACAGTAGTGTAACATCAATTGTAGACTAGCCTTGACTGTACAGGTGTCACATGTAGTAAACAACCTTGGGAATTGCATAATCAATTTGAGGAATTTTTAAAAAAATAGGGGCCTAATTTCTCAAGGAATTATGCAAGGAAATAGGGGCTCAAGTAGAGGTAAATATTGCCTAATTCTGGGCTAGAGATTCTTAGTGAGAAAAGGGATAGGTTATTCACTTGCAGGTTGTGCTAAATTGAGAAAATAAGTTGTAATACATCTCTATTCATTATATTAATGCAAGCAGGCAATGGGGTTTTTAGCAGATTTCCTTTCCCTGGGAAAATACTGTTTGCATGTGTGTTATTTCTTATTTCATGTTGGTGATTAATGTTTTAAATTTTGAATTGAATTCCATGGAGTAGTAGAGTAGGTTTGTGTCTTGTGATTTTGATTAAAAATTCATGAGAAGTTGAAAATATACTCCATAATTTCTACATGGTATCAAAGAAGGATTCAAATTAGAGTGGGAATTTTGAAGTTGTTTCTCAGGAGGATCGAAATTGCAGTTTAGTGTAGCCGGATCTCTATAGAGTTTGGAAGATGAAATTCAATGGGTTGAGGCTAGAGTATGCTGGATGACAATAGATTGTTGGAATATGTCAAGACAGACATTCCAAAACCAAGATCAGCAGATGACCAAAACCTTACTCAATGGAAGAAATATGTATCCAAGGCGAGGAGGATAATCTTGGAGGGATAATGGGATCACATTGTCTCTAATATCCATGGAAAATAAGCTTCATTCACAATGTTGAAATCAAAGACAAAAATTTTCGAGAATAGTAGTGACCACAACAAGCCGACACTCAAGGATAAACTCTAAAACATCAATATGTAAAATAATGACACTATTCCCTAGTATCTGAGCAGGTTCACAAAATTTCATGACGAACTTGGCGGGGTTGGTGTTAATGTTTTAAAAGATGACTTGGTGGTAAGCCTAGCCCTTCTAGGCCTTCCCAATAGCATACATAACTACTAAGATTCGATGAACGAGAGGGAGAAACTACCAAATTTTGGTCTAATTTGGTTTAGGAGGAAATAAGGCAGAATACTAGAGATGGGACTTCATCCAAAGGCGAGGGTGAAGAAAATTTTGCATTGGTTGGAAAGGGAAAGAAGGGAAAGGAGAAGAAATCTCAAACCAAACCAGAATCTAGTCAAGGGAGCAATAAGAAATATTTTTCCAAAATTAAATGTGTCAATTGTTATGAATTTAGGCACTATGCCACGAAGTTTCCACAAAAAAAAAATGAGAAAGAATACCTTAGGAGGAGCAAAAACTGAAGCCTCAAGTGATGGGAAGTGTGTGGTACTTGGACTCAAGTGCCTTGTTCCACATGACAAGGTGTAGAAATTTTTTCTGTGACATGGAGGAGAAAGATATCCAGATGCACATTGAGTTGGGGGATGATGAAAGGTACAACCGATTAGGATTGGTACAGTGACCTTTTAGAGGGAGTTAGGCTCCCCTCTCAGGCTCAAGGATGTCATGTTAATTCTAGGACTAAATAAAAATATCATCTTTGTTGTTGTTTTGGAAGACCATGGTTATGATGTGATCTTCAACAAAGGTAAATAATTCTCGAGACACATAGCCATGAGACAGGGGAAGCAGATCAGGTTCATGTGAAGAACTTGTATAAGCTAAATGTGGAAGATTGTTCTAAATTAAGCAGTAAGGCAGAGAAAGCACAGAGCCGTAATGTAAGTGAACTTTGGCACAAAATACTTTTCCATTTACATCATGGTTCCTTAAATATTATGTAGCAAATAACCAATTTCCTCCCTAAAGGAGCACTTGAGCAATAGGATGTATGCAAAATATATACCATGGGGAAGTACATAAACATTCCATGGTCAGGAAAGAAAAGCACATGCAATCTTGGAAAGGATCGACTCTTATGTCTGTGGACCTTTCTCGACAGCCTCCACTATCAGACACAAATATGTTGTCATCTTTATTGATGAATTCTCACAGAAGTGTTGGATCTTCTTCATGCGGAAGAAATATGAGACATTCTCCAAGTTAATATAATTCAAGGCACTGGTTGAGAAAGAATATGACAAGAAGGTGAAGCTTCTCAGGAATGATAATGGAGGTGAGTACGTGTCAAATGAATTCAAAATTTATGCACAAAAGAAGGCATTCAATGAGAGTTGGCAGAACCCCACAACCCACAGTGGAATGGGGTTACTGAGAGAAATAATTGTAGCATTGTGTGAGCTACAAGGGTGATGTTGCATGAATAAGGCATACCATTGCACTAATTAGTAGGGGCATGCAACACAATAGTCTATTTGCAGAACCAGAGTCCTCATCAAATTCTAGGCATGATTACACAGGAGGAGGCTTTCTCTTGGAGAAAGTCGAATGTGTCACACTTCGGGATTTTTGGAGCCTCTGTCTACTGCCATGTCCCCATAAGATCAAGGAAGAAGCTTGAGATGATGGTGAGTTGGGGGTATGTGTGGGTTACACAGAAACTCCTCACAACTACTATGTGTACTTTCCATTTCTCAGAATGATAGTTGTGCGAAGGAATATAAAGTTTGATGAGGAGAAAGCGATGTGGTGCTCTCTTGAGAGGGAGCTTCAAGTCCCACCAGAAGAGGAGCTTTTAATTCCAAAGAAGGAGCCTCAGGAAGTTGTGAAGATGCCACAAATTAGGGAGCAAAGAGTGTAGACATCCAATCAAGCAGAACCATCCAGAGAAGGTAGAAAAGGACCATGGAAGCTGATAGACTTATGTAGGATGAGAGAGAGAGAATGTGGGAGCTCCTTCAAATTTTCACAAGAAAATAAGGTCACCTGATTGGTACATTGGCTACATGGATCTAATGACTAAGATTGTAGAAAATAAGTCATCCTATTTTGAGGAAGCAATAGAGAAACTTGTTTGGGTTAATGCAATGGTGGAGGAATATGAATCCACTATAAAGAACAATGTTTGGGAAGTGTTCCCAAGACCAGCAGATAAATCAATTATGGGTTCAAGATGGATCTTCAAAGATAAGCAAGAAGAATATGGAAGTATAGAGAAGTGTAAGGCCATATTTTTGGCCAAGGGATACTCTCAAGTTGAGGGAATTGACTGTCATGAGACCTTTTCTCTTGTAGAAAGTTACTCATCCATTATATCAATTCTTTCTCTGGCTACCTAGATGGGGTGGAAGATCCACCAGATGGAATGTAAAAACAACATTTCTCAATCGAATTATTGAGGAGGAGGTGTACATCGAGCAAAGATAAGGTTTTGAGACATTTGATCGGGAGTCTCATGTGTGTAGACTCAAGTGAGCGTTGTACGGTCTCAAACAAGCTCCCTGTGCTTGGTACACCAGGATCAACAACTATCTCCCTAGTTTGGGCTTCAACAAAATTGAAGTGGATGCAAAGCTCTATCATATCTTAGTAGAAGTTAAATTTCTTATTATTGTCTTATATTTTGATGATTTGATTTTAATTGGTGATGAGAAGCTCATCATTGATCTTGCAAAGGAGGACCTTGAAAGGGAATTTGAAATGAAGGACATGGGTCTCATGCACTACTTCCTCAGGTTGGAAGTATGGCAAGGCGATAGGGAACTATTTGTCTCTCAAGGAAAGTATGCAAATGAGATAATACAAATATTCTACATGGAGAGTTGCAAACCCATGGAGACACCTAGCAACTGATTGAAGGAAGGAGGACGCCACTTCAAGTGAAGAAGTGGATGCTACCATTTATCGAAAACTAGTAGGTTCACTGATGTATCTTGTGAACACTTGACAAAAAATGTGTTATGCGGTTAACTAGTTGAGCCAAGCTATGGTTAGGCCAACCACATTATTTTGGCAGGAATCTAAGCATGTTTTGTAGTACCTCAGAGGCACTACCCAACATGGATTATAGCACAAATAGATAGAGGGAGTGAAGATGTGTGTCTTCACAGATGTAGATCGGGTGGGGAGTCCATCAGATTGAAAGAGTACATCAGGTGGAATTTTTAGTGTTGGGTCTGTAGCAGTTTCCTGTTACAGCAGGAAGAAAATATTTGTGCCACTCAACTCAGTAGAAGTAGAATACATGGCTGCAAGTAAAGCAACATGTGAGGTGATTTGGATGAGAAAGATACTAGTGGGACTATTTGGTCAGATCATGGATCCAATTGTGATCTATTGAGATAATCATAGTTGCATCAATCACTCTGAGAATCCTGTATTTCATAATCGATCCAAGCATATAGATATCTGGTATCACCATTTATGGGACCATGTGTATATATGGATAATATTACTACAATACATTCTGACATAGGAACAAGATGTTGATGTTTTGACAAAGGCCTTGTTAAGAGGGAAGTATGAGTTTCACAGGTGCTGGATATGGATGGTTGATAATCCCCTTTTTTCTAAGAGGGAGTGTTGAAAAATGTAGTAAGAAAATCCAAATTTAATTTTGCCTTGATTAAATTGACAAAATTCGAATTTCCACATCAATAGAAAACCTAGATGTTGTTAACTAAGGTGACATGGATCTTTTCACTCATTTTTCTTAGTAAATTTGAGTTAGAGGAGTTAGAGTTGAGTTAAGTGTGTGTGATTGCTAATTTGTGGAAATCAAGGTCATTTATTTCAAGTTGTTTTCAATTAAAATAGTTCTAATTGTTGGAGGAACTAGTGGAAGGCAAGTTGTGTAGTGCGACTTTATTCAAAATCAGTGATCATCCAGTTAACTAATAAACTGGCCCAAAATAGCTAGTGCATGTAGAGAATTTGAGTTCCCCAGTTGTGGTGGATATTCCAAAGCAATGTAACATCAATTGTAGACAAGTCTTGAGTGTACAGGTGTTGCATGTATTTAGATGATCAACATTGGGAATTGCACAATCAATTTGAGAAATTTCTTAAATAATAGGGCCTAATTTATCAAGGAATTGTGCAAGGAAATAGGGGCCCAAGCAAAGGAATAAATTGACTAAGTCTGAGTTAGAGCCTTTTAGTGAGAAGAGAGTTATGTTATTTAGTTGTAGGTTTTGCTCATTTGAGCAAAGAAATTGTAATACATCTCTATTCATCAGATTAATGCAAGTTGGAAAAGGGGTTTTTAGCATATTGCTTTCCCCTAGAAAAATATTGTGTGCATGAGTGTTATTTCTTATTTCATGTTTGTGATTTATGTTATAAATTGTGAATTTAATTCCACAGAGAAGTAGAGTAGGTTTGTGTCTTGTTATTTTTATTAAAACTTCATGAGCAATTGCAAATCTACAACATAATTTCTACAATCTTCATAATAACACCAAAATACAATGTTCATGTAATACATGCAACAAAAAATAAATGAAAACAAATATATAATGACATCAAGAATAATTGTTACCTTACAAATTATTAAGATTTCAACTTGGGTTGTCTAACGTAAATGTCTTTCCTAACCACTAAGCTCTCAAATAAAATCCACAATCAAAGTATGAGTTGCTATAACATTTATAGGCACACTGATAAAAAACACATCTTACTAATATCAATAGGTGTCTAGATAAATTTCATGATAAAGATAAATAAAATAACTTATCCTTGATAGGCATGATGAATATATATCTTATTACAAGGAGTCAAAAACATTATTTTGGATGATGCTCTATCAAGTTCAATCATTAATTGACATTTACTCATCATATTTGAGGGATTTCTTTTAACATTTGAGAGACCATCAAATCTCATTGAATATCATTAGAAGACATTTAACCTAAAGATTACATTCAACATCTAATGTGGCATGAGAATAACAAAGAGATGCTTTCTAAACGTTGCCCTTAATCAAAACTATACAACATGAAATATCAAGCATGAACATAATTGGATATAATAACATACTCAATTATTTGATACATTTAAAGGTTAAAAATTAATGGAAAGAAGAAACTTTAATAAAGTTAAAAGGAGAAAAAAAGATATGACAATAAATCCGCTTGGAGATAAAAGAGAAACATGCCAAAAATCATAGAAATTTGTAATAAATGCATTATTTGTAATAATATTATCCAATGAAGTCTAAAGAACATTGTAGAAAGGTGGAAAGCCAAAGGTCATGGAAGGCTAACAATCTACTTGAACTCTTTCTAAGATATGAATACAAGGAGAAGATATTATTGGTCATTTCAATTAAAAATATTCTAATGGAATTTCATCCTCATTGATTCGGTCATGGTCAGCTTTTGACATTCTCCATTTTTAAAATTTTGATTTTTTCTTGATTAAACTTCTATCAACTTTATGTGCATTGCACACACTGAGTGACTATATTGAAAACTTATGGCATTGGTTTGATAGCCTTGAAAGTAAACATTACTCTTGGTTTGATGAGTTTCTTGAAAAAATATTCTTTCAGTATAATATGCTCTCATTCATATATAAAATGGTTATTGTCATAGTCCTCCAATAACTTCATCTTTCAATCAGTGCACTGCATCAAATAATACTAGACATTTTTTATGTTAATGGGTGTAACTACAACAAAAACAACTCCTACACAATAAGGAATAATGTAAAAATTTAGATCATTATTAACAAGAAATTAGTTATCAAAATGTAAAATTTTATTAGATATAGATATATTTTAACTATTATCTATACTTATACACAATGGTTAAACACACACACACATATCCTTTGAAATAAATTGAAATGTTACCCTCTCTAACAAGATCAAAAACTCTATCACCATCAGATGATACTATAGTCTCCTCTGATTCCATCTCCAATAGAAATTTTGAGCTCTAAAATGGACCTCCTAAGGAAAATTATAAAATACTAGTGGAAATAATAAAATAATATTAGAATACATCATCAAATTTTAGAGGGAAAATAAAAATAAAATAAAACTATTTTTTCAACTCGTATTTTCAACTTATCTCCCTATGGTATTACTCAAATTTCGAGTGAGAAAACTTGTTAGATGAAAAATTTAACTCCTCATCCAAGGAGTACCCATGTTGCATACGTTTTATGGACCCTACTACACAAAAAATGAGAAATACACGAAAAAACGTGATTGCAATCACACTTTTCATGTATTTATTATTTTTCGCGTAGCAGGGTCTATTGAAAGCATGTAACATGAGTACTCCTTGAATAAGGAATTAAATTCCGCATCCAATGAGTGTTATTTCTCTAAAGTTGAGTAAAACTATAGGGAGATAAGTTGAAAATAAGAGTTAAAAAAGTAGTTTTTTTTTTTTTTTTTACTCCAAAAATGGTGAATCGTCCCCTATGGTTTACATCATCATCTTGAATCCTATTGGTTATTATAAAGTTGATTTTGGTTATGCATTTTTATTTTGAGGCCCATTTTTTACCTCAACGTTTCTCTAATGCCTAAGCTTGAAAACAACATTTTTCCCTTTGTATTAAGTTTTGTATGTTGCCAATATTTCACATATTTTTTCACAAGCATCATTGAATAGTGTCTCCTCTATGCAAACAAGACAAAAACAAGACTATTTTGTTTTATCAAATGCAATCGCATTTCCGTAGTACTCTTTTGTTTTAATTGAATGCAATTTTCGAGTCCCTTTTACTATTTCAACTTCATGTGGAATCTATCTATCTACATCTTAGACTCCAATATGCCAAAAGAACCTTTAATAAATGAAAACACAAATATAAATATGTTGTTTAAAATACAATTTATATATCAAATATAATCACTGATCAATTATTTGAACTATAATTTTTAAATTTTTAAGAAATTTAAAAATAATAAAAATTAACATATTAAAAATATATACAAGTTCATATATATAGATATATGTGTATCTCCCTTGATGGGTTAGTCTCACGGCTTAGTGAAACAGTGCACCATTAAACAACTCGATTAGCTGAGACAAGTCAGGTGGCAGAGTGGTCCATCTAATATCTTCAAAGTGCTCATTTTATACATGCACCTGTGCCATCATGTTCTCCTTTTCCATGACTAGTCTTAAAGAAATTCCAACAATATTTAATGTAGGTTTTTGTATAAAGAAGACACAACCAGAAGAATGATCCTGAATATTTGGATTGATCTGTGCATCCATCTCACCATATCCAATTTTCACTGAATTTTATTCCACGGGCTCTCAATGAATCATAAATCTTATCGAAGCAATGTTGTACAAAATTTGTATTATGTGTATGATCATCGTTGATATAAAAAAGATATTCTTTAATAACACGTCGATTGTCATTGGTGCTTTCTATATTATCAATATTGTGTTCAACATATCTATATATAACATGGACAAGCATAGATACTTGATAAAAATGATAATATTCACTATGTATTTCATTTTTTGCAACAAATGTGTAATTTTCTGCAAAATCAACCATCGACAAAATTGTCCCTAGTGAACAAATTTCATGAGATTTTTTCAATTTCAGGTCCTTCCATTGAGCTCTATGAGAATGCTTGGTGTATTTATAAATTTTTGTTTCAATTTTTTTCAAAAAATCTATCATATAAATTTCATCTTCTTGTAAATCAATCCTTTTATCACTTTTACTACCACTTGCACCAATTGATGTATCAATGTATTCAAATCTCTTCCACTCCACTTTTATGTTGCACAATGATTTATCATTCATATAAATAGGTTATTTCTTGTGAAATAAATTCAATTTTCCACAATGATCACAATTTTTTATCACCAACACATTTCTTTTGGAAAAGTAATTCATGATTTTCTCTTCCACATAGAATCTAGGATATGAAATCATGGATAGTTGAAGGAGGAGGTGAATTTCTCCAAAGAAATTTACTAGAATCAAGGAAGGTGTCATAATATAATTGAAATTCCACTTGATAATGACAACAAAAAGTGTCACGTATTATGATAAGCTTAACATACCATGGTTTTTGTTGCACAAAAGTACTAATTGAGATATTAATTCCATGATTCTCATCTTTGAACTTCTTGAAAAACTCTATGTGAGTGGTGTCCAAGATATGTTTTTGATGTTATTCATATTGATTATGTGTTATTATTCGTCACATCACAACCCTTTATTTTGGTGGAACGCGTGAATTTTTCATCCAATATTCACATATCATATTTTTAACATTTTCTCCAAGTCTATCTTTGTGTGGTTCCCTACTGTTGACGGTGTTGGACCCGCCAACATTCAGGGGATCACACCGGTATGAAGTCCCAACTATACTTCACATTGTTTGGTGTAGGAGTCCCATCTGGTATAATGGCCCGGTTTCCATTGTCTTAAGGATTTGCCTCAACTCTTGCTTGTTAGCATAGGAGAGTGGTTCACTTTTTCTTTGAGAAGTGAGGCTCGCATGCCTAGTGAGTGTAATTGTACTTGTGTCAATGCTTCTTTCACTGTGAGGGGGAGAAGGTGAAGGTGAATTCTAGGTTGAAAGGGATCAGTTCCAACTCGACCAGGAGCACACAACACAAAAGGACATACATAGCTTTCGACAGAGTAGTCCACTCGGATGCGATAGTCACAATATACAAAGTAAGATAACATGTACAACACTCACGGAATAGTCCGAATGAGTGCAACGGTTGTTACAACAAGGTTTAGGTGAAAGGTCTATTTGATGTCCGATAGAGAAGTCGACATGGACAGGACAACATTAACAACATATACAACACATTTCCATTAATATATTATGCATTACAAAAAATGAAGTAGTTTAGATGTAGAACACAGGTTAAAGAAACATGCATTACAAGTGTTAAAGAGAAATAATACAACAAATACAACACATGTGTTAAAATGTGTTGGCCTGTTAATAGGCTTCTGAATTCAGCGAAAATTCCAAGACACATTGTTACACCATACATCACTAACCCTGTTAGCGGGGCATTGGAGCCACTACTTACTCCTCAAAGAAAATATTACAGACTCTCTTGGCTATGTGGGAGGAGTTGAGGTGAAAATTCCTTTACATGTACAAATGAGGGGGTATTTATAGCCAAGGGTGAAACTGACCCTTGTGGCTGTTCGACTACCCTCATGACCGTTTGACTTCCATGACTCTTTGTTCAACAAGTGGGTCTCTTGGACTTCCACGTTACAACACATGGATTGACAACAAGCCCATAATGAGGATGTGGGTGACATGAATCATGACGTGACTCGACATGACTTGACATGACAATGCTGGTACATTCATGCTGCTGCTGGAGTGCATGTCGAGCTATAGTGTTTTTGGGTGATGGATGTCTTCATGGTGTATCATAGCTTCACCTCCACATGGCGAAGTGCGCAGAGTCTTCGATGGTCCTTGGTTCACTTGATGAAGCTTTAACATGTTATTCCTTGCTTGCATGTTGGAAGACTTCACAGGATCATATGTTTGCGAAGGTGCTTTTTCATCACGTTCGTCTGCTTCGCCTACTTATTTCGTTCGTCCATTGGTGAACCTGTCATTCTGCATGTGCTCTCTTCGTTCATCCCATTCGTCATCTTGCCATGGTCATTGGTGTACTTGTACTTGCAGTCACTCATGAGGAGATGACATCAAATCCAAAACCTCCTAGTCTACCATGACACATGATCATTCGGGTGTAGGTTACCAGTAGAGGTAGCAAGGCTGTGATGTGGATGATGGCTCTGGGCAACTGCTATGCAAGAGTCTTTGAGAGATGGAAACAAGCAATCTAAGTCGACAGTGACTGTCTATAAGGTCTGGCTCTGTTGGGAGGCAAAATTGTGCAAATTTGGCAGGAACAGTATGGGCTACTAGAAGGCAATGCAGGCATGCTCTGTGAATTTTTCAGAATGAACAGGAAGTGGGGCTGGACAACCAGATTTGTGTAGTTTTCTAGAGTAACATGATGATATGCATGAAGGGTCAACAGGTAAGGATTGCCAGTTTTTTTAGGGAACTGCCAAGGTCACTGGCAGCCAAAACTGCGCAATTCCCAAAGGGAACTGCCAGTTGGATGCTGGGGTCACTAGCAGCCAAAACTTTGCAATTTCTAGAGGGAACTACCAGTTGGATACCTGGGAGACTGGCAACAAAAACTATGCAATTACTAGAGGGAAATTGAAGTCTATTGTTAGGGGCTGTTGGCAAGGAAAACTGCACTGAGGCCGGTAGGCCGGCCTGCTGATCATATCTGTGCAATTTCTAAGCTAAGATGACTGATGGATAGTGGAAGGCTTTCTCATGAACATCTCACAATTTCTGAGATGAAAAGTTGGTCGACTGTCGAGATAATTGATTGGGAAAACTGCGTAATTTTCTGAGGGAAACAAGGACGGGCACTTGGTGGTTGTCTGGCTTGTTTGTGTAATTTACTCAATTAGTTGAGCGGGGGAAGCCATTGGCCTCTACATAATTTTTTAGGGGAGTCAGTCCAGGGTTGACTGTCGGGTCCAACTGTCCGGGTGGTCAGCATGAGAGTTGATTGAAATGCTTGCGGGCAACGCAGTTTGAAAAGACTAGCTTGGTGCTTCTTCACTATTCTGGTTGATAGTCGATTGAGTCGATGGCAAGGTGATGGTTCAGCTATTAGAGGGGAGTCAAGTTGTCAAAACCTTCAGCAAAAATGGCTAAGTGTGTGAACAATCGAAAGATGCATAGGTGATCATACGAACACACACTTGAATGACTTGATGATGATGTAAGCGACAAGTGCGACACTAATGATTGATCGTTCATTGATCGAGACAATGCTTACACAACAATGTATGTGACTTTGTGTGTGAGTGCAATAGATGCTTTCATAGCGAATTCAACAAGCACATACGAAGTGAAGAATTTAAGCCTAACCAAAACATGGTCGCAAGCATGACGTAGAAATCAACATGCAAAGACTTGAATACAATGAATAGGCAAGGCAGATGTAAGGACTCACGCAAGCTCACGGAGTGAAATCGAGTGTGTGCAGTCATCAAGTGAACTCTTCAAGGGAGGCTCTGAAATTGGTGCAGGCCAAAATTTTGGAGGGTGGTTGTAGCCACTACAACACTTGGCGACACATTGGTAGAACTCCAGCTTCTCTATTTCATTTCATTGCTAGTACAAGGCCTTGGTCTTTCAAGGAGTATTGAATTGTTGTGTGAGTTACTTTAGTTTCCCCACTTACCCCATGGACATACATGGTTCACCCCTTGCCAACTCAGGTGAACACAATCAAAAGTTCAGCTTGAATCTTAGTGTTCCGAATCCAGGAAGGGTAGTTTAGCTCATGAGTTGAAGATTTCAGAGTATAAGTTTTCATCTCTGATGTTGCTCCACTGCCAGCAGCACTAGACAAAACCCCAACGAAGTCACGCAGGAACACACACATTGCTCCACTTCCAGCGAACCTGGTCAATACCCCAATGGAGTTGCATGCATCACCTCTCTGCGCAGGAATCCTTTCTCTTCTTTCACCTTTGTATTTTTTCAAGAGGACTGTGCATAGGCACTGATTTATTTTTGGGGCAGAAGAGGGATCCAGACTTATTGAGAGCAAAAGAGGTTGTTCCTTTAGAGAAGCATGTAAGACCTCTAACATATTTTTCTCGTTTAGATTTTCCCCTTCTCCATTTCTACTAGTTGGATGAGTTTAGAAACACAGAGAAGAAGGCTGAGTATAGGCATGGGGCTTCCTAGTGTAGACACAGGATCATTTTTGGACCAAAGCTTCCCTTGCAGACAGTTCATATTTTTCGTCAAGACTTCATCAGCTGAAGGTTACAACCAAGAACAGAGAAGACAGACACAAGATTGGCCAAGTACTGCAGTGTCAGAAGTTTCTTCCAATTTCAACCACATACTATATTCAAACACGAATACCCAGTAGTTGGCAACACTTATTTCCATAAACAAAAATAGTAATATATCAAATAAACAAACGAACATGAACAAAAATAGTAAGCAGAATCAAACAAAGAAAAAGAAAAGATAATAAGAAAAACAAATCAAATGAAAACAACAAGTAGCAAGTAGACTATATACATGGCACAAGCACGACCCGACCTATTGAAAATAATTATTGAGATCTTGGCCATTGGTAGGAAGGTTGTCAATCCCCCTGCCCAGTGATGTCAAATGATACTTGTGTGGGCCAAGCTTCTTGTAGACTAGTGCAAGTCCACCGAAATCCGCTACCGGAACCTGGTGATATTCCACAAGACCTTCAAGTGAAGACAACACCACTGTTTCAGGTACTGTGTGCAACATGGGCTCGGATGATGGGAAGGGTTCAAGTTTCTGAAGTCAATACATAAGCGAATTTTTCCCAGATTTCTTATGTGTAGGATTTAAATTAGAAAACCAAGTATGATGACGAACTTTGCAAGTAATCCAAGCACTTAAAATGTTAGTCAATATTTTCAGTGAAAGGAGTACAAACAACATGTATGTGTTACCTATTCTTTGCTGCAATGGCTTGTCTCCTCCTTTACCTAGAATCTCATGTTGGATTGCTCGCATGTAGCGTGTACTCAGGTCATCATCTACTCATGCAGACTCATCCTGGTACTGTTTGATCAAGTGGTCAACAATTTGTTGTTGCTGTAGTGTGTAGCTTGTACCAAGATTGGCCATCTTCAGATTGTGGTAGGTTACCAGGTTGCTTTGTTCATTCGTAGCGTTGGTCTTTCGCGTGTTCAGCATGAGTGCTTCATACTATGCATCATTGTTGGTGCCTTTGAACTTCAAAAAGCTTGAAATCATGCATGTCCATTGTTTTGGATGACTGAGATACACTCAGTATTTGGGTTGTCATGTGTTCCCGACTTGTCAAGGATCATAGCCCATAGCTCATCTATACATGGACCGTTTGGCATGTTGGTACGCTGCTACTACCATTGTTGCTACTACTGCTACTATAAAAAAAAAAAAAAAAAACTGTACAAGTTTTGAACTAGGAAGGAGTCCCAACTGCTCGCCTGATGAGGTTGGAGTTGTCCATGCAGAACAACACTCTAATGCCTTTTCCATGAGGTAGTTGCCAAACATAAGTTCTGCGAATGCCAATGGCTCATTCTTGCAGTTAAGGGGAGTGACATTATGTTTCATATACCTCTCGGATAACACCTGGATTCGGTTGCATTAGCCCTTATATGGAAACCACATGTGAGACCAGTCTGTAGCAAAATATCCATCTAGTTTGCTGGACCAGTCTTTGTTGAGTAGTAGGCCATATGCTTCTGGTATGTCCACAATGACTATATTGATGCATTGATGAACTCCATCGTCGTGAGATAATCAGATGATCACATCTTGAAGTTCACCAATGGCTAGTACTGATGTTCTGTCAAGTTGGATGATTCTCGCAGATGTTTCACTCCATTGTGCATTGATCTTCTTAGTAATGGAGAGCGGCATGACGTTGGTTGCTATGCTAGAATCAACCAAGCAGTGGTGAACATTGTAGTTGAAAACTTCGAATGAAAGTAGGATGGGGGGCAACCTGAGTTTTCTTCTTTCATCCAGAGTGTATTGAGCACAATAGATAGTGATTCGGGAGGTGTGCTTCCTCCCTTACTAGTAGAGGCTGCACTGTCCATCGCTGTATGTCCCAACAGGTGTAGAAAGATATCTCACTGACTCTAGACTTTGGCTAACTCGAACAAACTGATGTTTGCCCGAGTTTTCTTCATGTCGTCGACTATGTTCTAGTCCAAAGGTGGTAGAGTCACCGAGGCGTCCAGGGTGGAATGGATGTTCGTGATGTCCGACGGAGTGTTCTACAACTTGTTTCTCACGGATGTACTCTTATCCACTGTTGTATTCCTAGACTTACTTTATGTTTGTTTCTTCGAGGAAGCTAGTGGATCGAACTTCTTTATCAGCTTCCTCAATTTCTCTTGCATTTCCCCAAGTGTAGGGGGAGCCCCTTTACTCCTAAGGTTGTAATGATCATTTTTATTTTGGGGATTATTCTTGGTGTTCGTCTTCGAGATTACTTGCGAGCACTGATAAGTGTTCACCACATGCCTGGAACTTGGTGTTTCGTTAGGTGCAACCTCTTCACTATCATCAGTGTCTTCCAGTTGATCTTGTATATTGCCTTTCACATCAAGTGTATGACTGCAGACTGAGGTAACGACTCACTTCCAATCTGAGCAAGAGTTCTCAAGGTGGAACTCTTTATGGAACAAATAGAAATTAGGATTAGCATAATGTTCGAGTTGGAAAACAGGCTTTTGTGCAAATTTGGAAGTGAACCGATTGTTTCTTGATGACTGATTGATGAACTGCTAGCCTGTCTTTTCCTAGGCAAATGGTTGCTTGTGAATGTGTCCATTTTTCATTACTTGAGTTTGGACATTTCAGTGGCCAAGTTCTTGACAAGGTGAGTGATGGTCTCACTATCAGTTGCTTCCTTGTTACCCTTGCTCACCATTGCTTGGGGCTTTCTAATTGCATCCTTGTAGTCTTTCATTGATCCGTCATCCTTGATGACTCCAATTGCGCGCAAGTCTTTTTCAACAACAATAGCCTCTTCAAAACTTTCTAAAAGTGTTGGCTTCACATCTCACTTAACGAGCTGTGCAATGGTGGTCAGCAGTGAAGACGTGTAATAGTCAACAGTGATGGAGTCATGAGGTTTTTTGTTTGCTGCAAATTCATTCAAGATACGCATAAACCTATGATTGAATTCTTTCACTTTCTCTTTTCCGTCCATCCTAAGGCTTTCCAATTCCTTGAGTAACATGGTTGGGGTCTTGTCATTAGCAAACTTTTCAAGGAACATACATTTCAAAGAACCCCAGTTTTGTATGGATTTGGGTGGAAGGTTGTGATACCAAGCAGTTGTGCGGCCATCCAATGTACATGGGAACAGTCTACATGCTGCGTCATCATAATGTACCTCAAGGGTCTGCAGTTGTAGGTAGAAGTTGTCTAACTGGTCTTCTTCCTTCACCACATTGTCAAGATTAAACTTGATGTTCATCCTCTCTGCTCACTACAACATTTTGTGCAGAATGGTCGGGAGTGCCAATGGTCCCTGAGTCATCCATTCAAGATTTGGGTCAGCCATCTCTTCATCTTCTTTGTCTTCTTCCTCTCCTTTGGAGTCTGATGGTTCAGGATCTGAGTTTGTCGATTCATCTCCACCTCCACCTCCTCTGCTACCTTCCCCTCTGCCTTATATACCAGAGTTTGATCCCAAGATCACAAGAGTTCCTTGTTCATATTCAAGGAAGTTTGGAGGTTCCTCTCCATCTTCAATAGCTTCCTCTAAACCTTCAAGCGTGGCAAGGACTGCTTCTTCCACCGATGATACAACAACTCTTGTGGGAGTGGCTTTTGGCTTCCTAGATGTGTGTGGAAGATGTTGTACACCTAGGATCAGTCCAACTTCTTTCGCGAACTAGTGAGTCGTGGGATAGACGAAGTGAAGGTGTTGATAGGAAATCTCATGTTCAATTCTAGGAGGTGAGGATTAACCAACTACAGAGTCGTGCGAGAGGGAGTATGAGTTACTGCCTTGTCCAGATGATTGATGAGTGAATGTGAGGGGAATTTCAGCCATGTACAACTGGTTTCCTTCCTTCTAGCGCCAAAAATGTTGACGATGCTGGACCCGCAAACATTTAGGGGATCACCTTGGTATGAAGTCCCAACTAGACCTCACATCGTTTTGTGTGGGAGTCCCATCTGGTATGATGGCCCAGTTTCCATTGTCTTAAGGATTTGCCTCAACTCTTGCTTGTAAGCATAGGAGAGTGGTTCGCTTTGTCTTTGAGAAGTGAGATTCACATGACTGGTGAGTGTAAGAGTACTTGTGTCAATGGTTCTTTCCCTGTGAGGGGAAGAAGGTGAAGGTGAGTTCTAGGTTGAAAGGGATCAGTCCCAACTTGGCTAGGAACACACAACACAAAAGGACATACATAGCTTCTGGTGGAGAAGTCCACTCGGATGCGGCAGTCACAATATACAAGATAAGGTAGCACATACAACACTCACAGAACAATCCAAATGAGTGTAATGGTTGTTACAGCAAGGTTCAAGTGAAAGGTATGTTTGATGTCTGGCAGAGTATTCAACATGGACGGGACAACATTAACAACATATACAACACATTTCCATTAATAGATTATGTATTACAACAAATGAAGTGGCTCAAATATAGAACACAGGTTAAAGAAACATGTATTACAAGTGTTAAAAAGCAGTCTTACAACAAATATAATACATGTGTGAAAACATGCTAGCCTATTAACAGGCTTCTGAATTAAGTGAAAGTTCCAAGACACATCATTACACCATACATCACTAACCCTGTCAGCGAGGCATTGGAGCCACTACTTACTCCTGAAAGAAAACATTACACACTCTCTAGGCTATGTCAAAGGAGTTGAGGTAAAAAGTCCTTTACATGTAAAAATGAGGAGGTATTTATAGCCAAGGGTGAAACTAACCTTTGTGGCTTTTCAACTACCCTATGACCATTTGACTTCCATGAATCTTCAACTTACATGACTCTTTGTTCAACAAGTGGGTCTCTTAGACTTCCATATTAAATCACATTAATTGACAACAAGCCCATAGTGAGGATGTGGCCAACATGACTTGACATGACTTGAAGTGACAATGTCCGTACATTTGTGCTCTTGCTAGAGTGCATGTCGAGCTATAGTGTTGTTGGGTGATGGATGTCTTCATGGTGTATTATAGCCTCACCTCCACATGGCGAAGTGTGTGGAGTCTTCGATGGTCCTTGGTTCACTTGATGAAGCTTTAGCATGTTATTCCTTGCTTGCATGTTGGAAGACTTGAGAGCCTCATCTGTTCACAAAGGTGCTTGTTTGTCTCGTTCATCCTCTTTGCCTACTTCATTCATTAATCTGTTGGTGAACCTGTCATTTTTCAAGTGCTCTCTTTGTTCATCCCATTCATTGTCTTGCCATGTTCATTGGTGTACCTATACTTACGATCACTAATGACGAGACGACATGAAATCCAAAACATCCTAGTCTACCATGACACATGCTCATTTGGGTGCGGGTGACCACGAGAGGTAGCAAGGTTATGATGCAAGATGATGGCTCTGGGCACTTTCTGATGAAAACTGTGCAAGAGTCACTGAGAAATGGACACAGGAAATCTGATTCAACAGTGACTGTATGCAAGGTCTGGTTCGGTTAGGAGGCAAAATTGCGCAAATTTTGAGAGGAACAGTCTAGGCTACTGGAAGGCAATGCATGCATGCTCTACGCATTTTTTAGAATGAACAGTAGTGGGCCTAGATAGCCAGATTTGCACAATTTTCCAGAGGAATGGGTCGAGCTGCATGAAGGGTCAGTTGGTAGGGATTGCACAATTTTTTCTGGGGAACTGCCCGGGTCACTAGCAGCCAAAACTATACAATTCCTAGAGGGAACTTCCAATTGGCTGCTAGGGTCACTGGCAGCTAAAACTGAAAAATTCCCAAAGGGAACTACCAGTTGGCTACCCAGGAGACTAGCAGAAGAAACTACGTAATTCCTAGAGGGAACTAGCAGTCTACTGCTAGGGGCTGCTGGCAAGGAAAACTACATTGAGGCTGGTAGTCCAACCTACTGATCATCTCTACGCAAATTCTTAGCTGAGTTGACTAATGGGAAGAGAAAGGCCTACCCATGAACATTGTGCAATTTCTGAGATGAACAGTTGGTCAACTGTCGGGATGACTGCCTAGGAAAACTGTGCAATTTCTGAGGGTAACAAGGACGAGCACTTGGTGGCTGTCTGGCTTGTTTGTGCAATTTCCTCAGTCAGTTGTTAGGGTGAAGCTAGTGCCCTCTATGTAATTTTTAAGGGGAGTCAGCCCTGGGGTGACTACCAGGTCTGACTATCCAGGTGGCCAGCATGAGAGTTGATTGAATTGGTTGTGGGCAACACAGCTTGAAAAGACTAGCTTTGTGCTTCTGTGTTGTTCTAGTTGACAGTCGATCGAGTAGATGGAAGGGTGATGGTCTGGCTCTGAGAGGGGAGTCAGATCATCAGAACGTTCAACAAAAATGGCTAAGTGTGTGAACAATCGAAAGATGCATATGTGATCATACGAACGAACACTCGCATGACTTGACAATGAAATGATCAAACCATCCAGACACATATGTTCAACAATACTTATCGACAGTGTAAGCGACAAGCATGACACTCATGATTGATCGTTCATTGATTGAGATGGTGCTTGGACAATGGTGAATGTGACTTCATGTGTGAGTGCGACATATGATTTCATAGTGAATACAACAAGCACATACGAAGAGAAGACTTTACGCATAACCAGAACATGGTCACAAGCATGGTTTAGACATCAACATGTAGAGATTTAAATGCAATGAACAAGCAAGGCGGATGTAAGGACTCATGTGATCTCACAGAGTGAACTTGAGTGTGTGTAGTCATCAAGTGAACTCTTCAAGGGAGGCTACAAAATTGGTGCAGGCCAAAATTTTGGAGGGTGGTTATAGCCGCTACAACACCTACAAATGGCTATGCAGCAAGAAATCTCATCATTTGCATCTATTTGCAATCAAAATTTCCTATACTTGTGGAAAGCTTTTCATGAGGCCCCTAATGCTTCTGCCATAGATTTTATCAAATGATTTTCTTGAGTAGTTGATGAAACCACTGTTGTTTGTATTTCTCTATACCCATCTAGATCACTTTTCTTTCTAGATCTTCCAATTTATTTTAGAGCACTACTTATATTTCCAAACATTCTCCTTCACCTTTTTATCTTTATTGATTTTTGAATGCCCAATAATTTTGTAACTTCTTTTAATTTCTTCGATGTTAAGAGACCTCTCAAAATTTGAGCTTGAACTGTCAAATTTTCATCTTCGAAGAACTTATCAATAATCAACTTAACACGATATTTTATAACATGGTCTTCTTTTTTATCTCCATATGTGCCAATGTCAAAATTTTCTAACATCTCATAATCAATATTGATTTCACCTGCACACATGAAAATTTAATGTAAATGAGTATAAGATACATTAAATAATTAAATTAAAAAATAGAGAATGAAATTGAAACTAGTAAATATGTATAATTTCAATAATACATCACACATATATATATATATATATATGGGTGGTTCAACATCTTCAATGGCTAGATCATTTTCTTCTTCACTTTGTCTTTCAACATTTTCAATATCATCATCAATGTTATGACGCAAATATCTCTTTGTTTACATTGCAAAATATTTTTCAAATTAGTTCATCAAATAAAAATTAAATTGCACAATACACAATTAAATTTTAATTATCATTTATATATGTATATTTACATACCTAGTTCAACTTCTTGTTGAGATCGATTTTCCCTTTCAATCTTTAAATGTTCTTCCTTTTTTCTTTTGTAATAGTTTCTCGAGTATTCTCTACGAACCTCAATCTCTCTAATTCAATCATATTTTCTCTTGCAATTTCTGTGATTCCCCATGATAATTCAATCTATATAGATTTTAAAAAAATTAATGTCAATTTGTATTAAGAAATATAATTTCCGAGTAAAAATTGTATACCTTAAAAAGAAATTTAAAAAATTTACAATCATGGAGAAGAATGTGGGCGATAGACATTTTCATTAAAAGAAAATTTTGAAAAAAAATTAATACTATGACCTTAAGAAATATTACTTAGGTTAATCCACAATCTTATTTACCTATTCAAGAAATTTGTTCCTCAAAAAAGTTTACTATCTAAACTTTAGCCCAAAAAAGTTCACAATCCAAAAGGTAGATCCAAAAAAGTTTGCTATCCATTTAACATATAAATGAAAACTCTATTTTTTTGCTTCAACCTTATCAACCCTCAAAGATAAGTCAATAATCATCCCTAATCAACAAAAATTATCAAGTTAAACCCTAACTGTATATTCCAGTAACACTCAACACTCTAGTCAGTGTAATACATTAATTATTAAACCCTGGTTCATGTATATCAACAATATAATCCCTGACACATCAGCCAACTCTACAATCAAATATGCTTAACACTATCAAACTTAGTAGCTTTAGTAGTAAACCCTTTTGATCGACAACATTAATAACTTGTCCTCACGATGAACCACACTTGTTGGTTCGAAACACGTCAACAATTGATTAATAATGTGATTTACATTGAAACCCCTATCATAAAATTAATAACACTGAATAATAAATTTATCTAGCAAAATAATGGCACACTAGGACCGAAAATACATCATAAATATTCATACAACCAACCCTTGAATCGAGAGCTATGACAAGCTCAACTTAAACCAACAATTCAACATTCTTCAATAAGAAATTCAGTGATAATAAATTATTAGTAATAATAGTTTACCATTTTGATTTACCATAATATTAGTAATTCTCTAAGAGAAGATTTAGAGTATTATTTACTTATATAACTGATCGATTTAATCCATCTAATCTTATTTACCTACCTTTACAAGAAAATTACATTTAGCTAAAAAAAGTATACACGCTAAGCTAGATTGGTTCTTCAACTTGTCCTGACGATGAACCACACTGGTTGGTTCGAAACGCGTCGACAAAAGATTCGTTATGTGATTTTGCCGAAGATTATCTTACAAAACATTTTCTTGTAAAGAGAGTTGCATATGGAAATATGTTATCCACAATCTTATTTACCTATTCAAGAAATTTATTACTAAAAAAAGTTCACTATTCAAAATCTAGCCCAAAAATGTTTACTATCCAAAAGGTAGATCCAAAAAAGAAAAGTTGCATATGGAAAATGTGGAATGAGAGTGAGAAAATGGCTTTTCAACTGAGTTTATTTATAGGTTTCAGCTGAAATGGTCACATCCTTTCATTTGACATGGTCACGCTGTGTTATTTTCGCAGCCAATGGAAAAAATGAAAAACGTTTTCAGCCAAAAGCAATAGATTTTCGACTGATTTTTTTTCGTTAAATTTAACTTTTAGCCTAAATATTTTAACGTTCGGTCAAAAAAAAATATTACTTTCAGCCCAAAACCTGCGACCTTTCAAAAAACCAAATATGGCTCACATCTTTTCACTCTTCAATTTTGAATTGGTTAAACTCCTTCAAATATAGTGAATTTTTTTTCAGAACCAATAACAACATTTACAAAATTGAATATACTTTCACTAGATATAAATTTTATGGAATTTCATATATATTTGATGTTGGAATCACGATTACTGTTACAACAAAATCCACAGGTGTTAGTAAACATATGCATCGCTAGAGTTAATGGATCCAAGAGAGGTGGTTAAGCACATGTCGCAAAACACACGAGGATCGTTGATTTATCCAGTGTCCAACAATCTCCCCCCAGTGCGAGCTGAGTGTGATTCAAATTCGAGATCTTTGGCTCTATATTACTTGTTTGAAGCATGATTGTTGTTACACCAAAACCTGCAGGTGTTAGTAAACTGACACATCACCAAAGTTAACATATCCACGAGAGACGGTTAATAACTTATCGTCAAACACACGGGGAGCGTTGGTTTATCCAATGTCCAACATTTGCTAATTTTAACTAATTTTCTAGTAAAATGTGTTCAAAAATTTTTTGAAGTTCATTATGATTCATTGAAATCAAAATTTTGTGTCTTCCAAAATATACTATGAAAAATTATGGAAAATCTATGGTGCATTACGTTAGTCTATCCTCTTTAGTGGGTAGTTTTTAGATCTTTTAGTTTTAACTAATATGATGAGAAACATGGTGCTTTGCTAAACATCTTCAAAATATGCAGTTTTTTCATATTGGTTCAATTCAAAAAATTCTTGTAATCATGATATGCATATTTTGGCTTCATAAATATAGCCATGTCAGAAGTAGAGCTTGTCTATATTGTTACAACATATTTTTTTTTCAAAAACACATTGTTAACAAGGAATACATTGGGGCAAAAAAACATGAATTTTTATGGATCCCTTGTTCTTAAAGAACACAAAGTCAAACAATTGTTAAGTTAACATATCAAATGTGAATAAGAAAATTCTAAAAAATAAGCAATAGAAAGCTAATAAAATTCTCAGAAGTTTTCGTTTTACTGTAAAATGAAATTCTAAATAGAAAAATCATTTTTACTTACCGATATTTGAAAATTTTCTTAAAAAATATTTTTTTTCTAAAAAAGGACCAAAAGTGAAACCCAACTTCACATATCAAATTATACCAGGATTCCCTCATTTGGATCATGCATTGTTTGAAGATATTATTAAGATATGGTATCCAAGCCTTTAACTTATTGTGCTGACCAAAATTCTATCTGTCAAAATGGTCGACTAACCTGTTTTACAGTGAAATAAAGATCGATATTGTAGTGATAGTCTGTGTAGATATGCTACCATTGAACTCAATACTCCTGCACTGTTGTTGAGGGGTTGTGTGACTTCCCCTTTTTTCACACAGGTCGCTTCCACGTTGCATCAAAAGGAGCACAGTCCGAGGTTGAAGCAACTCGTTGACCACGAGAAACTCAAGATTCAAATGCAATATCTCATTGTCTAAAAGTTGGTGGTCATGGTGGCTTGCAACGTTACTTTTCTAATGGTTATCTAGAACAACAACATTATTTGATCCATTGGTCGATCGGTTGAATTTTTATAATCAATTGGGTCTAACGCACTAAATTCAAGGATGGTCAACTTGACCAATAGAATTGTTAAAGTTGGCTCTTCTATATTTATTTTCTAATTCTTTATATATAACTATGTTGGGAGCTCCGACATTGAGATATTGGCACATGGAACACTTCTGGGAATTTTATATACAGAGAGCATGTTTATCAAAGATGATACCCTACTTTGAGTCAAGATGACCTCGAAAATTTGTTTATGATAGATGACTTCAATTCAGAATTTGTCACTAATAGTAAGTGTAAAGTGGATTTGATAGAGGATTTCTAGAACAAGATCTCATTTCCCCTTAAAGATAAAGAGATGAGCGTTTGGCATGCAAAAGATTCCAAATTGATCAATCTATCAACAAATGAAAATCTATAAAAGTCGATTTGTTTGGCAAAAACGACCAAAGCATAAGTGTTTAGATGGATTTGCGTGGAACTGCTATTTTTGCATGTAAATGTAACACCTCCCTATTATTAATTTTTTTTTCGTACTATAAGACTGCATGTATAGGATAGTAGGAGAGAAGGAATGTACCACAGGTCGTGAATATGTGAAACCATGAAACATATCAGCTATTTTACCATGAAACCTAAAAATCATTACACTCGAGAGAGCTAGAAATGAATTACAACTAAGTGGACATATCACCTCTTATATCCAAATATGCTAATGTATTTTATGAATATGGAATTTAACAATAATGCCACAACAATCTATATTTATCCAATGAGGTAGCTCAGGAATTTTGAATGCACATGAAACATACATGATTAACGAACTCATTCTAGATCACAGTTTTCTAAGCCACAGAGTAACCAGTAGTAGTACGAGGAGTTCACTATCTAGGTTACTTTGATTTATCGGTGATTACCCATGAATCTCCACTTCATAGTAAGAATGAAAATTATCTCTTATTCTTAGCAATTTCGGAGATGTTATCAATCATCACAATTTAGGTCAAGTGAGTCAGTCTAAAATTAAACCCTCACCTTGGGACATGAAAATATTTAGCTCTAGGTTTCTAAGTTCAAACTTTAATAGTCAACTATATTTACCCTACTTATTAACGTCCTTCACCTGGAATGATTTTTCACTGCTAGGAATACAAAACATCCTTGTCCAAGATGACAATGATTGAGAGAAGGTTACCAAATGCAACTCCATTCCATGGGTTCAGAATGGGAGAAAGAAACAAGCTCTCTTTGGAATTTAGACAAATCGACGGGGATTTTTCAAGGGAATACATTTAGTACTTTAAACCCATCTACTCCTAAATCTAACATAGAGATCTATCTTATCACATCACCGGTAAGAGTTGATTATATAGTTAACCCCTAGAAAATAAAGCCTTAGGAACTAAGTAAAAATAGTTCTAAATAAAAAGAGCTGGTTAAGGTGATGTTGGTAAACTCAATTTTTTCTATTCTACATGGCCAAAGGGTGCATTCAAATATGGTTACAAATAAAAGGAAAGATACTTATCATTTTATGTAATTATGCAACCAAAAATGTGAATGAGGAAGCCAGTGAGGACAGATTTTGTGCTCAACACCACTCACAATTAATCATTCTTGCGACAACTCATTAGGTTCAGTGTTATGTTACTCATAACACTATATTATGTCAATGTTCAAGAGCCATTTTCATGCTTAAATGTGTACCTAATGTAAACACAAAACTCTGGCCAAGGTTAACAAATGTTTATACACCCAACAATGTATCCAATATAAACGCAAATTATGACCATGATAAACAAACATTTGCATACTCAACACCATATCCAATATAGACACAAAATTAAACATGCACATTTAATAACATACCCTTTGCAAAAAAAAATACCAGGGGAGCCACTGCACACTTAATCAACATACCTAATATAAAGTCAAAATGAAATTCTATTGAATTTACATGCTATGATACCCGCAAAGGTTTGGACCCATGGCCAGCAGACGATCTACTGATTCGTCCATGCCACTGTGTAGGTCATGAGTTCAAGTCTCGTCTTAACCGAGGGTCGTTCTTGTGAGTGGGGCGGTTCCTCCTAGAGGTTATAGTGGCAGCCGGTGGGATTAGACCCCGTGTAACGCGAGTACGCTACCACCGTCATTTCGGACTCCGCTAGTAAAAAAAAAAATTAAAATTACATGCTATGAGCAATAACTCATAAAATATTGGCTCAAAATATCACGGTGGGACAACAAATACTCTGACTCCATTAATTCCTACATGGGTTATTTCAATATGCTATGATAGTACAAGAAGGTAGTACAATGGTAGTTATAACATTTACACTTGATTTTCGAGTTTCTTTTGTTGTATGTGTAAGAATGTTAAATGCCACTAAACTAGGATGAGCTTCTCTACCCAGCAATAGTTGCACACTTCTTAAGGGACTCACATGATTAGTGAAAATCAAGGCAACTAAACATTGCACCACCTAAATGGGGAGTTATGCAATAGCATTAGAATACTAGGAATTTCTACAATGCTTATACTAGGAAAAAATTTATAACAAGACACAGCCACTTGCATATATCCACAGGGCTCAAAAGAGTTACCATGGCCAACAAAATAAATTCCCTCATGAAACTAACCACTATAATGTTATAGGCTTACCTTATGGCAAGGGGATCTGTAATGACTTGAGGAATGTAATTATTTAACATCAATGTGTAATGATCAGCATTCTATTTTGAATCCTTGTGCACGATGTCAGCATCATACACATTATTCCACAACCCTACAGATTAATATCTACACATAATACTAAATTCGAGCCTATGGCATACAAGGAAAACATACCTATTACAATACTTTGGAAACCATGCATAGGCAGGGGAACGATCCAATCACAATGGGACACCGCGGTAATAAATCTATTGTATGGTCATTGTTATAAGGCCAATAATTCTCCTCCCAACCATTAGCAATCTTCCTTCAGTGCAACTTCCACCCCCTAGCTTATGAATCATGTCCTAATGATCAAGTCATGGATTCCAGAGGTATATTTCACCTCTAGCCTGCATATAGGATTTCAAATATGGCTTGTACCAAGTTCCAAATACACTTCTTCTCCACCCATTAGCCAATGATAGTTTTTAGAGAGGATCTTCACCCTTTAATTCTTCAGGGATTCCAATGATTGATCTCCGTCCTAAGAAGGAGCTAGAGAAGATCCCAAACGTTTATGATTTCAATCAATCCATATATTGATCTCCACCTTATGAGGGAGCCTAGAAAAGATCTCCACCCTTTATTATTTCATGGAATCCATAAATTGATCTCCACCCTATGAGGGAATCTAGAGAATATCTCTACCCTTTATTATTTCAGGGAATCCATAGATTTATCTCCACCCTGAGATTACTTTAGCTACTCCACCCAGTGTTGGGATTCCAAAGTGTGCTAATCCTTACAAAAGTAAATTGATCTAGGTAGCCATAGACCTTCACCCTTTTAACCTATGAAAAGATGTAAATTACCCACCCTTAGTCAATTCGTGCACAATGGTTCCATTAATGATAACACAAAATTCATGCCTATGGTGCATTGATATCAAGCATGCATATTACAACTGCTAAGACAAACCGTTGTGGTAGCAAATTATTCATTCTTAAGGCGAATAGTAGTATCATTTTAGTAGGATAAGGACAATCAAATGACTACATTACTAAAGTGTATCCTCAATCAATCAGCATACATAGGCTAGGAACACCATCAAATCTATTAGAGATAGTTGGGCTATGGTAGTCACCACCTCTTTCTCTGTTAATCCAATTCTAGAAGGAGCGCTGTCTACTGAATGATACCCTAACATCTAGCTAGGAATTATGTGCAAAACAAATAATTTGACCATAAAATCATATCTTGGCATCGTTCTATAGTTTCAAGCGATTGACCCCTAAGGTTGTAAATGAATTTCTTTTAGATATGGCTTTGGGTATGGTAGTCACCACATGTTTCTCTGTTAACCTAGTTCCAGAAAAAGCATTACCTACATAATGATACCCTAGCATCTAGCTATAAGTTAAATACAGTAAAGTGAATAAGTTGGATTAACATACACTATCCTCTAGATCAAGTGTAGAGACAACAAAATTATCAATACCCTATCAAAGATAAATATCTAGAGTCCATGGTGACTAACATCTAGGTTTGAATATTTCTCTGTTGCCTTCGAATTGGTCACTATGTGATCTAGAGCTCTGATATGTCTCTCACTCCTCTGCCTCCCCCCTTGATGGTATGCCTTGGATATGTATCCCTCCCTACATACCATGTTGAGGGTGATGGACCTACCAACATTCGAGGGGATCTCCATCGTAGGAATTCCCAACTAGACCTCATACCATTTGTATTAGGAGTCCTAGTAGTGCGTGGTAATGTAGTGCCTTAACCATGGTAGCGCGTAGAGATAAGTATGATGACTTTGGGTGGAAGCAAGTATGTGACCTTACATTGAGTCAAGTGAAATGCATGGGGATTTTTTGGGATGGGGTACCTAGGGTCAATTTTGTTAAGTTTTTATTCAATTTTGTATTATCTTTTGTAGCGAATGTAAAGTCTCCACAAAATGTGGAAAGCTGAGTGCAAAGCTAGTATAAGTCAAAGGGGATTTAGTCCCTTAGTTAGGTAGGTGATAGGATTGTTTTGAGACCTACACATGTTCTGTTCACCATGGTATTGTAAAGAAAGTTCTATATAAATTTGAGTCACAATGAGTCGTAGGAGTAACATTTTGTGAATAAGAGCAAAGTGCTAAGGCGGGAAAGGTCTGTTTCCTGTACTTAGGCGAAAGGGGAAGGCTCCTTTAGCTGAGTGCATGGAGATCTTGGTAAGTCTATAAGATGAGTGCGTGGGCCCCTCCAGCTGAGTGCATGGGCCCCTCCAGTTGAGTGCGCGGGGATAAGAAGTCAATATCTAAATGTTTATATCTAATAAATATTGTTTTGAGCTGAAATTGGATCATTTGTGTCCTTTTATTTACTTCTACAAATTTTATGTATCTTCACTCTGTAATCTATTTAATATGAATTAATTCTTATTTACTATGTGGAACTGGTAATATGTAATATTTATGCATGATTAGTATAACTAAGTACCTTCGTGAAAACCTGGAAGTCATTAGATATATTTGCAATAGTTATCTGTCGAAAGGATTAGATCTATGTGAAGGTATATCTAAGCTGTAAGAGCTTCAGGAAACCATCACACATGACTTTGGATGCATAAAACTAGTTCTAGCATACTCCAATACTACTTCAAGTGAGACTACAACCTGCACTACTTAGGTTGTTGCTGAAAGGGCCAGTAGTTTAGGGTTTTGTTGGTTGGCGCGGTTAAAGATGGACATGGGTCAGGCCCCATCAAGCCAACAAATGGTTCCATTTTCGAGACCAGGATCTATCCGAGGAATGTGTGATGTCAAATAAGTGGTTCCCTAATAAGAATGGAATTGAGAAGTGGCTCGATTGGAAGTTGCACACTTTTGCAACTCTGGAGAACAGAAACCCATGGTTATCCAAGGAATAGTGGCTGAATAGATACCAGTACACAAATGAAATCGAAACCTTTTTCTGTGTTTTCCCTTATGAACTGCATGAGTGGCTATCTGAATTAGCAGATAGTAAGGGTAGGTGGAGGCTTGATAGCCCTATTGTGTGGACCCCAGAGATGGTGAAGCACCTGGAAGCTTTAAAAATTAACATCACGCAGGTTGTTGATAACTAGATTGATTGTATCGTAGGTGGATTCGTCACTTAGCTCATGATTGATACAACTATAAGCTATAGCGAAGCAGAGAGCAAGCTCTTCAAGGGAATGTGAGGTAAGTACTTAAAATCTCTGAAAACTTGGATTAAGATGTTGTTGTGTGAAAAATAGGTTATGCCATTGCCTTGATGTTTGGGACTACGCAAAGCGGAAAACCCTTCAGAAGGAACGAAGAATCAGTGTCTAAATACAGTCCATTGTTAGGATCCTCTTCTAGTGACGACGAAGGAACTATTATGAGTACATCGCGAAGTGCGCTACAGATTGTAAGTCGGGGTATCCCAAGGATACCTCACCCATCCACTCCACCTCCACCTCCACCTCCACCTCCACCTCTGCCTCAACAATTAAACATGGAAAATGCAATGAAGTTGTTGATCTTCAAAGGGGTAGGGAGTGAAGACCCCGAGCAATTTTTGTTCATTTCAAAGATTATGTGGACAACACATCAGATCATTGATGATAATCTAAAGAAAGTGCAGTTGGTCATAGCACTACAAGATAGGGCATTGACTTGGTATATCAAGTTTTGTCAAGATAGACCTAGCGCAATGTTGGCATATACTCAGCAAGCATTGAACAATGAGCTTAAGAAGCCTATGTCTCAGGCATAGTCTGTCACAAAGTTTAAGGAGATACATCAAAGGGTAAATCAATCCTCGTGGGATTTCAATTAGAGGCTAAAATTCTTGATCCATCATGCTAATATGAACATCACGGATGATCAACACAGAGACTGGTACATTGCTTCGTTGTTTCCTCACCTAAGATTACCATTATCGCAGAAGAAGATAGGAACGCAAGCAGAGGATGTGGAGATCGTGATAAGTTTGGAAGCCTTACTAGTACAATATACAAATGTTGGAGTGCAACAGATTCAGTTACAGCTGGAAATTCTGCACATGGAGTTGCAGAGCTTGAAAACAGGAAGGGAAGCTCAACCAGATGTGCACGATGATGTCTGGTGTATAAAATGCAAGGACAAGGGACATGATAAGGATCATTGCCCTTTTTATCAAAATTACCTGATTGGAGGAGGTCTTGTGCCTCTGAAGCCTAAAAATATCGCGAGACCAAGCACAGGAGTACCATTATGGTGTGCTATCTACCAGATTGTTGGAAAGAACACAACAGATAATGCACCTTTTGAAAAAGTTTGTACAGATGCCGCAACAATTGTTTTGTACCTACTGTAAATGTATTGGACACGATGAGTGAAACTATTGTAGTTATGAATTGATGATGGAAAGGACCCCTACTTATCAAATGCAGGAGGAAAATCAGCCTTAGGATCAGGGTGCGAGTGCAGTGTAGGGAGGATTCCAAGGCCTTGGAATAGGAAGAGGAGGAGAGGCTAGCAGAGGTCACGGACAAGTTATTTGTTATAACTATATTGTAGCTAGACATTTTATGCATGACTGTCAGAACCAAATGCATCCATCTTTTTAATATTGCAGATAGTTCAATCATGTGATAGAAGATTGCTCGGTGCTGATTACCAAGATGCAGGAGAAACATACACAAAAATCTATGTAGAATATCCAGATGATGAGAGTAGAGCCTGACAAAGAGGATCATAACATCAATATCATAACACGCAGTGGTATGGCCACAAGAGAAGATAAAGGAAAGAAGTCAGAGACTGAAGGATGGGTGTGCAAAGCTTCTGAAAACGAAGCTGGGTTTGACCTCAACCAAGCTAAAACAAATTTTATGGAGGCCAAGAATAATTTTGCTGAAGCTTCTATGTCTGGGAGTTAAGAGAAATCAACTGGAAATAGTGAAGTGCAAGATGTGGATCCTTCGTTGTTAGCCAATTTTCTCAAAACTTGTATGAAGTTGTTGAGGGATTAGAAGGAGGTAGAAGGGCTCCAGGAGCTTATTGATAATTGTATGGGAAAAAATAATATTCCTTTAGAAAAATGTATTGTAAGGAAACTAGGTAAACATAAGAATCGAACCGGGCGTGAGATGAGGTTAACCACACAAATCGGGGAGTATGAAATGGACCAAGTCTTCCTAGATTTAGGTTTTGATGCAAATGTACTACCTAAGAAGACAAGGGAAAGGATGGCAAGGCCTTTGCTACAATGGTCTCCTATATAGCTACACATGGCCAATCAGAAGAAGATCATTCCTATGGGGTGCCTATATGGGGTAACAGTGGACATTGAAGGAGCGAGTGCGTTGGCTGACTTTGAGGTAATTGAAATAGTGAATGAAAACAATCATTACCCTATGCTACTAGGAATTGATTGGTCCTTCGACATGGATTCACTGATTAATCTGAAGAAGCGAAGGATGACATTTGAGAAGAATGCACTCAAGGTTATTATACCACTGGACCATGCTGAAGGAGCGCGCTACACTGAATTAGTCCGTGATTATGTGGAAGATGATGATCTAGATCAAATATACATGATAATTGTGCGCATGAAGATTGGATCAATCCCACTGTATATTGTGGATCAAGTGGGATAGAGACAACTGTTGTACCTCAAACTCAGATGAAGAGCTCGAACACTAGCAGAATAGGTTGCATGAGGTCTCTACACTACGTTGCAATATGATGACAAAGTCATTGCAGTTCCTATCTACGGAGGTAAGAAAACTCCCGCAATATGATGGCTTAAATGATGTTAATTTATTTTTGGAACAATTTGAAAGAGAGGTGCCTGAAGAGCATAGTTTTCAGCAGAGAAAATTTTAAGGATGGAAATTTATTTCAAAGTTTATAAATCTTAGCGAATTTCACTAGTGTCTAACATGAAAACTATAAAATGTTTGTTGATATATTTATAAAAATATACAAACTTATAATTAATTTATAGGTAGATTCCATATAAATTTGGTGATTTTTAGGGTAAAATAATTTTATACTGTAAAATTTGGGCAAAACATTTTTAGAAGAAATGTAAATTGGTGAATCTTTTGTTTGGAAAAATCATTGAAAATAGCCCACTTGCAAATATTAGCCCCTAAAATTTTCCATGGTTTACAAGCACTTGAATTAGCATTGTGCACTATGCCTTCCCGTTGGTGGGGTATGCATAAAAAAAGCTTCGATGACTGGAGGGAGTACAAGAAGATGATGAAGCTGAGGTTTGGATACACTAACACTTGGATGACTAGGAAATATAGTGGAAAGGATGATTCACATGAGCATTTCACGCAGTGGATTAAAGCTTGGGGAGAAGAGCCGTAACTAGAATGGGTACATATATTTTGTCATACCATCGATACTATCCCAATGAACTGGTATTTGGAAACAGAGCTATGCCATGGGACATCTTGAGGGAGAGTTTCTTATTAACTTTCAGCTTTGAGGATGGATTCGAGTGCATTGATGAAGCACTCACAGAAATTAAGGCCGCTATCTTTAGAACACATGAAGAGCCAGTGGAATGGGTTCAACTAGACTAGAGTACATAGTTGTGTCATGTGATGGAATGATATAATGTGACTAGAGAAGAAGAAGAAGATGATCTACAAAAATCAATATTCCAATGACTAAAGGACAACGCGAGGTTGAAGGAACTAAAGCAAAGAACCATGATATGTAAGAACCATTAAAGACAATGCAAGTAAACATTGGATTCGATGCGCAACCTAAGTTTGCAAATATAGGAGATTATTGGGATCAAGATACAGTTGATAAAGTTGTGGAGCTGTTGCATGAAAACTAGGACTTATTTCCTACCATTCTCAAACCTGAAGGGAATAGTAGGGGATCTGGGAGTGATGAAGATCACTTTAAAGCCCAATGTGAAGCCTGTGAAATAGAGACCTTCCAAATGAATAGGTTCGTAAATAGCTAGACAGAGTGTTTGAAGCAAGAATTATTGAGCCAGTAGAAGAATCTGATTGGGTGAGCCCTATGGTAGTTGAAGAGAAGAAGCAGCAAGGTGAAATAAGAATATACATAGACCTGAGGAAGCTCAATAATGCATGAATTCATGACCCATTTCCAACACCATTTACGGACAAAGTTTTGGAGAATGTTGGAGAGTAGAAAGGTTATTTGTTCATTGATGGGTTCTCAGGGTATCATCATATCAAGATTGCACGGGAGGATCGCAGTAAGACGAACTTCGCGATCGAGTGGGGATGCTTCTAGTACACATTGATGTCATTCGGTATGAAGAATGCACCCACGATCTTTTCAAAGGTTGTAATTTCAACGTTCAAAGAATTCATCCATAAATTCTTAGAAGTGTATTTTGATGACCGGATTGTGTTTGGATTAATCAAGCGCCACGTTGCAAGTCAGCACCTTATACTAGATACACGTCACAGATACCAAATTTCTCTAAACTTGAAGAAATGTATTTTCTGTGTGCCTTATGGGATATTTCTAGGCCGTGTCGTATGTAAGAAATGACTAATGGTAGAATGTGCGAAGATAGCCATGATTGTCAATTTAAATGCTCCAAAGAATGTAAAATAGTTGCACACAACATTCAGGCACATTGGTTACTAAAGAAAGTTCATCATAGCTTATGCACAGGTAACCGTGTAGATGGAGAAATTAATGAAGAATGACGCGGCCTTCCTCTGGGATGAAGAGTGTCAGCACAGTCTGGATGTGTTAAAGGAAAAGATGGTCACTGCACCTATTTTGGTATTTCCCTACTGGAAGAAATAATTTCATGTGCATGTGGATGCCTCTTGTATTGTGTTGGGTGTAGTATTGACCCAACCAAGTGAAGGTGAGATAGATCACCCTATAGCCTTCGCAAGTGGGAAATTTTCAAAGGCCAAGAAGAACTATTCAACTATCGAGCAAAAAGGATTGGTGATGGCCTATGCACTATAGAAGTTTTGACATTATTTGTTGGCCACACATTTCAAAATGTATACAGATCACTCTGCTCTCAAGTACAGATCACAAGTGTGCAATACATTATTACTGTGATAGAGTGTTTGACAAGATGGGCAGAAGCACAACCGGTAAAGGACTGTAGCACTGCTACAGCCACAAAGTTCATGTTTGATATGTCCTAAACTTTTTTGGGTGTCCTAAGATACTGATGAGTGATAGGGGTACACACTTCCACAATGAAACTATTGTTGCGATGCTCTAAGAATTTCAGGTTTACCATCAAAAGAGTGTGCCCTATCATCCACAGGAAAATGGTACAGTTGAAGCATTCAAATAAATTCTGGAAAACACATTGATGAAGGTCTACAACATGCAGAGGAACAATTGGGATGTGCACATACCAATGGTCCTATGGGCATATAGGACAACGTGCAAGAAATTAACATGACAAACCCCATTCAGGTTGGTCTACGGGATAGAGGTTGTGATTACCATGGAGTATATTGTGCCAAGTTTTTGAATTACAACATTGACTGATATGGCAGACCGTGAGACTATAGAGGAACACCTCATGTAGTTGTTGGAGTTAGAATAAGATAGGTTTTTAGCCGGATTTCACCAACATGTGCAAAAGGAGCATGAAAAGGCATGGCATGATCGACATATTAAGTTGCACACATTCAAGGTGAATGATTTGGTCTTAATTTATGATAGTAAGTTCACAAAGTTCCCTAGGAAGTTTCAAATGCACTAGTTGGTACCCTATGTAGTCAAAGAAATTACATATGGTGGTGCAGTTCAGCTTGCGAAGTTGAATGGGGAATATTTTCTGGGAAAAATCAATGGAAGTTGTTTGAAGTTATATCAAGGGGATTTTGCCCCTATGTAAGGACTACATGATGGTAGGACAGTCTTAATACTACAAACAGTTGCAAGGGATATGGGATTATAAACTACACTGCTTGAAGACTTAAAAAACGAAGTAATAGGGCTATGTGAGGGGAGCTAGAAGTGCGCCCGGAGGGGCTGCACCAAGAGGGTTGCGCCATGGAGGATGGTCTCATGCAGATGAGTCTAAAAATAGCCATTGGATGCACTATGGATGATTGGATAGAGAAAATCTCGTTAGGAGGAGTGGGTAGGTTGCATTTATGGCGCAAATCTTTGGCAATCTGCCGCCAAAGATGCATTTATGAGAAACAATTGGAGGGAATGATCAGATTTTCATTTGAAATTCTCTATAAATCTAGCATGTTGGCCTACATACAGACACTTTTCTTTCTAAAAATTTGTTGCCCTCCTTGTATGTTTAAGAACAATTTGGAGGAACTTATGTCGCAGACAGGGTTCACAAACTTGCCTGAGTGGAGCCATAAGCTTTTCCTTAAGAAAATGTCTGATCCTACAGAAGTCGTTGTCTCTAAAGCCATTGTCTCTGATGCCACAACCCCTAAAATTTCGTTGGCAATGGAAGCTACACTATCTGTACCTACGACACCAAGGTTGCCTAGGCCTAAACCATCCATTGCTAAGGAGAAACAGAAGAAACCATAGGCTGTACCAGTGAGGTAGTCACTGAGGAAGAACCCTACAGAGGTTCGGTAGAAAGGGAAGATGGACAAGTCAAAATAGCCATATGAACCCATAGATCTTGACATATAGGAGCTTCGCAATGGGGTTGAAGATTTGGATGTTGAGGAGGGAGAGCCTATCACTAGGCTCCTAAATTATATCCCTCCATGAAAGGGAAAAGCAAAGGTCCCAAAAGATCCTGATTCTGGCAAGTTTATGGTCTCTACACCACTATTACCAAGAAAGTTCCATTTGAAGGCGCATTGTTAGGGTGCATTCCTGCCCTCAAAATGGAGGATTGGGATCTAGATGATCATGAGAAATTCCCGCACTTGATGGAAAACAAATATTTGGCAAAGATGTACTATGAGGAGATCAAAGTCATGCGACTAGAGCATATGAAGTAGGTGACAGGGGTTGAAAAGGAGGGGTTTCTAAATTTGTTGTGTGTATCGCATTTTAGCAGAACCACTATCAACACACATAAGCCAATTGCTTACACTGGTTCATGATGGGTATCTTTGGTTGGGAGAGCCCATCCCCATCACAGATAAGTTGATCCGCCGTATCACCAGGTTTCCCTACCAAGGGGTGGATCATGCCAAGGAGTTTGCAGGAAAGAGTAAAGAAAAAAAAATCGTGAACAAAATGAAGCGTTAGTTTGGCTTAGTGAAGAACTCACGCGGATACTCTATCTGTTCCATCACCGACAAGGCGGTGTAGTTTTCCACCCAAATTTTGGCTTGCAAGAATATGAGAAAGTGTAATGAGGAAGAGTTGTCGACGTCAATCATCTCCTTGGCTACACAATGCATGAACGGGGTGCAATAGAAATGGGTGCAGTATCCTTGCAAAGCGTTTATGTTGAATTATCGCAAAGCGCAAGATGACGGCAATGCATTCCGCTATGCCAGGCTGCTATGGTTAATTTCCCTAGTTATGTGGAGACTACCAAAAGACAGTTAGTTCCCTCCACAGGATGCAAATATACCAGAGGCAGTGAAGTTCGCTTCGCTTTGGGCAACAAAGGACCGTGAACGGGTCATGGAAACGAAAATATTATGGGTATTGTTTGAGTTGGACCTTCGCACGGTGATTAGCCAAAGGTGTTGTCACCTATCATGTTTGAGTAGTTGGAGGCCTACAGGAAGTTTAAAGCAGATTTTCATAACGTATCCATCTGCACAAGGCACGATCCTAAGACTGTATGGTATAAGTTACCATACCTAATCATCAACGCAGATATATAGGAAGTCGTGGGAAAATGGCCAAGTGAGTAGCGGAAGCAATTAGATCTTGAAGCAAGAACACGCATTTCCAGGGAAAGTTCCTTCGTGCAGGCCATAACAGCATAGAAGAAAAAAGAAGTTGTGTAGGTTGTCGCTCAAGAGAAAGAAGCGTAGAAAAAGAAAGAGGTTGAGCAGGTCGTAGCTGAAGAGAAACACAAGAAAAGAAGGAAGTTGCTGCTAAGGCAGCTACTGGCAAGGAGCGCACTGCGAAGGAGCACACACTAGAGTGTGAGGAGTCTACTTCTCAACATACTGCAGACAAGGAAGGGTCTAAGGAGGAAGGAGGTAGCTGTGAGGAGAAGAGCACTCCCTTCAAATTGCAAAAGTGGACCAAGGATACGACTTTTGGACCTCGAAAGAAGCAGAAGTCAAACAAGCATGAACATGTGGATCCAATGGTCCTCACTGACGGGGGATTGGATGAGATCAAAGACAAAGTCCATGACACAACAAAGAATTTGTGGACACAATTTGAGCAATAGTACATGAAAACACTAGGGAGTGTGCAGAAGGATCTGCGTGAGTTGCAGATTCAAACAGGTCGAATTCAGTTGAACGTGCGATAGGCAAGCGGGATTCAAGCGATCCTGAAGCAAGCGAGCACGTCAGTGCTAGACACAAAAAAAAATGGACCTCAGAGTTATTCCTTTACCAAATGGCTCACTGTGGGTAGAAGCAGATAAAGCATACACCCAGCTCTAACAGATAAAAGATGTGGGTGTCGACTTAGCCACGCTTCCTATTCAGACCATCCATGCGCTCCATCAAGGGGTATCAGACGAACTCAGGATCATGGAGCGGTGCGCACTATCAATTATCAGCAAAGTCAAGATGAATAATGAGCATATTTTTGGAGAAAATGCTCAACTGATGAAGGAAAACGAATAATTGGTCGTGCAAAGCTAGAGATTGGAGGTAGCAATTACGTAGCCATTTTGGACGCTTCCTGAACTTCACATTCTAGAATATGTAGTAGTAGCAAAGAAGATTTGGAAGTTAGCTACTGCAGTTAGAGAATCAAAGGATGAAGTCATCAGAGTAACATTTGAGTTCCAAATGAAGATCTTAGAGCTCGAATTAAAATTGCAGCCAACTACTCTGCCAGAAGTTCGAGAGTAGCGCGGAGCAGCCATCAAGGAGAGCATGGCCCCTTTGGATGCAGCAGTCATAGGCTGCACACTAATCTTCAAACAAAAAATGGAACTATGGACGACTCTGCAGGAGGACCCAAACCTTCAGAGACTTGGCACAAATATCTGGGAGATGCAGCAGAAGTTCAATGAACTCAAGGCGACTGCGCACACATTGGCACCAATCTAGTGCTTAGATCGATTGCAAGAAGTTAAATAGCTACAAACACAAATTAAAGAGATGTAGAAAAATAGGTCGTCCTAAAGGCCTGAATACATCCTTGGACAAAGGAAGCTAGTCAAGTTACTCTGTCAATCCAGGAAAAGTTGAAGACACTCCAATAAACTCAAAGGATGATGTGCCTCGCGATGGAAGGCCCAACTACAGAAAAGTTGGTAGAGGAAGTGCAACAGGCCGCGGTGTAGGGTTCTGCTGACATAGTTGTGCTAAAGACACAGTTCAGTGACCTTTGCCATAAGATAGAGGCGCCAGCTGAGAGACTCAAGGGCGTCACCCAATTTGTGTTGGGGGCCTATTGGGATGGGATCCCTGGGGTCAATTTTGTATTATCTTTTGTAGCGAATTTAAAGACTCCGCGAAATGTGGAAAGCGAAGTGCAAAGCTAGTAGAAGTCTAAGGGGCTTTAGTCCCTTAACTGGGTAGGTGATAGAATTGTTTTGAGGCACACCCATGGTCCGCAGACCATGGTATTGTAAAACAAATTCTATATAAAGTTGATTCATAGTGAGTCTTAGGAGTAAATTTTTGTGAAGAATCATTATAAGAGCAAAGTGGTAAGGCATGAAAGTTTTGTTTCATGTACTTATGTGCAAGGGGAAGGCTCCTGCAGCTGAGTGCGCGGATACCTTGGTAAGTTCATAGGCTAAGCGCGTAGGCCCCTATAGCGAAGTGCACATGGGTAAGAAGTTTGTATCTGAACGTTTCTATCTAATAAAGACTGTTTTGAGCCAAAATTGAAGCATTTGTGTACTTTTATTTACTTCTACAAAGTTTATGTATCTTTTCTCTATTATATATTTAATATGAATTAATGCTTATTTAGTACTTGAAACTAGTAAATATGTAATATTTATGCATGATAAGTATAACTAAGTACCTTCGCGAAAATCTGGAATTTGTTAGATAGATTTGCAGTATTTATCTACCAAAAGAATTAGATCTATGTGAAGGAAGATATAAGTTGTAAAAGCTTCAGGAAACCATCACACAAGCCTCTGGATGCAGAAACCTGGCTCTAGCATCCCCCAATACTACTTCGGTTGAGACTGCAACTTGCGCTACGTAGGTTGTTGCTGAAAGGGCCAGTAGTTTAGGTTGTGTTGGTTGGGGTAGTTAAAGTTGAACCTGGGTCAAGCCCCATCAAGCCAACAGGGTTCTAACACACAGAGGAGAAAAGGAAGTGTGCCACTTAGAAGGCTATAATAGTGCATAGCTTGAAAGGAACACATGAGCGCAATGACATCATAGGCTAATATGCAAAATAGTCCACAATTTAAAGTGATGAGTTAATCGAGCAACACACATTCAACAAGATTCATAAAATTGCGTTAAAAGTAGCTCATAAGAAAATGCGTAAATTAAATAACATACATTGCTAAACCAACTAGAATAGTCCAACTACAATAACAACATATGCATGAAAGTGTGTTGGCTCTATTATTATTATTATAAGTGAAATTTCCATCCATACATACACCATTGACAGCCACTAGCCCCAATAGTGTAACATTACAGTCAAGAACACCTGCTCCTCCAAAGAAGTATACTAGCTCTATGTCATGGAGAAGCCAAGGCTCATCACAATACTACCAAGCCTTCTCTAAGCCTAATCCTAGCCAAAATCTTGGCTCCCCTAAGACCCTTCTATGATTTATGAGGTTCTATTTATAACAAAGTGTGGGGTTACCTTTGGCATTCCCCTTTGTGACTCATTGACTACCCTCATGACTCTTAAAATTAGTTACAAATAACTCTTAGATTACATAGTGATTGTTTATATTCCACTAATGACACTTGGAATTTCACTCACAACATATTTACAAATAATATACATTTTCCACTTGTACCCATGTGAGACAAAATAGGCAAGAGACAACCTAACAAGACAAAACACTATGACTCATAAGTTTGGGGAATGAAAAACTCGACAACCTCCACCTGATGATTCTCAGTCATGTACTGATGCCAAGCTTGGTACTTTGCGATGATGTCCCCAAACTTCTTGATGGTGTCTTTCTGATAGTGAACTCTTACCTCCATAGATTTGGGTATATAGTCTCGAAACCTTTGTCCAACTCATCCCAAAGCGTGTGCAACATGGTATTGACCACTAATGTACTTATGCATGTTTTGTGCGCTTAGCTCCAAGTCATCATTGGCAGCCTCTTGCCTTAGCTACTCCATGTACCTATCGATCTCTAGCCATACTTGGTTCTTTTGCTTAGCTTTAGTGAGAGAACCGATTGACGGGATCATGTGCATTCTTACCATGACATACAAATTGTTACACAAAAGTGCATATGAAGCCTATATGCTATTGATGAATGGGGCGAGCTATTCATAGTTCTGGATCAGCTTTGTTTAGCTCTACCTACGGATTTATCATATTTTGCAGGTAAAATGGGGCCCCTTTGTACCACATTGTCCACTCTATGATGTGGGTGATGGCAGCATGTATGTCTCTAAGAGTTTGGAAAAAAAAAAATCTCCGTTGTTGTAATACATGCACGGTGACGAATCTGTCATAGAGCTTCTGCATGGTAGTCTCAAGTGTTGATACTTTAGCAAGTATCGCTTTCCTCATCTCTTCCATTGTGAAATCTTCACTCTTCTCTATGGATTGTTCTCCCTCTTTCCTATCCGCCTATAATTTCTTTACCATCTGTTCATTCTCGGCTAACAAGAAATTGATATTTGAGCTTATGGCTCCTGCATAAGGCAAAGTGGAGTCAATCATGGAAACTGGATTCTTTCTGACATCTTACATTATCACACTTTCCTTCATCAATGCAAGTGACGTGTTATCGTCTGGGAAATTCTTTCTCTGTGCCTGTACAATCTTCTTCTACAACTCATCAAATGATAGATTGCACACATCCATCACCATATCATCATCAAGGAGAACAACCTCTCCTTATTTGATTGGGACTGGTTCTGACACTGGAGGTGGTGGAGACTAAGAAATGACCTCGGGTGCTCTCAGCATGAGGTTAGTGCCTTAGCCTTGTGGCTCCTATCCTAACTCCATGTCCATCACTTCAATCAGTTGCTCAATCTATTGAGCAAGCTACCAATCCTTCATCTTCTCACCCTCTTCTTCAACTGTCAAATTTTCTAACTCCTCAACCTGTATGGGCGATATCAACTATGTCATCGCACCTTGCCTTTATCCTTCCTCATGTTTTTTCTTCCCTTCCCTCTCTCTCCTTCACAACTCTTTCTCGTCCTTCAACTTCTTCTCCATTTCCTGAAACTTCCATTCTGCTTCCCCCTACCTCTGCTTTTATTTCTTCCTTCACTCTGCTCTCTTTAGCCACTACTCCCTCTTTGCCTCTGTTTCCAAAGCTGCTTTCTCAGTGATAAGTCTACTTTCATCTTGTATCTTTGCTCAACCTCTGCATTTTCGGCAATCTTCCTCTTACCTTTCTCTTGTACTGGTTTTTCACTTATTTCTACTATTGTTGTTACTTCCTACGTTGTTGCTTCCTGTAGACAATCTTTCCAAGTTGTGGCTATACTGACCGGCTCGTGGAGGTTGGAGTCATTGTAGCAGTATCTCCAAGGGTCCTCCTCGTGCCAATGAAATGTCTCATGGATCCATGGATATTACACCTTTTTATAGTGGTTCTTGAAAATACCATGGGAATCATACGAATTAAAGTCTTTGGTGTCGAACTCAAACTTCACTATTTCCTTTGCTTCGACATCTACATCCTTCAAACTCTTTATCTCGGACAATCCAATCCGCAAAGGAAGGGTGGGCCATGGTGCCTTCTTCCTCCTATGCAACCCTATTTATAACCTTGTGGAGATGTGGTATGAGACCTCTTGCATGATCAACTTGTGCATGGCATACCGTGGTAGAACATGTAGAGGATTCTCTTTGCCAAACATCTTGATGAAGGTGCCACTAGGTGAGGCATATCAATTTGCAATGTCAAGTATTGCCTCCATCGCCTCTTGGGACATGTAAGGTGTAGGAATTTACAGGGTAAGTTCCTCAGATAGAACACCAAAGGACATCGCTCACAAATAGATCACAAATCAATACACCAATATTCTTGACATCGTTAAAACCCTCAAAGAGGGAAATAGTCCACGGCCTGAGCCAACGCAGCCACTTCAAGAAATTTATTAATAAAAGAAAGAAAATTTACATAAGGTTCTCCCATGAACGGTTACCCTACAAATGACCCTCCATTCTCTTTAAATAGAGATCATGGACCAATCGGGTGTTAAGCCACAGATCAAGTTTCAGTAATACCGAGGAGAGAATGAACCGTCAGATCACTTAATGTCTAGAACATATCGTGACCATTGGATTGTAAGTTACAAATGTACATAGTAAAGAAACACACTTTACCTAACTCTATGCTAGACCAAGTTATACTTAACTATTTCCTATCTGTCGGAATATCCTTACATCCCCCCTTATGAACAACTTGGGATAGGATTGAAGGATGTACAAATATGACACAATAGGAGAAGGAAGGAGGCATTAGAGCCTATCCCCCCTTAGTGACAACTTCCTGAACTCCAACCATAAATCGAAGTTTAGTAAACTTCACCTCTATGAGAGCCTTTGTAAAGATGTATGAAACTTGATCATCAGTTGAAAAATATTGCACTTCAAGAACATGTTCATGAATGAGCTTTCTAATGAAGTGCATGTGTAGTTCAATGTGTTTGTTGCGCTAATGTTGGAATGGATCTTTGCATAGTTTAATGGCACTTTGATTATCACAAGTGTAGTTAGATGTTGCTGTTGAAAACCAAACTCTGACAGGATCTCATGAAGCCACATGGATTCCTTACTAGCTTCTACAGTGCCAAGATACTCTGCTTCTGCTGAATAAAGAGAATGGCACTTTGTTTCTTGCAGGCCCATGTAATAGGTCCAGAACCAAGAGTGAAGAAATAACCTGGAGTAGACTTCTGATCATCAGCGCCACCAACCCAATCGGAATCAGTGAAACCAACCAATAGAGGAGATGCTTCTGCACTGTAATGAATCCAAAACTGAACTATACCTCGAACATAACAAAGTGTTCTTTTAGCTACTTTTCAATGACTTTCATGTGGGTTTTGCATAAACCAATAAATAAGGCCAACATCAAAGGAAAGGTCAAAACAGGTATGGGTCAGATACAAAAATTTTCCTACAAGCTGATGGTATAAGGTAGCATCAACTTCAGGGGAAGTATAAGTGACTGAAAGTTTGGCTCTAGACTGAAAAGGAGAAGGGGCTGGCTTACAGTCTTCCATGTGAAAGTGGCATAGAAGATCACAAGCATACTTGGACTGGGAAAGGGAAATACCTTCCTTGGATTGCAAGACTTGAAGACCAAGAAAATAATGAAAGTGTCCTAAGTTTATCATTTCAAGCTTCTTTTTAAGGATGGACTTCACATGGTTTATAAGGTTGGGATCACTACCATTAAGGATAATATCATCAACATAAAGAACAGGAATGATAACAGACTTACCCACTTTCTTGGTGTAGACAGTATTGTCAGAATGACACCTAGAAAAGCCAGTATTTAAAAGAAAGCTATCCATTTGGCATACCAAGCCCGAGGGCTTGCTTGAGACCATAAAGGGATTTCTTAAGCTAACATACAAGGCTGGAGTTTTTTTGTATAAATCCAGTAGGTTGTTCCATATAGATTTCTTCATGCAAGTCCCCATGCAAGAAGGCAGATTTAACATCCATCTGATGGACTTCCTATTTGAAAGAGGCAGCAAGGGAAAGAACAAGGTGGATAGAGTTCATTTTGGCAATAGGGGAGAAGGTTTCAATATAGTCAATGCCTTCAACTTGTTAAAAACCCTTGGCAACAAGATGAGCTTTATGTTTATCAACTTTTCCATTTGGTCCATACTTGGTTCTGTAAACCCATTTGCATCTAACAAGTTTTTGTCCCTTTGGAAGAGGAACAAGATCCCATGTATCATTTGCCAATAATGAACGATATTCTTCATTCATAGCTGTGTCCCAATCTGGATGGCCTGAAGCTTCTGTAAAGGTGTCAGGATCATAATTCATTGAAGCTTGAGCTAGTAAAGAAGAGGCTCTATCGAACTGAGAACGTGGACTTCGTTGATCTGTAGGATCACCTACAAGAGCACCTATTGCATCCCATGTAGCATGGACCCATTTTGGAAGCTGAGGAGATGAAGGAGGATCCTGAGAAGGTGGGTGAAGGACTGTCATCCTCGCTGTCATCATCTGAAGAAGAAATATTTTCATAAGTAGAAGGGATAGAGAGAGGTGGCACACCCGTCGAACTAGGCTCGTAGGTCGATATATTTTCAACAAACTTTACATCTCTTCTAATGATAAAATTTTTGGACTTAAGTGAAATAAGTCTATATCCTTTGACATCTTCAGAATATCCAAAAAAATTATATTTTTCACTCTTAGGTTCTAAAGCTTTATGTTTCTCATCTGGAATATGGGCCCATGCTTCACTTCCAAAAACATGAAAGTGACTTACATCTGGTTTAATTGAGCTCCATGCTTCTTCTGGAGTGATATTCTTTAAAACCTCAGTAAGAGTGTGGTTTACTATGTAATTAGCACAATTTATTGCTTCTGCCCAAAAATTAAGACTAAGTCCTTTAGCTTGAACCATACAATTAGCCATTTCCTTTAAGGTGTGATTCTTCCTTTCAACTACACCATTTTGTTGTGGAGTATATGGAACAATATGTTGCATTTGAATTCCATTCTCAGTGCAAAAGTTGATGAATTTGTTGTTAACATATTCCCTGCCATTATTAGATCTTAGCTTAAGAATTTTATGTCCATATTGGTTTTCAACAAAGGACTTAAAGACCAAGAACATGTTAAATACTTCACTCTTAAGTTTTAAGAAGTATACCCAAGTGCGTCTCGAGAAATCATCAATGAAAGTTAATAAATACTTGTAGCCAGAGAATGAAACAACTGGAAGTGGACCACATAATCACTATGCACAAGATGTAAAGGGTTGAGGCATGCCAAGAGGCACGTTTTTCAAAAATATCCCGTTGATGTTTTCCGAGTACACATCCAGAACAAACACCATCTCTGCAAGATACCATAGGAAGACCTATCACCATATTTTCTTTACATATATTTTGAAGGGAGCGATAGCTTAAGTGACCAAATCGCTCATGCCAAAGTTTTCTCACTTCATCATTATGAGCAACAAATACTGAGGGAAGATTTTATGACCCAAATTTGTTAAACTTATACAACCTTGTAGAATCATCAGCAATGCCAGTAGCTAAAAATTATCTAGGATCTCTTAGGTCCTTAATTACAACATCTTGAGGTGAAAATTCAATGATTTTACCTTCACTTGGATGAGTTATCTGATATACAGATAGAAGGTTGCAGGATAAGGTTGGAACACATAATACATCATTAAATTGACCATTGTCTAGATGAAAAATTCCAGTCCCTACAATACTGAGAGATATATCATCACCAAAATATATATTTTTGGTGTTACAATCATTTAAAGAAGAAAACATGGCTTTGTTTTTGGCCATGTGATAAGAAGCTCCAAAATCAATGAGCCACTCATGAGAATGAGAAGAAAAAGATACATATAGTGCATAACTAGACCGAGATGTTTAAAAACCACATGCAGAAAGTGTTATTCCTGAAGATGAAGCTGAAGTTGAAGGGTGCTCCAAATGGATGTGATGCTTCTTCATTGTTGCTTCCAAGGCTTCCATCTTCTTAAAGCATTTGGATTCTAAGTGGCCATCTCGATTACAAAATTTGTAATGTCTATTAGTATTCTACCCTTTGTTTTTATTTTCCTTATCATTTTGTTGATATTGAAAGTGCTTAGGACCCTTGTTTGGTTTAGGAACATTCTTTTTAGGATACTGCTTCTTATGATTCTTTGAACTTGGTTGTTGCTGGGCGGCTAAGGCTTTCTTAGAATAGTTTCCAAGATTAACAAGACCAAGATGTAAGAGTTTTTATTGTTCTCTTATTAAAGAATCACAAAAGGCATCAAAAGAGGGGGACTTGTAGTCTTGTCCTTGAGAAATAAACGTTTCTCTAGTAGAATGGAAAGTGGAAAAAAAACAGAGTAGGATGGTCCCAACTTAGTAAGAATGGAATAGATAAGGCTACCATCTTCTTTCTTAACCTTAACACCTTCCAAGAGAAGTCTAAGGGTCTTGAACTTGGACAAAAAATATTTAGTGGAAGAAAAATTATTGGGGTCCAATGTAAGAAACTCATTTTCGAGTTGATGGGTTCTAATTTCATTTTTAATTCCAAAAACTTTAGTGAGTTGTTTCATTTCTTCCTTAGGGGTATCAAGTTCTGTGATATGGAATCTAAGGTCTGGTGAAATAGACATCCCTATCAACCCACGTGTTTGATATTTCCTATTTTCCCATTTTGCTGCCTTATCTTCATCTTTAGGTTTAGTTTCTTGTCCTGAGGCTATTCTGTAAAAACCTTTACTTCTAAGTAAATCCACAATGTAAGACCACCATTGGAGGTAGTTGGTGTTGTCAAGAATAACTGGCATGGACTTTCCATTTTAATAGAAACTAAAGCTATATATGCTAAAACTAAGTGTTCTAATGGAAAGATCTCGAAAGGTTAGGTAGATTCAAAAAAAGCACCTCTGAAAATGGCTTCCGGATGAAGAAGTTATGGCTTTTTGAAGAAAAGTTGTTGAAGATGTCGACGAAGTGCATGAATGTGCAAAAGTGAATGATAATGCTATATTTAAAAGAAAATCCCCCGCCCCCTTTCCCAAACTTAATCTAATTAACTCATTTAAAAAAAAAAATTAAGTGACCCACTTTTATAAATAAGTGAAAGTCACTTTTACAATGGTACTTTATGAGCTACTCACTAAATTGTAACTTAAATAAAAGATAAAGAGACTTTATAATTATAAGTGACTCACTTTTTATAATGGGTGAGAACACTTTTACATAAAGTAACTTTAAAACATAAGCTACATGTGCTTTTTGAAAAAGTAACTCAAAAAAAGAAAAGACTTGAACCCAAGAATTCTATTCTCATAAAGTAACTTTGGACCAAGTGAGCTAGTTTAAAAGGTTAGTAATTTTTGGAAAAGAGGAACATGAGTTTTTTTTCTTCTTTTTTAGTCATTGAAGCTTTGGGGTGCGTGCTTACTTGAAAAAGCTCATTTTTTCTACAAAACAAAAATTCACACAACCCAACACGGACATGCAAAAAAAAAAAAAAAAAAAACCTTATGGCTTGAAGTTAGCTTTTGCCAAAACTAAATATTTTCCTCAATGTTTCTGATTTTCCGAAATCAAACTAAGGCGTGATGGAAAAGAGAATACGCATGAGAAAAATCCTTCCTTTTTGTTTCTAATTCACCTAGATCGCACAGAGTCACGGGGAAAAGAGAATACACGGAAATGAAACATATAGATCCAGTAATAAAAAATAGAGAGCTAAATAAACAGAAATAAATAGAGAGATGAATAACTAAAATTGCAACAAAAAAATTGTATACCTCCAGATCTTAAAAATGACGTAGCTAGGGCTACCAGAAACCTTTTCATGTGGAACAAAAGGGGTTCCTCACTGGAACAGATGCTCCTAACACAATAGAGCAATCCTCTTGGCCTAAAAGCAGCCAGAAGCAGTAGATCTAGAAAACAACAGTCAGATGCAATTGTACCAGCTTCCAACTTGGATCACCAATGGATGCAGCCCTCAAATAGATTTGATACTATGTAGGAATTTACAGGGTAAGTTCCTCAGATAGAACACTAAAGGACACCACTCACAAATAAATCACAGATCAATACACCATTATTCTTGATGTCATTAAAACCCTGAAAGAGGGAAACAGTCCACGGCCTAAGCCAACATGACCACTTCCAGAAATTTATTAATAAAAGAAAGACAATTTACATAAGCTTCTCTCATGAAAGGTTACCCTACAAATGACCCTCCATGCTCTTTAAATAGAGATCATGGACCAATCGGGTGTTAAGCCACAGATCAAGTGTTGGTAATACCAAGGAGAGAATGAACCGTCAGATCACTTCATGTCTAGAACATATCATGACCATCGGATTGTAAGTTACAAATGTACACAGTAAAGAAACACACTTTATCTAACTCTACACTAGACCAAGTTATACTTAACTATTTCCTATGTGTCGGATCCTAACGTAAGGTGGATCCTGCTCAAAGATCAACTTGTACAATGGGATAATGACATCGTCAGTCACCCTCGCCATAACTCCTCAGGAGCTGTAGTCATAAAGCAACTTGCAATAAATGTTGACAGTCATCTCCTTCGGTGTCCATGTCCAACTCATGCCAGGAAACTAATGTTGGGCACAAATTGCATCAAGTAAATATGTGGACATGTTTAATCTCACTTGTTCATCCTTGGGAAGATTCTAGGTGTTAGTCACATGGACTTTCAACTTACGAGCCAACAAATTTGACCAGTTGAATGGTCTTCCATCACTCACCAACTAGTCCAACACAACCATCCAATTTTCAGGAAAGGTCTTCGTGCTTTATTGACCATATAATTGGCATGAAAATATTATCAAGAACTCATAAGCCTTCTTAAGATACTTTGTCTTGTAAATAGAATTGGGTGTCGTTCTGAATTTCGATGGCTCTTTCACCCAGTGTTTTACAATATCTCTGGTGTTCACAAAGATATGGGGGGCATAGAAAAGTGTGTCCATGTGGTTCACCAGCTTAGGTAAATGATACATTTGTTGATAATTCTCCACCTTGAAGGTGGAAAGCTCTATCCCACTAGTACTTCTCAATGTCATAGTGTTTGGAATTTTGTGTGAGACAATTGAGTGGATGATGTCAGCACATTGGAAGGTAAGGTACTTGCGTGCAACCTTGTGTAAGCCTCATTGGTGGATACCGATATAAACTTGTCGATCCTTTAAGTATTCCTTGAAGTCCTCTGCAAAGGTATCCTTGATTTCCTGCCATGTTAAATTCATGCACTTCTCAATGAACAATTGAGTGTTTACATAAAATAGAAAATTCACTGACACCTGCTCAACTGCGTCCCCAGTTCTACTCTCGACAATATCCTTTGATGCATCTCTCTTGGATGCCATGTTACCTATAACTATTAGAGAGTTTCTCAACCAATGATTGACCTAGAGACAAAGAGGACACTCATGGCATGCAAATGTTAGCTTGAAACTAGAAGCACTTTAAGAACATACCAAGCAACAAGCTGGGAAAATTCTAGGGGGGATCATGTAATCTTGGTTCACAGAGGTGACTGGCTGCCAGCTGAAATCGCACATTGCGCAGTCCCAACAATCAGTGGGGAGGTCTTTCTCGTTGGAACTGCGCAATGTGCAGTTCAGTATGGGCATTGGCTAGGAGAGATTGTGCATTATGCAGTCTTAGTGTCCAAGGCTTAGGCTAGTGCCTAGAATTGCACAATGTGAAGTTGGAGATAGGATTGGGCAACCTCTGCACAATTTCAAAAGCCAAGGATGAAGCCTTAAGCTCCAGAAATGTGCAGTAGATGCTTGGGAAAGTGAGATTCAAGCAAAGGAAGCCCAGATCTGCCCAAGGGGAGTGAGAAATTGAATAGATCTAAAGGATAGTGTGATGTTGGGTTCAAACCTAAGTGACTGATGATTCATGCAAGTGAAACAAGTGTAAGAATCAATCAAACCAAAGGAAAATGAAGCATGTCAAGAGAGTCGCGACAATGACGACTGTTAATGCAAAAATTAGGAGATATATGCAACACTTGGGAAAGGAAATGAAAAACATAAAACTATGCTTCTAGAAGCTAAAAAAAGTTAAAACACCAGTGATCATTCAACAAAATGAGTGAAACAACACTCTCACAAGATAAACAAACGAAAGTGATAGAAAAAGCAGCATAAGGCTAGAGAAAACAAGACTTACACAAAAAAGCAATCTTGATCACACCAAAGGCTCCTTGATCTCCTCGGAAATTCTAGAGCTCCAAGATCGAATGTGAAAATAAGATCTGGCAGTGCCAATTAAATAGCCTTGATCAATTTAAGGTTTATGATGTGAAGGCCAAAAATCAAGGAAAAAGCAACACTTAGCGGAAGTTTCCATAATAACTCAAGTGTCTCCTCTGGGCTGCTAAAAATAGATCCCTATCTTCTAGGATTCTTTTTCACCTTTTTATTCTTCTTTCTTTTTTGAGAAAATTTTCCATGCATTACTCGGAGAGAGTTCACAGTTCTAGGAAGGACTAGGCAACTGACTGACTCATGCATTGAGAAACTTCTGAGCAAGAATCTTTGGCACAATTTCTAGTTGAGTGGCTTTAGGCTCCCTCTTAGGATCTGCACAATTTCCCAGTTGAAGGATATATGTCAACTGGATCTGCGCAATTTTAGAGTTGAAGGCTCACTATCAACTTGGACTGTGTAATTCCCGACAGAAATGATGGTTTCCCTCAAGGATTGCGCATTTCACTAAGGCAAGCTTAGAACCAGGTTGAAACCAAGTCAAGAGACCGACTTGTGGGTTAGGTAGTAAACCGAGTGAGAAAAAACAAGCCACAATGCAAAATATAAAGCTCAATCAAAGCATAAGTATCTGGGTCAGTGCGAGATGAGCTGTTGTGATTTAGGAGGGAGGCTCCAAAATGAAGCATAGGAAAAATTTTGGAGGGTGGTTGTAGCTACTACAACATTTGTGACACATGGGTAGAACTCCAGCTCTCTATATGGACCTTGTCTCATGTAAAGTGAGTCTAACAGTTTAGGATTTAGGAAGTATTGTTTGATTCTTTGATTGTCATATCTTCTTCACTAGCTTGAGTTAAAAATGTAGTCCCTACCATTCTCTTTATCAGAAACACACATACTAGTCCAAGTCAACTGAGTTGTTTTGAATGGGGATGAGGGGTATATTGATGCACAAGTAATAGAGACTTAGATTTTTAGTTTCATCTCTAGTGTTGCTCCGCTGCCAGCAGGCCTGGAAAGTACCCCAATAGAGTCACTTTAGGAACACAAGCATTTCTCCACTACCTACTAGCCTAGATAGTAACTCGGCAGAGTTACTTGCTTCATCCCTCTGCGCAAGAAGTCTTTCTCTTATTTCATCTTTATTTTATTTTTTTCATATTTCAAAGAACTATGCATAGGAACTTATTTATTTCAGTGGCGAAAGAGATATTTCGACTTATTGAGAGAAGAAGAGGTTGTCCCTTCAGAGAAGGATATTTATATATACCTATGACATACTTGTTAAGGATTTCCCCCTCTCATTACTCTACTTGACTGAGTTGACAAGGGTTAAGAGAATATATAAAATCGATTAGAGTAGTATCATGGTTTCACCATGGCTCACTCTTAAAAGAACGTATTTTCCATCAAGGTATCATTGACTAGAAGAAATGCAAGATCTTCATAAAGAGAGGGAATAGACAGATAACCAAGTTTTGCTAGATGTAAAAGTCATCTTGTATTTAACCATTCTTGTCTGAAGAAGCCAAACATTGTTTCATTTGGAAACTAATCTACGAGTGCAAAAGAAAACAAGAAAAGGAAAGAAGTAAGATGAAGAAAAACAAAGCAAGAAAGAAAAACAAGAAAGAAAACACTACTCGTACTCCTAGGTTAAGCATAGCATGGGCCAACTCATGTGAAGTGATATTTCCAATGAAGCCATTAGCGCATTGGTTGACCCATGTAGGCGATAGTATGATTGATAAGAAGATATTCAAGCATATCAATAGACAAGAAAGATAAAGTGACGCAAACCAAAATTTTCAAAGTTTTAATGCATCCACAGAAAAGAAAATATTGAAAGCACCTAAAAGGCACTCTGTAGACGTATCATGGTGTTCTCTCACATTGTGCGTGGATGAAAAACATGTACACACCTTCGAACTTGAAAAACAAGAAAACATGAAGAAAGAAGAAGAAGAAGAAAAATCCCAACGGTGCTTGCTACATATGACTCCTCCAATGCATGAGTGATAGGATCGTGTGATTCTGGTGGAGGATGTGAAAACTTTGAATTGGATTGATTTTCAATGTGAACAAGAGAGTGATAAGGAGCCTAGGGAGATTCAACAGATTTCTGATCGGAAGTGGAACTGACCTCAAGGGTACGAGAACTTGACATAACCATCAGCTCATGCTGAAGTGCCTTGAAAACTTGAGGAGTTTCCACTTCATCAAAAGATGGATCATCTAAGACCGATGGCTTAGAAATATCAACAGTAGGTGAATCAGAATAGTGATCAATTGAATGATGGAAAAGGTCAAGATAGCCATGATCAGAAGATTCAAGATGAACAATGGCATCCTCATGATCTGATGAATCGTAGAGAAGGGTTGATGAAAAACAAAAAATTTCATCCTTTGAGTTTCTAGAAATGAAAGATGAGAGATCGAGTGGGTCTAGGAATAAATATTTGTCCTCTCGACAATCAAAAGACACACTGACATCCCATGCATTTTATGAATGATCGGAAGTGGAAACATCTAGAAATAGATTTGCATAAGAGGAATCAGAAATGGAAGAATCACAGAAGATGTTAGGATAAAACAAACAAGGTGCAGATAAAAGGAGGTCATCCTTCACCGCAAATTCTTGTTCAGACTCCCACATACTCATAAAAAAATGATAGCTTAAATTGGTTGTCCAACACCAAATTCATCCAAAACTTGATCATCGTGAACATCGCATGTGGAATCCAGAACAAACGAACACAAAAATCCAAAATCTAAAGGATCAAAGGAAGCAATGGACAGAGGTCGAGTAGATGAGACTAAGTGACAAACATCAGGATTGTAGTCCAAATTTATGCAGACATATAGAGTGGGTGAGGTAGGAGGATATTGTGACAGTTCAAAAGGTGGGTTCACAACTTCTCCCACCTTATCTTGCAAAGCTATAGTTGTTTGATGAGAAGGGGATGGAGGGTCACTTGGGACAACAACCTCGTTCGTCTCAAATGTGACAGCTCCAACACCGAGGTATGTTGGGAGATAGTTAGAAGTTTGTAACTTGTGCCAATTATCATAGATGTAAACAAGATATTGAAATATTCCTTCCAAAATATTCTAGTCAACTTCATCTTCTGGAAATTCAAAATAGTAATGAAGAAAACAATCATAAAATTGCTCAAGTAATTCATCGAGTGGTTTTCGCAATTTTAAAATTTTGTGATGAAGTGCTTTACAGTCATAAATAATGAAAGAATGGCATAATTGATCCAAATTTTATTATTGTATTTTTTCTCATCCATCTCGATGCATTTGGAGTGGAAAAGGTGGAGGAATCATCTCGTGGGACTGTTTTTACCAGCGGGACTTAGTTTGGCGAAACGGGGTCTGAAACCTTCCGGGAGCGTTTTGAGGCATCAAACAACATTTTTGGGGGGTAAAATTTTTTCATAATAGCATTGCACCTTTTCATGCTATTCTACACACACAAATCTTTCCAATGGTGTAATTATTGCATCAAATGAAGTTTGTATGCAAAAGTTATGCCACTCAGAAGTGACCTTCCTATTTTCACACCCATAGTTCAGGAGGATGCCACGTCAACCTCCATTATTAATTGAAAATGTGATATCCATGTGTTTTTTATGTTAAATACTCTAGAAGAGTCTATTTTGTAACTCTATTTAAGAGTTGAATTAGTCAAACTTAACCACTAGTAGGCTATCAGGTTGTGCTATTACTAGGCCACTAGGAGGAAGAGGCATTCCATTCTTTTGAGAGAATTTTGTTTGATAGTTAAGAAAATATAGCCAAGAGAGATAGGAGGTAGAGAAAACAAAGAGGATCTATGCACTATAGTATCCCATGGGCCAAAAATATTACTTCTTTTTGTCTGAAACCATATTTCCAAACAGAGAAAGAGAGCGAAGCGGCCTCACCTTCCAATTGGGTTTTATCCTGAAAGGGTTTCCCAGAGAGCATATATTGTGTATTATGTGTGTGTGAGCTTATTTTTTCATTCTCTACTTTTCTTCTTGAATTACTTTTATATGTATACATTAATTACAGTTAATTTGATAGATCTAGAAATTAAATAAAACTGTAATAGTGTAGAATCTCATATTTTTAACATAATATTATCAGATCTGTTGTGACGAATTGTCCAGTGGAATATCCACAGCGGTTTATGGATCAATAATTCTATGAACATGTGATATAAAAACTATATAGAGGTTGCGGGAAATGTGTGACACCATTTCTTGACGCACCCTTCGAACATGAAAGCGAAAAACCCACAAGCAATGTCATCCGAGGGGATATCATTCCTGTCACAGAAGCCCAAAAAGGAAATTGCATGAATTAACATGGGTATTCCATTTTCACCATCAAATTTGTATCTATACAAGTCACATATAACACCCATCGACACATCGAAATCAACAACGTCAGAAAAACATGTCGGGGTTGTGATTGTGGTATAAGTCATGAATGATGTGCAGAAATTCAAAACAGACTGCAAGGGCTCAACTTGTCATATGGACCTCCTTCTAACACCAGAAATGTTGATAGTGCTAGACCCGCCAACATTCAAGGGGATCAGCCTGGTAAGAAGTCCCAACTAGATGTCAGGCCATTTGGAGTAGGACTCCCAGTAGTGGGTGGTAATGTAGTATCTTGACCGCGGTAGTGCACAGAGATAAGTATGATGACTTTGGGTGGAAGAAAGTGTGTGACATTACAATGAGTCAAGTGAGATGCATGGGGTTTCTCACACATGGAGGGGAAAAGGAAGTGTGCCCCTTAGAAGCCTATAATAGTACGCAAATTGAAAGGAACACATGAGCAGAATGGCATCACAGGCTAATACGCAGAATAGTCCACAAGTTAAAGTTATGGGTTAATTTAACAACGCCCATTCAACAGGATTCATACAATTGCATACAAAGTAGTCCATAAGACAATGCATAAGTTAAATGACATACATTGCTAAAGCAACCAGATTAGTCCAATTAAAATAACAACATATGCATGAAAGCGTGTTGCCTCTGTTATTATTATTATAAGTGAAAGTTTCATCCATACGTGCACCATTGATAGCCACTAGCCCCAATAGTGGAACACTACAGTCAAGAACACATGCTCCTCCAAAGAACTATACTTTCTCTACCTTATGGAGAAGCCAAGGCTCGTCACAATATTCCCAATCCTTCTCTAAGACTAAGCCTTCCCAAAAGCTTGGCTCCCCCGCACCCCTTCTATGAGTTATGAGGTTCTATTTATAACAAAGGGTGGGGTGACCCTAGACATTCCCCTTTGTGACTCTTTGACTACCCTCATGACTCTTAAACGTCTTTACAAATAACTCGTTACATTACATAATGATTGTTCATATTCCACTAATGACACTTGGAATTTCACTTACAACATATTTACAAATAATATACATTTTCCACATGTACCCATGTGAGACAAAATAAGCTATATACAGCCTAACAAGACAAAACACTATGACTCAAAAGTTTGGGGAATGACCAACTCAGCCACCTCCACTTGATGCTTCTCAGTCACGTACGGATGCCAAGCTTGGTACTGTGCAATGATGTCCCCAAACTGCTTGATGGTGTCTTTCTAATAGCGAGCTCTTACTTCCATAGCTTATGGGTATATGGACTTGGAACCTTTTTCCAACTCATCCTGAAGCATGTACAATGTGGTATTGACCATAATAGGACCACCAATGTACTTCTGCTTGATTTTTGTGCTCAGCTCCAAGTCATTATTGGTGGCTACTCGCCTTAGCTACTCCATGTACCTGTCGATCTCTAGCCAAACTTGGTTCTTGTGCTTAGCTTCGGTGAGGGAACCGATTGATAGGATATTTTGTGTCATTACCATGACATCCAAACTCTTATAGAATCGTGCATATGAAGCCTATATGTTTCTAACGAATGGGGCGAGTTGCTCATAGTTCTGGATCAACATATGGACATTTTTCTTTGACTAGCTCTACCTACAGCTTCATCATCTTTGGAAAGTAAAGAGGGGCCCCTTTGTACCACATTGTCCACACTTGCACATGGGTGATGGTAGCATGAATGTCCCTGAGAGTTTGGACAAACATTTTTCTACACTATTGTAAGCCATGTAGATGGACAACCACCTTATGCACGGTGACAAATCCATCATAGAGGTTCCACATGGTACTCAAGTATTGATACTTCAACAAGTATCGCTTTCCTCATCTCTGCCATTGTGAGACATGTGTTATGCCCTCTGGATTTTTCTACATCTTGTCTGGCCGTCTGCAAGTTATTTTCCATATGTTCCTTCTTGGCTAACAAGAACTTGACATTTGAGTTTGAGGCTCTTGCATAAGCCAAAGTGGCATCGGGCATGGAAACTGGATGCTTTTTGACATCTGATACTATCACCCTTTCCTTCATGAACGTAGGTGATGTGTGATCATCCGGGAATTTATTTCTTCGTGCCCATAAAACCTTCTTCTGCAACTCGTCAAATGATAGATTGTACACATCCATCACCAAATCATCATCAAGGATAACAACCTCTCCTTGCTTGCTTGGGACTAGTTCTAACACTAGAGGTGGTGGAGACTAAGATATGACATCATCATCTCTCTGCATGAGGTCAGTGTCTTGGTCCTATGGCTCTTGTCCTAAATCCATGTCCGTCACTTTAATCAATTTCTCAAACTATTGAAAAAGCTCATGATCCTGCACCTACTCACCCTCTTATTCAGTTGTCAGTTGTTCTAACTCCTCAACCTATATGGGCGTTGTCTGCTCTGTCATTGTGCCTTTCCTTTCTTCTTCCTCTTGTTTCTACTTCTCTTCCCTCTCTCTCCTTCTCAGCTCTTGCTCTTCCTTCAACTTATTCTCTATTTCCTGCAACTTTAGTTTTGCTTCCTCCAGCCTCTGCTTTTCTTTCTTCCCTCGCTCTGCTCTCTTCAGTCGCTACTCCCTCTTTTCCTCCACTGCCAAATCTACTTTCTCAGTGATAGGGTCTGCTTTCATTTTATAGCTTTTCTCAACCTCTGGAATTTTAGTAATCTTCCTCTTACCTTTGTCTTATTTTGGTTTTCCACTTATTGTTGTTGTTGTTACTTCCTGCGTTGTTGGTGCATGTAGGGAAGCTTTCCAAGTTGTGGCTATATTAACCGGCTCATGGAGCTTGGGGTCATTGTAATAGTATCTCCAAGGGTCCTCCTCATGCCAATGAAATGTCTCATGGATCCATGGATAGTACACCTTTGTGCAATGGTTCTTACAAATACCATGGGGATCATACGGATTAAAGTCTTTGGTTTCGAACTTGAATTTCACTATTTCCATAGCTTCAGCATCTGCATCCTTCAATATCTTAATATCATATAATCCAATCCACAAAGGAAGGGTGGGCCATGGTGTCTTCTTCCTAAGCAGCCCTACTGATAATCCTGTGGAGATGTGGTATGAGACCCCTTGCATGACCAACTTGTACATGGCATACCTTGGTATAACATGCAAAGGCTTCTTCGCCAAACATCTTGATGAAGGTGCCAACGGGTGAGGCATACCAATCTGTAATGTCAAGTATTAGATCCATCTCCTCTTGGGACATGCAAGGTGGATCCTGCTCAAAGATCAACTTGTACAACGTAATAATGAAATGGTCAATCAACCTCGCCATAAATCCTCAACAGTTGCAGTCAGAAAGAAACTTGCAATAAATGTTGACTACAATCTCTTTCGGTGTCCATGTTCAACTCAGGCCAGTAAACTGATGTTGGGCACATATTGCATCAACTAAATACGCGGACATGTAGAATCTTGCTTACTCATCCTTGGGTGAATTATAGGCATTAGACACATGGAATTTCAATTGAAGAGGAAACAAATCAGACTAGTTGAATGGCCTTCCATCACTCACCAACTAGTCCAACACAACCACCCAATTTTCAATAAATGTCTTCGTTCTCTCTTGAACATATATTCGACATCCAAATATGATCAAGAACTGGTAAGAATTTCTGAGAGACTTTGTCTTGTAAACGTGATTGGGTGTTATTTTTAACTTTGACAACTCTTTCACCTAGTGCTTTGCAATATCTCTAGTGTTCACAAAACGATGGGGCATAGAAAAGTGTGTCCATGCAGTTCATCGGTTGAGGTAAATGATACATCTGCTAATAGTTCTTCGCCCTTAAGGTGGAAATCTCTATCCAACTGGTATTTCTCAATGTCATAGGTTTTGGAAATGTGTGTGAGACAATACAATGAATGATGTTTGCAAATGGGAAGGTGTAGTACCTGCATGCAACCTTATGTAAGCCTGATGAGTGGATACTAGTATAAACTTGTCGATCCTCTAAGTCTTCCTTAAAGTCCTATGTAAAGGTATCCTTGATTTCCTACTATGTTAACTTCATACCCTTCTTAATGAACAAATAAGTGTCTACATAAACTGGAAAATTCACTGACACTTGCTCAACTGCTTCCCCAATGATACTATCGACAGTATCCTTTAATGTAGCTCTCTTCGAGGCCATGTTACCTATAACTGCTAGAGAGTTTCTCAACCACTGGTGTCCCTGGAAAAAGAGAGGAAACTCACAGCATTCAAATTTTAGCTTGAAACCAAAAGCACTTCAAGGATAAACCAAGCAACAAACTGGGAAAATGATGGGGGGGATTGCGCAATCCTGGTTTATAGAGGTGAATGGACACCAGCTAGAACTACATCTTGCACAGTCCCAATAGTCAGTTGGGAGGTCTTTTTGACTGGAACTACGCAATTCACAATCCAGTCTAGGCATAGGCCAAGAGAGACTATGCATTATGCAGTCTTAGTGGCCAAGGCTTGGGGTTGGCTCCTGGAATTGCGTAGTGTGTAGTTGGAGCCAATCCTATGCAACCTCTATGCAATTCCAGAAGCCAAGGTTAAGGCCTTGAGCTCCAAAAATGCACAATGCATGCTTGGGAAAGATAGATTCGGTCCAAGGAAGCCCAGATCTTCCCAAGCGGAGTGAGAAATAAAACAGATCTAAAGGATGGTGCAATGTTGGTTGCAAATCTAAGTGAATGATGATGCATGCAAGTGAAAAAAAGTGAATGAATCAATCAAACTAAAGGAAAATGAAACATGTGCAGAGAGTCACTTCAACAATGACCATTGATGCAAAAATTGGGTGATACATGCAATGCTTAGGAAAGACAATGAAAAACTTAAAATAGTGCTTCTATAAGCTAAAAAAAAGTTAAAATGCCAATGGTCATTCAAAAAAATGGGTGAAACAACACTCTCACAAGATAAACAAAGAAAAGTGACAGAAAAATAACTACAAGACTAGAAAAGAAATACTTTCCCGAAAGCAATGACGATCACATCGAAGGCTCCTTAATCTCCTCAAGAATGCGAGAGCTCCAAGATCAAATGTGAAAATTAGAATTGGCACTATCGATTAAATAAATTTGATTTATTTAGGGTTTATGACTCGAAGGCCAAAAATCAAGGAAAACAAGACACTTGGAGGCGATTTCCAAAATAACTGAAGTGTCTCCTCTGGGCTGCTAAAAACAGATCCCTATTTTCTAGGGATGGTTTTTCTCTTTTTGATTTTTCAGGAAAGCTTCCATGCATTTCCCGAAGAGATTGCGCAGTTCTGGGGAGGACTGGGCAACTCACTGGCTCATGCATTGAGAAACTTCTTAGAAAGACGCTTCTGCGCAATTTCTGGGTTGAGTAGCTTTGGTCTACCTCTCAAGCTCTTCGCAATTTCTAGGCTTAGTGTCTCTGGGTTACCTCTTAGGATCTGTGCAATTTCCTAACTGAAGGTCAGTTGATAGCAAGATCTGCACAATTTTGGATCTGAAGGCTTACTGTCAACTTGGACTGTGCAATTCCCGAGAGAAAGGTTCGTTGCCCTCAAGAATTGTACAGTTCACTAAGGAAAGCCTAGAACCGGGTTGAGACCAAGTCAATAGACTGACTTTTGGGTTAGGAAGTAAACAAAGTGAGAAAACACAAGCCACAATTCAAAAGATAAATCTTAATGAAAGCACAAGTACCTAGGTCAGTGCGAGATGAGCTACTGTGATTTAGGAGGGAGGCTTCAAAATGAAGCATGGGAAAAATTTTGGAGGGTAGTTGTAGCCACTACAACATACCCCTAGCCCAACCTCCTTTTTTTTTCTACCCGAATGTTGGCTCTGGTAGATAAATTCAACCTCTCTGGATCAAAAAAGGTGTGGCACCTATCTCTCTTGGACTAGTCATGGCTGATCAACCATGTAGGCTAATCAAGGTTGTGCCATTTGGCCTCCTTCCTCCTTTGTTAACCACCATATTTCTTCTTTCCATAGTTGGTTCTATAACCACCAAAGTGTGATAGAAAGAAATTCTCCATAATTTGCTAAGTTTCCTACAAATATCTATGTGTACCCTTCATTCATGATCTCCTTCACTTTCCCCCCTCAAATCTCATTTGAATCAATTCTTTTTTATCCTAGTGCTTGGAATCATACCGTCAAGTAACTCCTCAATCTGAATAGAAGGTTAAGGCAATCCATCATTGGAGTGATTAGGAAGGTGTTGGCAAACATTCAATGTTTCTCACAAGGCCTTCACTAGTTAGCCATTAATATGAGAGAAATGGTCTTATGCTAGTTTTTAAAAGGTGGGTCTAGTTCTAGGGTTATACTCAATCTCATAAACCTATCGAACTATGGCCATCCTTAAGTCGATTGTAGATTCCTAGAATATTCGGGAATCCGACAGACATGGGCGCGGTCAATTTTTTTACTGCGCCCATGTCCGTCGGATTCTCGAATATTCTGAGAATCTGCAATAGACTTAAGCTCACTGTCGAACTACCACTAACTTTGTAAACAAATTTCAAACCACATCATTTCTTATTCACATATCATTAACCACACATCTATAAATATTCTGAGCTATATCATGTGCTTATTTGAGATGAATCATAATGACAGATGAAAGATTTTGCTTATGATACTTACTTAATGTGCACCACATTAAAGAAGAATATATCTATTAATCTTGATATATATACAAGGGTGACTAAGGAATATTACAATAAACATACAAGGAATATATATATATATATATATATATATATATATATATATATATATATATATATATATATATATATATATATATATATATATATATATATATATAGAATTGCTCGAATCTAAGCCATGGCAAACGCATGGAGTTACATTGTAAAGGTCAAGGATGCCAAACAGACTCAAGATGGCAGACCTTTGAAGGGTTATATTTATCGCAGCATTGAAGCTAAGAATATATTTATGAGCCCTCTGTCAGGGATTTAAAACTGTTGGGACATCTTTAATGTGTGTGAGATATACAGGATCTATGTCGTTAAGGACAGATCTAAACATGGGACTGCTGAATATTTTTTTCCTGGATCATATATATGGAAATGGAAAGCGAAGGAATGGGGTATTACAAAGATGATTTCTCTCTGCAGACTAAAGATTTGGTGGGTTAGTTTGACAATCACTGAAGCTCCTGATATCAACAGGAAAGATCGCACATCAAATAATGTGGATCTATGGATAACACCATTTATTATTGATGGATCTGGTCTTTTTATGACGATTGAAGGCATGGACGCTTTGCAAGATATGATTTTCTTAGTAACTCATGTGGATCTTGGGCCAAGGGTCATAATATGGTGTTTTTGTTACCGACTGATCTGTCAAATCGATGAGGTCGTGTGAGGATATGACAATAGTGTATTTTTATACAATACCTAGTTCCATTCAGATCTTCCATTTTTTGGGAACCGTATGGATTGGAGTTTTAATGCCTTTAAAGGAAGGGATAATCAAATTCATTTCTTTTCCAAATCTAGATCTACATGCATGATCATATGTCGGATCTTGTTGGAATTTTTTCATCACAATTGAATGGAGAGGTATCCTTATCAGTAAATCCAAGAAAATCTTCATGGCTCCACCTTTCACCTTTGAATTTTTAGATCTCGTCAAAAAGGGGGATCGATCCCTGTTGTTGATCCCTAAATATTCCTGAATGAGTAACTCTCCAAATATTTATAAGATCCCTAGATGGGAAAAATGTATCCATAAGGGTATGGAATGAGGATTGGGTTCAAACTCTTAAGCATAATATTCAAGATCAGTTAGGTATTCTAGCAAGCCTCCAAAATTTGATTTATGCAGGGAAATCATTGCAAGAGGACTACAAGTTGCAGGACTATGGAATTGAATGTTATTCAAATATTATCCTTAACACAAGATTGCTTGGACGTTTTCTTCGATCTAGTTCCAAAGGTCCAGCTTCTTTCAAGGATGTGGTTAAAGGAAGTACTGATGCACACAAAAACACTGAACACTCCCCAGACCTTCCTATCCCCTATGTTGTGAAACAGATGAACCAGTTATCGGCTTTGATAGTCACCTTGCTAGAGGTAAATGATATCTAGTCGGATTTCCACACAAGAGAAATTATATGCAAATTTAATGGTTTTTGGCCCAAGTCTGAAGCTTTACATCAATGGATTTTTTCTACTTGGGCCAAAAATTGCAATATCCACTTATGTTCTAGGGGATTTTTTATTGTGAAATTTGACACAACAAAAGACATGGATTATGTATTAAAATAGGGACCATATTTCTGAGGCAATGATGGTTTATTCATGATCCCATGGTATCTGGGATTTGATGCAAATACATTGGTGGTCCCCAAAATCTCAGTATGGGCTAGGTCAGATAATTTACCCTTGCATTTTGTGTATCACAAAGTACTAGAAGGGATAAAAAATTAATTTTGGAATTTCCTAAAGGTGGATGCAGATAGAGTCTCAAAAGGAATTTTCACATTTTCCAGGATCTGTGTAGAGGTAGAACTTAGTAAAGGCTTACATGATCGCATTATTCTAATTCATAATAACCTACAGTGGTCCCAATATCTAGATAATGAGAATATGAATTTAGATGTTGTATATGTCTTCAATATAGAAATCTACAAAACTCATATCCTCAAGCAAAAAAAGACTCTAAAAGAAAAGAAAAAAAAGTACAAGTCCAAAAGCCAAAGGGATAGAAGTTTTCATAATCACAAGAAGTAGAAGTAGAGGAAGAACTCCCAGAGAACACTTCATTTTGTTTTTAACAAAACTCCCAAGATATTATAAAGAAGAATGGAGTTGAGCAGAATACTTCGTTAGTTCCAAATTTACCCAAAGTATCAACTCCTAGAGTTTGGCAACAATAGATTGAGAAGATTCTAGCTAAAAAAGATTCAAGTGGAACCAAATGAATTCATGTTTAAAAAAGCTCAAATTCTAATAAATAAATCTTTGTATATGCTGAAGAGAATCAAATGTCTACTGTATCTTCCACTCCCAACTCTAGTGGTTGGCGGAAATTGGAAAAAATAGAAAGTTAGAAAGTAGACGATTAGTGTTATTTTTCTTGTGAGTCCTTCATTTTTTATTTGGTACCAAGATCTCTCAGTATGCTCATATTCTTTTTAGCATCTACAATACGTAATTTTGTTCTTTACGAATAAAATTGTGATTTTTCCTTGGGGGGAATAAATTATATATATTGTATGGTTACTATAAATATCTCCTTAGTTATCATGTGTATATATATATACACATGATAACTAAGGAAATATTTATAGTAACCATACAAGTGCAAGGTTACCCAGATAACCTTGACCGAAACCATCTACATATTTTGCAAGATGAATAGGGTCATTACAACCCCTCCACCTTAAGGGGAACACTGTCCTCATTGCTATATTACCATATAGAGTGAAACAAAACATATAGTGTATGAGCCATATTGTTCATGATGTTTACAACTTTATACAATGTTTACATGGGTCACCTGCAAGTGATATCCAATGTGGACCAAGTTATGCCATTCAACAAAGATTTATATTATTTTATGTGGATCATGAGAGTGAGTGTCCAGGATCTGAAGCTTAGGTGTTAATAACTATGACGAAATGACAACACCAAGGCACACTTTTCAGTCAATGGTCAAAGCAGATTATCCTAATTTTCTTATCAGACTTGAATGGCACTCAAACCATGATGAACTTATCAATACCTACAACTACTATCTAGGAATGTGTGGTGAGGATATGTCAACAATCAAATGCTTAGTATATGTACGTTTGGAACATTTCTGACCACTGAGAACAACAATGTCATTGACCATATTCAAAACATGATGCAATAGGATTCAAAGAAGAATTTGAACCATATTTAAGGCATGTTACTATTGTGCTTAGAGCTAATTAAATATCATTCAAAAACAATATTTTTTTCATTTAAAGTTCAAATAATTAAAGCATCAAGAATACGATTATGAATAGTGAAGATGATACTCCAAGTGCTGGAAGAAAATGAACATGAGTTCAAACCTTGTGATACAGTGCAAGTAAATTGTAACATCAGTAAAAAAAATAACCATTAAAGTGTGGGATCATGCAATACCAGTATTGAAAATGGATTTTAGAAAAATATCATAGCTTCTATGGTAAGCCTGTGTTAAAAAACTCAAATTAGTCACAAGATAGGTTCAATTAGGTCTGTGCACTATTTATTGCATCGCTTTTTTTTTTTTAGGGTGTTCATGACCTTAAATATATCAAAACGTTGCAAAGAGGATGATGCTACAAGTGTGAACCCGAACTCTTATGCCTACCCAATTGTTGTCACCATTTCAAATAGCTAGATTTATGAAAGACATCTTAAAGATATTAAGTGGTATTGGTTGTCAAAACAAAAAAATGTATCAAATAAGACTATTAAAGAAATAACATAATGCATACATGTTTAGGACTGACACCTGAGCTTCCTTGGAGAGGCCTTAAGCATTGACTTGGATATTATATGTAATATATGAGATAATCCTAGTGAAGTACTTTCTTCTTCTTCTTCTTCTTCTTCTTATTTTTATTTTTTTATTTTTTTTTCCTGTAACTGTTGGCTATGTTCCACTTGTCTAGGAAATTTTACCTCTGAGTTGTCATTCTATTTTATGGTTAGGGACAACCTCATTGGATGTAAATATAATTGGTCTCGACAACACCAATCAGACTATAAAAATACTAGAAAAATATACGCACTAGCAGAAGTGACTCAAGCAAGGTGCATTCATCTTGTAAAATTAGTACCAAATAAGAAGAATGACATTTCTTCAGTCTCCTGTAAATAATTATTTAGTAAAATGATATAGCTACTTTGACATGGGAGCTATAGTTTCTCTGATATGCTCAACATCAAAGAATTAATTGCAGTCATATCAAGTCTGATCCAAGACCATCATGTGTGTAATTAATACCAAGTTCTTGTGATATAGTGTGGAAGGCAAGCCCAAACTACTTACCATGTTGAACTCCAAGCTTGGACCTGTTGGCTACACCAACCACTAAAACCATTGTGGTTCTAGGAATAAGAGTTGTGCATATCATAGGTTTCATTTTTTCTAAGCATCCATAAGAAAATAACAAAACTTTATAAGAGCCTTAGGGTAATATAATAGCTCTATGTGTGCTCCATCCTCAAGTTTCACACATCTTAAACCTCGAGCACTCTTTATAAATTCATTTCTTTTTATTTCCGAGTTGCCCTTCCGCTAAGTAGCACATTGAACCTTGATGTTAAGTTGCATCCCTTTTTTCCATTCCTCCAAACCATACAAGGACAGTGCAAAATATGCATTCCAAAACTATTATGCCCAAGAATATTTGGCATTTATCCAAGATTCTATCAAGGTTATAACACCATACCAAACATTTGTTGTAGATACCTTTGAGTTATATCCACGAAGCCTCTAAATCCTTCTATAATAAAACTAATTGAGGCCATATTTTAGCAAAAAACTCTCAAACTCCTCCTTCATTCTTCGCTTCATATAATTTCTCATGTATTGAAATTTTTGTTGGCATTCGATAAGAGCAATGCCCATCTTTGCCAAAATATGATTTAATTTCTTCAATCCATTGTCACTCCAAGTATTCAAATTTGTGGAGACATAAGAGGAGCACAACATAAAAATCAAAAGGAGTCCACCCTCTCTACAACATGAGGTGTGGTTCATCTTCATATGAAATTCTAGACATGTTAGGAAGTCTAACTTTGGTGCCATCCTTAAGTGTTACCGATGTTAGCTTTATTCTTGACATCTTCATGGCTATAGAGTACACAAACATGTTGATTCTGGGCACTCAAATTATGTAAGTGAATTAGGATAATGGTTCTCTACGATAAAAACATGTACCTTAGGACCGAACTTTAACAACCTCCTCAAGTCCTTGGAGCATCCCCACTTGATCAGCAACACATACAGTGCCCGGTCATCTAAGTGGATATTATGACCCGCAACTCCATCCATATCACCAAAGCTAGACACTAGATAGCATGAATACCTTAGGGAATCAGATGTAAGAACATGAGTGCCTATCTGAAGTGCACAAAAAGAGTTAATGTCAATTATTGATGGAAAAATAAATATAGGAGAAGAGAAGGAAGCATTTGCAGCATTCCATAGGCAACTGTAAAATCTCACTATATTATACTCTTGCACCATTACAGTCGTAATTGATTTTTTGGAATCCATGAGTGTAAGGATAAATGTATCCTCAATGCATTCTCCAAATATACTAGAACCCAAAATAAATCACCCCCAATCTTACTTCTAAACATACCATCCTAGGGCATATTTTTTTGGATAATGCCCCGAGAAACCATAAAGAAACTTACAAAGCCTACTCCAATTTATACTCATTTTAATCAATTTGTGCAGATCTACAAAATCCCTTCATGGGCATTAATCTCTTCCCCAATATTTAACCTTTAGACAAATAAAACCCTAGCTAGAAATCCTAAACTCACATATTTTAACAAGCCTAAAGGCCTTCTTGAGGTGGACACACCTCTTTAGTGCCCAAGCTCTTGATAGTCCCACAATTCACAATGCCATAACTTTTCCCATTCCATGGTTTACCTTCTAACAAGAGCATAAATCTAAAAATTACTTTCAATCCAAGTTCAGGAACAAATAGAAAATCTTACCTACATCCGAGAAATCAAAGAAACTAAGTCTTCACCATGGATTTGAGACCATTAATTTAGATTGAGACTTGAGAAAACCATAAACACGGGGTGTTAAGTGGGTCCAAAGATTCAAACTCTATAATTTTGTGGAACAACAATCATGGAGTAATGTATTGTGCCAAAGGCATCAAAGAGTATAACTAAATTTAGGTGTAATTCACTAAGAATTGGAAGGTACAATGGGAGGGAATGGGGGGCAATACATAACCATCATGTTTGGTATGCTTTAATTCTTTCCTACACCTACATCTATGACCATCCTGCGACAACGTTCGAGCATCAATTACACAACATAGATGAAAGATACCATCATTGAAAATAGGCCAAACGAACTCTGTTTTCAACAAAACGTGAGACATGACTTCTTGATGGAAGTTACCTCATCATGGAGTTTTCAATATGTCAATCTAGATGTATTAAGGGCAAACTTTAATAACTGAAAAATGGGTGTCATGTTAGACAATATCATTGTATGGAACACACCAACATACTACTACAATTTCGCTATGTTTCCTAAATTTTAATAAAATCAAGTGCTTAGATATAAGATACAATTTCAAAGACTCTTCTTGATTCTAAGGAATTAAAAACATACTAAGATGCTTTTACTATGCCCTCTTGCAAGGTTCCACACCTTAGAAAGAAATTTATATGCTCTTTTTCCGAGACAAATGATCTAAAAACAATGCCTACTAGGGCTTTCCCCTCTCATAGCATATCAATATTATTGTCAGGATATTACAGGTTTACATATTTCTCTTATATGCATGGAGAAAATTACATATGCAAATGTCTAGATAGATTATCAAATTGACCATATCAGGGAGCCATAAAACATATCAAGGATTCATCAATGTGTATCAAAACGAAAAGAGTCATCAATTCATTTTTCACCCCAAGGCCCAGTGTTGGAACCTGGGCTCTAATACCACATAAAACACCTCCATGTTATTAAATGTATTTTATTTTGTTTTTGTACCATAAGACCACATGTATAGGATGGCATGAGAGAAGGATTATATCACAGATTTTGAATATGTGACACCATGAAACATATCGACTATTGTACCATGAAACCTAATGATCATTACACCCGAGAGAGCTAGAAATGAATTACAGCTAAGTGGACAAATCAACTCTTATATCCAAAGATGCTAATGTATTTTATGACTATGGAGTTTAACAATAATTCCATAACAATCTATATTTATCCAATGAGGAAAATGAGGGACTTGCAATGCGCATGAAAGATACATGATTGGAAAACTCGCTCCAGATCACAGTTTCCTAAGCCACAGAATAACCAATAATAGCACAAGGAGTTCACTATCTAGGCTACTTTGATTTATCAGCAATTACCCCTCAATATCCGCTTCATAGTAAGAAGAGAATTAAAAACAATCACAATTACTCATTTTTGTGATAACTCATTAGGTTCAGTGTTATGTTACTCATAAAACTATAATATGTCCATGTCCAAGAGCCATTTGCATGCTTAACTGTGTACCTCATGTAAACACAAAACTCTGCCCAAAGTTAACAATCGTTTGTACACCTAACAATATATCCAATATAAACACAAAATTATGCCCAAGGTTAACAACCATTTTCATACTCAAAAACATATCCAATATAGATTAAAAAAAAATTAAACCTACTTTCACATTTAAAAGCACACCCTTTGCAAAATTTTGTCCGGGGGAGCCACTACACACTTAATTAACACACCCAATATAAACTCAAAATGACAATCTATTGAATTTACATACTATCAACAATAACTCAAATATTAGCCCAAAAAATCACAATAGGACATCACGTACTTATACTCTATTAATTCCTACATGGGTTATGTTAGTATGTTATGATAGTGCAAGAAGGTAGTGGAAGGGTAGCTATAACAAGTACACATAATTTTTGAGTTTCTCTTGTTGTAGCGTAAGAAGGTTAAATGCCACCAAACTAGGATGAGCTTCTCTACCCAATAATAGATGCACACTACTTAAGGGACTCACATGCTTAGTGACAATCAAGGCAACTAATCATTGCACCACCCTAAATGGGGAGTGGTGCAATAGCATGAGAATACTACAAATTTCTGTAGTGCTTGTACTAGGAAAAAATTTATAACAAGTTGCAGCTAGCTGCATATATCCACAAGGCTCATAACAAATTACCACAACCAACAAAATAACTTCCCTCATGAAAATAACCATTAGAATGTTATAGGACTACCTAATGGCAAGGAGTTCTTTACTGGGTAGGTGACTTGAGGAATGCAATTATTTAACATTAATGCCTAATGGTGAGTATTCTATTTTGAATCCTCATCCACGATGTTAGCATCATATATATTATTCCACAACCCTATAGATTAATATCTACACTCAACACTAAATTTAGGCCTGTGGCATACAGGCAAAACGTACCTAGTACTATACTCTGGTAACCATGCACAAGCAAGTGAACATTCCATTCATAATGGGACATCACAGTAATAAATCTACTATATGGTCACTAGTATAAGGCTAATAATTCTTCTCCCAACCATTGGTAGACTTCCTTTAGTGTAGTTTCCACCCCCTAGCTTATGAAGCCTATCCCAATGACCAGGTCAGGGATTCCAGAGGTGATTTCACCCCCACCCAGCATATATGATTTCAAATATGGCTTGTACCGGGTTCCAGAGGCACTTCTTCTCCACCTGTTATTTTAGAGAGGGTCTTAACCCTTTATTTCTTCAAGGATTCCAAATATTGATCTCCACCCTTTATAATTTTAGGGATTCCAGAGATTTATCTCCACCTTAAGAGGGAGTCTAGAGAAGATCCCCACCCTTTATGATTGCAGGGATCCATAGATTGATCTCCACCCTCTGAGGGAGTCTTGAGAATATCTCCACCCTTTATTATTTCAGGGAATCTAGAGACTAATCTCCACCCTGTTAGGGAGTACAGATAAGATCTCCACCATTTATTATTTCAGGGAATCCATAGATTGATCTCCACCCTGAGATTACTTTAGAAACTCCACCCAATGTTAGGAGTCTAAAGTGTGCTAATCCTTGTAGAAGTGAACTGATCTAGGTAAACAAATGCCTTCACCTTTTTAACCTATGAAAATATATAAATTACCCACCCTCAGTCAATTTGAGTACAGTGGTTCCATTACCGAGAAAACATAATTCATACCTATGGTGCATTGATATCAGACATGCAGATTACAACTACTAAACCAAACCATTGTGGTAGAAACTTATTCATGCTTAAGTCGAATAGTAGTATCATTTTAGTAGGATAATGATAGCCAAATGACTACATTACTTAAGTGTATCCTCAACCAGTTAGCATATAGAGGTTAGTAACAACCTCAAATATCTATTAGAGACAGTTGGGTTATGGTAGTTGTAGAGCTGTAACAAGGGTCTCTTTCACCTCTAGTTATGCCACAATAATAAGTCAATCCGGGAACGCTTTGTTATTGCAAATAGTATCTCAATCCGAGGCTATTCGTCAAAGTAATGCTTAGTAGTACAGTGTTCAGAAAATACAAGGGTAAATGGATGCTAGACTAGACTACTTTAAAGGCATAAAATCACACAAGGCAACTTATCAATCAAGGGTGCGGAAGCGATAACCCATCCCTCTAGAAACTGATGGAAATGAAATTAGAGCATGGACCATAGGTCTGGGAGCTAGGCAGCGACAACTGAGGCTCTCTACAGCCTTAGACCTTCTCTCACACCAAAGCAGCAATTGTAAGTAAATAGAACGACAGAAAGTAAAATGGAACAGCAAACAGGAAATGGAACAGCAAATCTGAAATGGAACAACAGTAAATGGAACAGCAATAAATGAACTAAGCCTCGCGAGTCTGAACTAAACTTGTTCTATTGAACCAAACTCACACTCTGTAATAAAATAGGAATCTCCTCTCTTCAGGCAACTTCAATGGAATATACTTTATGGAACAGCACTCACAGATGAATTATGGAACAGCAATCATCAACCATATATACACAACACGCTAATATAGCAATCTGATGATTAAAGAGAATACAACTATGTTTCCAAATAGAATAACATTACTTCCGGATTCCAATAATTGAGATTTCAAATGAATCCAATACAACAATATTCAATATAAAGGCTCTGTAACAGAAATAGTTGGCTTGGACTGATAACATGCAATCAACTCTGGAAAGATTCACTCATACAATACAGAGTCACTACATAAATTTCGTGAAGAAACCATCAATGAATTAACCGTAACAGAGCATGGAATAACATATGAAAAACATGTCAGATTACCGAGCTATAAAGATAAGCAAATCACACAGAAATCAAGTTATAATGATACAAAAGCAAGTGTCCTTCAGAGCCGGGCCCTTAGCTTCCAACGGTACACCGCCTTAGATTACTTCAGACGCAGAGATGAAATAAACACCAAGTCTTTTATATTAATGCATCAACAAACGTACAGCAAACCAAGACTCAGTGAGAGTCGATGATCAAAGTTTAGTCTGAAACTTAAGATTACATAAAAAGGTCCTTTTGCTCAATGGTGTTGTTCCTTTTTATAAAAGTAATGGTGGAGGTATCTATGTAACAAAAATAAGCAAAACATCGATCCCTCAGGATTTTGATCCTGAGGGATTCACCAAGCCGTTAATCCTTTACTTTTCTTTCCCTGTTCCGCCGAATTGGTAACCCTTCTTTCTTCCCTGGGTCATTCTACTTCGATCTGTTCGATCTCGTTTGCATCCAGTTTCCTTCTAGAGGGACAACAGTTATTCCTCCTTTGTCTTTCCCTTTTGGATGGCAGATCTTCGTTTCCACCTTTTCCTGCATAGGAAAATGAAAATTATCAGCGATTACACTTTTCATACTAATTCTCACACATTCTATTAAAATTCTTTATCTCTTTGAGTTCATTATGCAGAAAGGGTTACAATTGTTACTGAAAAGTCACTAAGTTGTTCGTCAAAAACATACCTTTCCAGTGCTCCACACACCCCCCTGCTTACCCTGTTTCATGCCCTCATGAAAACATTATAGTTGACATGCAAGGCGGTGAGTGAATAGGCTGGAGAGGGAACTTCATGTGGAGGCCTACAACCGTGATGAGCAACTAGATCATCAAAGAACTGATTTGTTTGACCTTCAGGCATTTCATACAAGGCCTGATATCCGGGTGCAGGGTGCCAAATGATTGGACTATGAAATCGATACCCTAACCAGGATGGCCCTGCTTGCAAAATACGCTCGCCGTAAAGGTTCAATCGGCTGGCAGCTAGCTCAAAATTTTCATACTTGAACGGTTCCCTGAGCTGGATATTTGGGTTAGAAGTCCGGTATCGGAATTTTGCAGCATCGATGGCGAGGTCTTTAATAGTCAGAAAATATTCCAGACTTTGTCGGATTAGGTCCTCGTGCATGGGTCCTAATGTCTCCATAACACCCGGGGTTCTCATAAGGTTCCTATGTGCTCTCCATAACAGCACTGGGTCTCTAGGCTCGGCTCTTACCCACAGGTCTAGGCTATTTTCCTGTCTCTGAAAAGTGTTATAAGCCCTGAGCCATTTTAGCTGATTAACCCCGAATGAAACGAAGGCTTGCAACTTTATATCCCCAACAAAAGGGCCAGGATTTAAATCAGTTTCCTAGTCTAGCACGAGGTTATGCAAGTAAAATTCACACAATAATCTTTGGACCTTAATTCCATAATGCTTGCAACAATCTATAAAATCATTAACAGTATTGATTTGTATAGGGGCACCTGCCCTGACAGCTTTTATCTTTAATCATAAATATCGTTCAAGAAAAAATAAAGCATAGTTTTTAGCGGGGGCCCTACAGGCCAGAACGTCATTATACAAAGAACACACAGTGTCCATCTGCCTAACAACAATATCTAATCGACGAGTTACCTTGGCAACCTTTTCTTGCTCCTTTTGCCAGCCTTCGAAGGCCTGGCTCTCGGACTGACTCATATCCCGAAGTTGCTGTTGCAACTCTTCATATTTCTCCCGGGGGACTGTTTTTTCTCTCAGCTGTTCAGTTTCTTGCTGAGCTTGCTTCATCATCTTGTGCAAGGTTCTTGTTTTCGGATCCTTTTTCCATAGAGCCGTAGAGGCCAGGAGTTTTACCTGAACCTTTTTGTTATACTGTTTCGAGTTCAGAACCCGAATTACCCCCGAGGGTGGTGCCTCTGTTTGGATCTCTTTATTCTCTTTTTCTTTCTTGACACGGATGAAAGGTTGTTGTGGTTCCCCTATCAATGGAACATCATCCTGTCCCTCTGTCTCAATTGGAACGGCAGTCCGTTCTTCAGTGTCAATTGGAACAACAGTCTGTTCCTCAACGTCGTTTGGAACGGTCGTCTGTTCTTCAGTGTCAATTGGAACAACAGTCTATTCTTCAACATCGTTTGGAACAGCAGTTTGTTCTTCAACGTCATTTGGAACAGCAGTAGGTCTTCCAGCAGGGTTTTGACCAACAGGGCGGCTGTAAGTCCTTCGTCTTCTTGTCCTACGGGATTTTGCTGTAGTGGTCCTTTTTCTTTTTCTTGTCGTCCTTCGTATCCTCAGACTGGCTTTCAGAATCCGAATTTGCTGTCGGAGCCGGGCTATAGTGCTCAGCAGCCTCTGCTGTTTTCTCCTTAATTTCTTGATTTCCCTTGCCTCAGCAGAGGGCTTACGACTGGCCCTTAAATCTACTCCTACTCCGTCTAGAATTTCTTCTGGTGCCTTGGGAATAGATTGTTCCCGGTTGGTGTCCCTTATTCCTTCCTCATGAACGGGCGGGTTTTCTTCTCCTTCCTTTTCTGCATGTGAATTCTCAGGTATGTCTTCTTCTGGAGGTCCATCGGGAGGACCTGCTGGGCTGGAGGGTTGGCCATATTCCCCCATATTGGCTAGGATTGCGGCCAATTCATCTTCACCCACAGGATCTCGCGGTGAGCTGCTCTCTGGCTGTACTACTTCCTCCTCCTGATTGTCCTGCTCAGTGACTGCCTTGGAGTGTTCAGCTTCTATTTCTGTTTCTGAGTGCACTTCTCCCTCCTCACCTCCTTCTTCGGCTTGCTCAGCCTCGCCCCCAGATTGTCCAGCATTTTCTTCGGAAGGTCCTCCTTCCGGTTCTAGAGGTTCGTCTATAATCTCAATTGGTTGGCTGGTGCTTTCCCAAATATTTTCCAGCCTCCCTCATATTCAAGCTAGCCGGGCTGATTTTCTTGGTTTCTCAGGTTGTTCAGGTGTACAAGCAACAGGTTTTTCTACTACCAATTCTTTGCGTTTTTCTGGTCGCTCCGGTGTACTTGAAGAATGCTTTCGTTTTAGAGCAACACATTTTCCTGCTGCCAATTCTCTGCGTTTCTCTGATCGTTCCGGTGTGCTAGAGGAATGTTTAGGTTTTGGGGATGGTGCAGCCAATCCCCCCTCAATCAATGCAATGAGCTCCTCCCAGCTGCTCTGCTGTTGAGTGAGACTGTGGCTCACTATTAATCGAATCAATCCATGGTGGCTAACAACTACATCTACGTGTTGTGCCATTTTCAGGCTTCGGGCCGCATCATGCAATAATGAATTTAAGAGTGCAGGCAGATTTACAGAACATTTTTCTTTCAAAACAGCTAAGAGTTTAAGATGACGTGGTCTTACCACATCTATCCTTCCTTCGCAAGTAATGTAGCTCTATACTATCTTTGCTAATTCAGTCCAGGGTTCTCCTAACGTTGCTGGCAGAACTCCCTTCCCCTTCACTGTCAAGCTTTGGCCTTCATCCTGGAAAATATCCATAATCTTTTGTAGTCTTTCTTTCCTCAGCGTCCATACAGGTCCAGTGGCTGGTAGTCCTGAGACTTCTGCAATTACATCATCAGTGACCGCTATCCGCCTTTCCCTTACTATGGAGTAGTCCTCCTGCAAGTTTTGCAGAAATTCCAACGCCACTGTCTCGTTTGACTCTTGTAGGCGACTGAAATAATTCAGCCATCCAGCCTTTTCCAGGATCTCCCGGGCAACAGCAGAGGCTGTCAATTCCTGAGGTTCGCTTCAGATTGCCTTTCCTCCCATGGCTCCACTAATAATTTCCAATGGAACAGCAACTGCCTATGTTGTTTTGAGATGCAGAGAAGGTGATCGTCGCGAAAAAAAATAGAGTATGCAACAAAAATGGATTGTGGATGGAAACTTTGCGTAAAATAGAATTATCATATTGTTAAACCATGCCATACCTTCGTACACTATCTACCTCGAATGGTGTGCTGACACGTAACTCGTGGAGTAATGAGATTACCTTCCCCCCCCGCGATGTGATAGGTTGCCCCAGTCGTCAAATAGAGGAGCAGCAGCCATCGTGTAACCAGTCATAAAGGAACAGCATATAAAATTACGCCATGTTTTAGATGGACAACAAAATACCGAAATCGAGGCAAAAAGGTGGATCGCGTTTTACATAAGAGCCTGCATGATATGATGCAAGGCCGGGGGATGGGACGTCTATCAATCGTACGAAGTCTCCAGAGGTCATTGTCAGTTCCTTTGCCATGATTGGTGGTAATGAGTGTTCATGCGATATATTCATTGGGACATAAAATATGAATTATTTATAGGATATAAGAGACAAAGAGGTATTAATATCATACCTATTGGTGTAGCCATTATGACTTTGATACCATTAACAGAGCTCTGCTGCCGACAGGTGTTCATAACCTTGGTAGAGTTGTTTATTTCACCCTCGGAACCATGATCCTTTGTGTGTATTTTGAAAAATATTTTGTCAAAATGCAGGCCATTATGCTGGCTTGATAACCAGATAGCCATAATGCCATTCACAAGGAAGGTGCGAAACGTGGACAGGTCGGCTCGTGATGAGACCCCCTGTTCCAACGTCTGTTTATTTAGTGTACCTTTTGGACCATATCCCTGGTGTGGTGGCCATACTGGGAATGCCACTTCGCTTCCATCCTGATGATCATGGTAGGCTGGCTCATGATGAGACCCCCTATCCTGCATTTGACAATGCATATTCATTTTTTTTTTTTTTGAAAAACACTTTTTTCTTATTTATTTACACATAAGGGTGGTTCAGCACTCCTTAAGAGTGGGAATGGTGGAAGAAGTCTTATCATCCCAACAGGAAGATATGAATCCTCTGCTCTTATCCCTAAGTAATAATCAAAGAAAAATTTTAAGGAAATCGCCATGATAAAGATAACCAATCAAAACAATGGGAATAAGTCAATGACAACAGAGATGAGAGGTAAATATGTCCCTCCTCTTGTCCTCTTATCAATACTAGGCTCTATAAAGATAGCGATCTTATGATCTGCTGACTTCGGTATGTCGTAATTTATGTTCATTGCATAAGTGCATAGCTGTATCTTAAAGACTGGAGAGAACATGACTAGAAGCATCCGCAATATGAATCATCACAGAGAGAAAAAACATGGCTATGGTGTTCTTTTTGAAAAAGGAACAGGAGAGAAGAATCCATGCAAAACAAATAGTTGAGATGCCGTTCTTTGAGAAGGTACAGCCAAAGATCATGAGTGTTGTCTCCTTTGAAAAAGGAACAGCAAAAAATTCTCAAATGTTGTTCCTTTTGAAAAGGAACAACAAAAACTCACAAATGTTGTTCCTTTTGAAAAGGAACAGCAAAACTCGCAAATGCTGTTCCTTTTGAAAAGGAACAGCAAAAACTCACAAATGTTGTTCCTTTTGAAAAGGAACAGCAAAAACTCACAAATGCTGTTCCTTTTGAAAAGGAAGAGCAAAAACTCACAAATGTTGTTCCTTTTGAAAAAGAACAGCAAAATTCGCAAATGTTGTTCCTTTTGAAAAGGAACAGCAAAAACTCACAAAGCAAAAACTCACAAATGCTATTCCTTTTGAAAAGGAATAGCAAAAACTCACAAATGCTATTCCTTTTGAAAAGGAATAGCAAAAACTCAAAAATGTTGTTCCTTTTGAAAAGGAACAGCAAAAACACAAAAACAAGAAAATGTTGTTCCTTTTGAAAAAGGAACAGCAAAGACTCACAAATGCTGTTCCTTTTGAAAAGGCACAACAAAAATTCACAAATGTTGTTCCTTTTGAAGAGGAACAGCAAAAACTCGCAAATGCTGTTCATTTTGAAAAGGAACAACAAAAACTCAGAAATGTTGTTCCTTTTGAAAAGGAACAGCAAAAACACAAAAACAAGCAAATGCTGTTCCTTTTGAAAAAGGAACAGCAAAGACACAAAATTAGAAAAGAAAGATCAAAGAAATGTTAAGAAAACGTATATACAAGAACTTATGTACAAGTCATAAAAAAATGTATTCCTTACTGAATTATAGGTGAGGAAGATTTTACTTCCTCTCCTAAAATTTCCATATCAGTGTCTTGACGTAGTTGCTGACAGAAGGATTCCCGAGTGAGTGGCCTGCGATAGAGACGAACTTGGTGGCCATTTACCTTGAATGCATATCCAGAACCATCGATTGTGATCAGAGTAAGGGTTCCATTATCATGTACTTTCTGGATTTCGTATGGTCCCAACCAACGAGTCTGCAGTTTCCCAGGGAAATCCTGAAATCGAGAGTCATATAACAGAGCCCAGTCCCCTTCGTGAAAGACTTTATTCTTGATAAGTGCATCATGCCATTTAGCTCGCTGTTGTTGAATAAGTGTTGTATTCTGTAATGCAGAGAGCCTTATTTTGTCTAATTCATTAATCTGCTGTAATCAATTAATTTGTGCCTCACTTAAATCTAGGCCAACTTCCTGTGCATTTTGTAATAAAATAGCAATCTCCTCTCTTCAGGCAACTTCAATGGAATATACTTTATGGAACAGCACTCACAGATGAATTATGGAACAGCAATCATCAACCATATATACACAACACGCTAATATAGCAATCTGATGATTAAAGAGAATACAACTATGTTTCCAAATAGAATAACATTACTTCCGGATTCCAATAATTGAGATTTCAAATGAATCCAATACAACAATATTCAATATAAAGGCTCTGTAACAGAAATAGTTGGCTTGGACTGATAACATGCAATCAACTCTGGAAAGATTCACTCATACAATACAGAGTCACTACATAAATTTCGTGAAGAAACCATCAATGAATTAACCGTAACAGAGCATGGAATAACATATGAAAAACATGTCAGATTACCGAGCTATAAAGATAAGCAAATCACACAGAAATCAAGTTATAATGATAAAAAAGCAAGTGTCCTTCAGAGCCGGGCCCTTAGCTTCCAACGGTACACCGCCTTAGATTACTTCAGACGCAGAGATGAAATAAACACCAAGTCTTTTATATTAATGCATCAACAAACGTACAGCAAACCAAGACTCAGTGAGAGTCGATGATCAAAGTTTAGTCTGAAACTTAAGATTACATAAAAAGGTCCTTTTGCTCAATGGTGTTGTTCCTTTTTATAAAAGTAATGGTGGAGGTATCTATGTAACAAAAATAAGCAAAACATCGATCCCTCAGGATTTTGATCCTGAGGGATTCACCAAGCCGTTAATCCTTTACTTTTCTTTCCCTGTTCCGCCGAATTGGTAACCCTTCTTTCTTCCCTGGGTCATTCTACTTCGATCTGTTCGATCTCGTTTGCATCCAGTTTCCTTCTAGAGGGACAACAGTTATTCCTCCTTTGTCTTTCCCTTTTGGATGGCAGATATTCGTTTCCACCTTTTCCTGCATAGGAAAATGAAAATTATCAGCGATTACACTTTTCATACTAATTCTCACACATTCTATTAAAATTCTTTATCCCTTTGAGTTCATTATGCAGAAAGGGTTAAAATTGTTACTAAAAAGTCACTAAGTTGTTCGTCAAAAACATACCTTTCCAGTGCTCCACACACCCCCCTGCTTACCCTGTTTCATGCCCTCATGAAAACATTATAGTTGACATGCAAGGCAGTGAGTGAATAGGCTAGAGAGGGAACTTCATGTGGAGGCCTACAACCGTGATGAGCAACTAGATCATCAAAGAACTGATTTGTTTGACCTTCAGGCATTTCATACAAGGCCTGATATCCGGGCGCAGGGTGCCAAATGATTGGACTATGAAATCGATACCCTAACCAGGATGGCCCTGCTTGCAAAATACGCTCGCCGTAAAGGTTCAATCGGCTGGCAGCTAGCTCAAAATTTTCATACTTGAACGGTTCCCTGAGCTGGATATTTGGGTTAGAAGTCCGGTATTGGAATTTTGCAGCATCGATGGCGAGGTCTTTAATAGTCAGAAAATATTCCAGACTTTGTCGGATTAGGTCCTCGTGCATGGGTCCTAATGTCTCCATAACACCCGGGGTTCTCATAAGGTTCCTATGTGCTCTCCATAACAGCACTGGGTCTCTAGGCTCGGCTCTTACCCACAGGTCTAGGCTATTTTCCTGTCTCTGAAAAGTGTTATAAGCCCTGAGCCATTTTAGCTGATTAACCCCGAATGAAACGAAGGCTTGCAACTTTATATCCCCAACAAAAGGGCCAGGATTTAAATCAGTTTCCTAGTCTAGCACGAGGTTATGCAAGTAAAATTCACACAATAATCTTTGGACCTTAATTCCATAATGCTTGCAACAATCTATAAAATCATTAACAGTATTGATTTGTATAGGGGCACCTGCCCTGACAGCTTTTATCTTTAATCATAAATATTGTTCAAGAAAAAATAAAGCATAGTTTTTAGCGGGGGCCCTACAGGCCAGAACGTCATTATACAAAGAACACACAGTGTCCATCTGCCTAACAACAATATCTAATCGACGAGTTACCTTGGCAACCTTTTCTTGCTCCTTTTGCCAGCCTTCGAAGGCCTGGCTCTCGGACTGACTCATATCCCGAAGTTGCTGTTGCAACTCTTCATATTTCTCCCGGGGGACTGTTTTTTCTCTCAGCTGTTCAGTTTCTTGCTGAGCTTGCTTCATCATCTTGTGCAAGGTTCTTGTTTTCGGATCCTTTTTCCATAGAGCCGTAGAGGCCAGGAGTTTTACCTGAACCTTTTTGTTATACTGTTTCGAGTTCAGAACCCGAATTACCCCCGAGGGTGGTGCCTCTGTTTGGATCTCTTTATTCTCTTTTTCTTTCTTGACACGGATGAAAGGTTGTTGTGGTTCCCCTATCAATGGAACATCATCCTGTCCCTCTGTCTCAATTGGAACGGCAGTCCGTTCTTCAGTGTCAATTGGAACAACAGTCTGTTCCTCAATGTCGTTTGGAACGGCCGTCTGTTCTTCAGTGTCAATTGGAACAACAGTCTATTCTTCAACATCGTTTGGAATAGCAGTTTGTTCTTCAACGTCATTTGGAACAGCAGTAGGTCTTCCAGCAGGGTTTTGACCAACAGGGCGGCTGTAAGTCCTTCGTCTTCTTGTCCTACGGGATTTTGCTGTAGTGGTCCTTTTTCTTTTTCTTGTCGTCCTTCGTATCCTCAGACTGGCTTTCAGAATCCGAATTTGCTGTCGGAGCCGGGCTATAGTGCTCAGCAGCCTTTGTTGTTTTCTCCTTAATTTCTTGATTTCCCTTGCCTCAGCAGAGGGCTTACGACTGGCCCTTAAATCTACTCCTACTCCGTCTAGAATTTCTTCTGGTGCCTTGGGAATAGATTGTTCCCGGTTGGTGTCCCTTATTCCTTCCTCATGAACGGGCGGGTTTTCTTCTCCTTCCTTTTCTGCATGTGAATTCTCAGGTATGTCTTCTTCTGGAGGTCCATCGGGAGGACCTGTTGGGCTGGAGGGTTGGCCATATTCCCCCATATTGGCTAGGATTGCGGCCAATTCATCTTCACCCACAGGATCTCGCGGTGAGCTGCTCTCTGGCTGTACTACTTCCTCCTCCTGATTGTCCTGCTCAGTGACTGCCTTGGAGTGTTCAGCTTCTATTTCTGTTTCTGAGTGCACTTCTCCCTCCTCACCTCCTTCTTCGGCTTGCTCAGCCTCGCCCCCAGATTGTCCAGCATTTTCTTCGGAAGGTCCTCCTTCCGGTTCTAGAGGTTCGTCTATAATCTCAATTGGTTGGCTGGTGCTTTCCCAAATATTTTCCAGCCTCCCTCATATTCAAGCTAGCCGGGCTGATTTTCTTGGTTTCTCAGGTTGTTCAGGTGTACAAGCAACAGGTTTTTCTACTACCAATTCTTTGCGTTTTTCTGGTCGCTCCGGTGTACTTGAAGAATGCTTTCATTTTAGAGCAACACGTTTTCCTGCTGCCAATTCTCTGCGTTTCTCTGATCGTTCCGGTGTGCTAGAGGAATGTTTAGGTTTTGGGGATGGTGCAGCCAATCCCCCCTCAATCAATGCAATGAGCTCCTCCCAGCTGCTCTGCTGTTGAGTGAGACTGTGGCTCACTATTAATCGAATCAATCCATGGTGGCTAACAACTACATCTACGTGTTGTGCCATTTTCAGGCTTCGGGCCGCATCATGCAATAATGAATTTAAGAGTGCAGGCAGATTTACAGAACATTTTTCTTTCAAAACAGCTAAGAGTTTAAGATGACGTGGTCTTACCACATCTTTCCTTCCTTCGCAAGTAATGTAGCTCTATACTATCTTTGCTAATTCGGTCCAGGGTTCTCCTAACGTTGCTGGCAGAACTCCCTTCCCCTTCACTGTCAAGCTTTGGCCTTCATCCTGGAAAATATCCATAATCTTTTGTAGTCTTTCTTTCCTCAGCGTCCATACAGGTCCAGTGGCTGGTAGTCCTGAGACTTCTGCAATTACATCATCAGTGACCGCTATCCGCCTTTCCCTTACTATGGAGTAGTCCTCCTGCAAGTTTTGCAGAAATTCCAACGCCACTGTCTCGTTTGACTCTTGTAGGCGACTGAAATAATTCAGCCATCCAGCATTTTCCAGGATCTCCCGGGCAACAGCAGAGGCTGTCAATTCCTGAGGTTCGCTTCAGATTGCCTTTCCTCCCATGGCTCCACTAATAATTTCCAATGGAACAGCAACTGCCTATGTTGTTTTGAGATGCAGAGAAGGTGATCGTCGCGAAAAAAAATAGAGTATGCAACAAAAATGGATTGTGGATGGAAACTTTGCGTAAAATAGAATTATCATATTGTTAAACCATGCCATACCTTCGTACACTATCTACCCCGAATGGTGTGCTGACACGTAACTCGTGGAGTAATGAGATTACCTTCCCCCCCCGCGATGTGATAGGCTGCCCCAGTCGTCAAATAGAGGAGCAGCAGCCATCGTGTAACCAGTCATAAAGGAACAGCATATAAAATTACGCCATGTTTTAGATGGACAACGAAATACCGAAATCGAGGCAAAAAGGTGGATCGCGTTTTACATAAGAGCCTGCATGATATGATGCAAGGCCGGGGGATGGGACGTCTGTCAATCGTACGAAGTCTCCAGAGGTCATTGTCAGTTCCTTTGCCATGATTGGTGGTAATGAGTGTTCATGCGATATATTCATTGGGACATAAAATATGAATTATTTATAGGATATAAGAGACAAAGAGGTATTAATATCATACCTATTGGTGTAGCCATTATGACTTTGATACCATTAACAGAGCTCTGCTGCCGACAGGTGTTCATAACCTTGGTAGAGTTGTTTATTTCACCCTCGGAACCATGATCCTTTGTGTGTATTTTGAAAAATATTTTGTCAAAATGCAGGCCATTATGCTGGCTTGATAACCAGATAGCCATAATGCCATTCACAAGGAAGGTGCGAAACGTGGACAGGTCGGCTCGTGATGAGACCCCCTGTTCCAACGTCTGTTTATTTAGTGTACCTTTTGGACCATATCCCTGGTGTGGTGGCCATACTGGGAATGCCACTTCGCTTCCATCCTGATGATCATGGTAGGCTGGCTCATGATGAGACCCCCTATCCTGCATTTGACAATGCATATTCATTTTTTTTTTTTTTGAAAAACACTTTTTTCTTATTTATTTACACATAAGGGTGGTTCAGCACTCCTTAAGAGTGGGAATGGTGGAAGAAGTCTTATCATCCCAACAGGAAGATATGAATCCTCTGCTCTTATCCCTAAGTAATAATCAAAGAAAAATTTTAAGGAAATCGCCATGATAAAGATAACCAATCAAAACAATGGGAATAAGTCAATGACAACAGAGATGAGAGGTAAATATGTCCCTCCTCTTGTCCTCTTATCAATACTAGGCTCTATAAAGATAGCGATCTTATGATCTGCTGACTTCGGTATGTCGTAATTTATGTTCATTGCATAAGTGCATAGCTGTATCTTAAAGACTGGAGAGAACATGACTAGAAGCATCCGCAATATGAATCATCACAGAGAGAAAAAACATGGCTATGGTGTTCTTTTTGAAAAAGGAACAGGAGAGAAGAATCCATGCAAAACAAATAGTTGAGATGCCGTTCTTTGAGAAGGTACAGCCAAAGATCATGAGTGTTGTCTCCTTTGAAAAAGGAACAGCAAAAAATTCTCAAATGTTGTTCCTTTTGAAAAGGAACAACAAAAACTCACAAATGTTGTTCCTTTTGAAAAGGAACAGCAAAACTCGCAAATGCTGTTCCTTTTGAAAAGGAACAGCAAAAACTCACAAATGTTGTTCCTTTTGAAAAGGAACAGCAAAAACTCACAAATGCTGTTCCTTTTGAAAAGGAAGAGCAAAAACTCACAAATGTTGTTCCTTTTGAAAAAGAACAGCAAAATTCGCAAATGTTGTTCCTTTTGAAAAGGAACAGCAAAAACTCACAAAGCAAAAACTCACAAATGCTATTCCTTTTGAAAAGGAATAGCAAAAACTCACAAATGCTATTCCTTTTGAAAAGGAATAGCAAAAACTCAAAAATGTTGTTCCTTTTGAAAAGGAACAGCAAAAACACAAAAACAAGAAAATGTTGTTCCTTTTGAAAAAGGAACAGCAAAGACTCACAAATGCTGTTCCTTTTGAAAAGGCACAACAAAAATTCACAAATGTTGTTCCTTTTGAAGAGGAACAGCAAAAACTCGCAAATGCTGTTCATTTTGAAAAGGAACAACAAAAACTCAGAAATGTTGTTCCTTTTGAAAAGGAACAGCAAAAACACAAAAACAAGCAAATGCTGTTCCTTTTGAAAAAGGAACAGCAAAGACACAAAATTAGAAAAGAAAGATCAAAGAAATGTTAAGAAAACGTATATACAAGAACTTATGTACAAGTCATAAAAAAATGTATTCCTTACTGAATTATAGGTGAGGAAGATTTTACTTCCTCTCCTAAAATTTCCATATCAGTGTCTTGACGTAGTTGCTGACAGAAGGATTCCCGAGTGAGTGGCCTGCGATAGAGACGAACTTGGTGGCCATTTACCTTGAATGCATATCCAGAACCATCGATTGTGATCAGAGTAAGGGTTCCATTATCATGTACTTTCTGGATTTCGTATGGTCCCAACCAACGAGTCTGCAGTTTCCCAGGGAAATCCTGAAATCGAGAGTCATATAACAGAGCCCAGTCCCCTTCGTGAAAGACTTTATTCTTGATAAGTGCATCATGCCATTTAGCTCGCTGTTGTTGAATAAGTGTTGTATTCTGTAATGCAGAGAGCCTTATTTTGTCTAATTCATTAATCTGCTGTAATCAATTAATTTGTGCCTCACTTAAATCTAGGCCAACTTCCTGTGCATTTTGTAATAAAATAGCAATCTCCTCTCTTCAGGCAACTTCAATGGAATATACTTTATGGAACAGCACTCACAGATGAATTATGGAACAGCAATCATCAACCATATATACACAACACGCTAATATAGCAATCTGATGATTAAAGAGAATACAACTATGTTTCCAAATAGAATAACATTACTTCCGGATTCCAATAATTGAGATTTCAAATGAATCCAATACAACAATATTCAATATAAAGGCTCTGTAACAGAAATAGTTGGCTTGGACTGATAACATGCAATCAACTCTGGAAAGATTCACTCATACAATACAGAGTCAGTACATAAATTTCGTGAAGAAACCATCAATGAATTAACCGTAACAGAGCATGGAATAACATATGAAAAACATGTCAGATTACCGAGCTATAAAGATAAGCAAATCACACAGAAATCAAGTTATAATGATAAAAAAGCAAGTGTCCTTCAGAGCCGGGCCCTTAGCTTCCAACGGTACACCGCCTTAGATTACTTCAGACGCAGAGATGAAATAAACACCAAGTCTTTTATATTAATGCATCAACAAACGTACAGCAAACCAAGACTCAGTGAGAGTCGATGATCAAAGTTTAGTCTGAAACTTAAGATTACATAAAAAGGTCCTTTTGCTCAATGGTGTTGTTCCTTTTTATAAAAGTAATGGTGGAGGTATCTATGTAACAAAAATAAGCAAAACATCGATCCCTCAGGATTTTGATCCTGAGGGATTCACCAAGCCGTTAATCCTTTACTTTTCTTTCCCTGTTCCGCCGAATTGGTAACCCTTCTTTCTTCCCTGGGTCATTCTACTTCGATCTGTTCGATCTCGTTTGCATCCAGTTTCCTTCTAGAGGGACAACAGTTATTCCTCCTTTGTCTTTCCCTTTTGGATGGCAGATATTCGTTTCCACCTTTTCCTGCATAGGAAAATGAAAATTATCAGCGATTACACTTTTCATACTAATTCTCACACATTCTATTAAAATTCTTTATCCCTTTGAGTTCATTATGCAGAAAGGGTTAAAATTGTTACTAAAAAGTCACTAAGTTGTTCGTCAAAAACATACCTTTCCAGTGCTCCACACACCCCCTGCTTACCCTGTTTCATGCCCTCATGAAAACATTATAGTTGACATGCAAGGCAGTGAGTGAATAGGCTAGAGAGGGAACTTCATGTGGAGGCCTACAACCGTGATGAGCAACTAGATCATCAAAGAACTGATTTGTTTGACCTTCAGGCATTTCATACAAGGCCTGATATCCGGGCGCAGGGTGCCAAATGATTGGACTATGAAATCGATACCCTAACCAGGATGGCCCTGCTTGCAAAATACGCTCGCCGTAAAGGTTCAATCGGCTGGCAGCTAGCTCAAAATTTTCATACTTGAACGGTTCCCTGAGCTGGATATTTGGGTTAGAAGTCCGGTATTGGAATTTTGCAGCATCGATGGCGAGGTCTTTAATAGTCAGAAAATATTCCAGACTTTGTCGGATTAGGTCCTCGTGCATGGGTCCTAATGTCTCCATAACACCCGGGGTTCTCATAAGGTTCCTATGTGCTCTCCATAACAGCACTGGGTCTCTAGGCTCGGCTCTTACCCACAGGTCTAGGCTATTTTCCTGTCTCTGAAAAGTGTTATAAGCCCTGAGCCATTTTAGCTGATTAACCCCGAATGAAACGAAGGCTTGCAACTTTATATCCCCAACAAAAGGGCCAGGATTTAAATCAGTTTCCTAGTCTAGCACGAGGTTATGCAAGTAAAATTCACACAATAATCTTTGGACCTTAATTCCATAATGCTTGCAACAATCTATAAAATCATTAACAGTATTGATTTGTATAGGGGCACCTGCCCTGACAGCTTTTATCTTTAATCATAAATATCGTTCAAGAAAAAATAAAGCATAGTTTTTAGCGGGGGCCCTACAGGCCAGAACGTCATTATACAAAGAACACACAGTGTCCATCTGCCTAACAACAATATCTAATCGACGAGTTACCTTGGCAACCTTTTCTTGCTCCTTTTGCCAGCCTTCGAAGGCCTGGCTCTCGGACTGACTCATATCCCGAAGTTGCTGTTGCAACTCTTCATATTTCTCCCGGGGGACTGTTTTTTCTCTCAGCTGTTCAGTTTCTTGCTGAGCTTGCTTCATCATCTTGTGCAAGGTTCTTGTTTTCGGATCCTTTTTCCATAGAGCCGTAGAGGCCAGGAGTTTTACCTGAACCTTTTTGTTATACTGTTTCGAGTTCAGAACCCGAATTACCCCCGAGGGTGGTGCCTCTGTTTGGATCTCTTTATTCTCTTTTTCTTTCTTGACACGGATGAAAGGTTGTTGTGGTTCCCCTATCAATGGAACATCATCCTGTCCCTCTGTCTCAATTGGAACGGCAGTCCGTTCTTCAGTGTCAATTGGAACAACAGTCTGTTCCTCAATGTCGTTTGGAACGGCCGTCTGTTCTTCAGTGTCAATTGGAACAACAGTCTATTCTTCAACATCGTTTGGAATAGCAGTTTGTTCTTCAACGTCATTTGGAACAGCAGTAGGTCTTCCAGCAGGGTTTTGACCAACAGGGCGGCTGTAAGTCCTTCGTCTTCTTGTCCTACGGGATTTTGCTGTAGTGGTCCTTTTTCTTTTTCTTGTCGTCCTTCGTATCCTCAGACTGGCTTTCAGAATCCGAATTTGCTGTCGGAGCCGGGCTATAGTGCTCAGCAGCCTTTGTTGTTTTCTCCTTAATTTCTTGATTTCCCTTGCCTCAGCAGAGGGCTTACGACTGGCCCTTAAATCTACTCCTACTCCGTCTAGAATTTCTTCTGGTGCCTTGGGAATAGATTGTTCCCGGTTGGTGTCCCTTATTCCTTCCTCATGAACGGGCGGGTTTTCTTCTCCTTCCTTTTCTGCATGTGAATTCTCAGGTATGTCTTCTTCTGGAGGTCCATCGGGAGGACCTGTTGGGCTGGAGGGTTGGCCATATTCCCCCATATTGGCTAGGATTGCGGCCAATTCATCTTCACCCACAGGATCTCGCGGTGAGCTGCTCTCTGGCTGTACTACTTCCTCCTCCTGATTGTCCTGCTCAGTGACTGCCTTGGAGTGTTCAGCTTCTATTTCTGTTTCTGAGTGCACTTCTCCCTCCTCACCTCCTTCTTCGGCTTGCTCAGCCTCGCCCCCAGATTGTCCAGCATTTTCTTCGGAAGGTCCTCCTTCCGGTTCTAGAGGTTCGTCTATAATCTCAATTGGTTGGCTGGTGCTTTCCCAAATATTTTCCAGCCTCCCTCATATTCAAGCTAGCCGGGCTGATTTTCTTGGTTTCTCAGGTTGTTCAGGTGTACAAGCAACAGGTTTTTCTACTACCAATTCTTTGCGTTTTTCTGGTCGCTCCGGTGTACTTGAAGAATGCTTTCATTTTAGAGCAACACGTTTTCCTGCTGCCAATTCTCTGCGTTTCTCTGATCGTTCCGGTGTGCTAGAGGAATGTTTAGGTTTTGGGGATGGTGCAGCCAATCCCCCCTCAATCAATGCAATGAGCTCCTCCCAGCTGCTCTGCTGTTGAGTGAGACTGTGGCTCACTATTAATCGAATCAATCCATGGTGGCTAACAACTACATCTACGTGTTGTGCCATTTTCAGGCTTCGGGCCGCATCATGCAATAATGAATTTAAGAGTGCAGGCAGATTTACAGAACATTTTTCTTTCAAAACAGCTAAGAGTTTAAGATGACGTGGTCTTACCACATCTTTCCTTCCTTCGCAAGTAATGTAGCTCTATACTATCTTTGCTAATTCAGTCCAGGGTTCTCCTAACGTTGCTGGCAGAACTCCCTTCCCCTTCACTGTCAAGCTTTGGCCTTCATCCTGGAAAATATCCATAATCTTTTGTAGTCTTTCTTTCCTCAGCGTCCATACAGGTCCAGTGGCTGGTAGTCCTGAGACTTCTGCAATTACATCATCAGTGACCGCTATCCGCCTTTCCCTTACTATGGAGTAGTCCTCCTGCAAGTTTTGCAGAAATTCCAACGCCACTGTCTCGTTTGACTCTTGTAGGCGACTGAAATAATTCAGCCATCCAGCCTTTTCTAGGATCTCCCGGGCAACAGCAGAGGCTGTCAATTCCTGAGGTTCGCTTCAGATTGCCTTTCCTCCCATGGCTCCACTAATAATTTCCAATGGAACAGCAACTGCCTATGTTGTTTTGAGATGCAGAGAAGGTGATCGTCGCGAAAAAAAATAGAGTATGCAACAAAAATGGATTGTGGATGGAAACTTTGCGTAAAATAGAATTATCATATTGTTAAACCATGCCATACCTTCGTACACTATCTACCTCGAATGGTGTGCTGACACGTAACTCGTGGAGTAATGAGATTACCTTCCCCCCCCCGCGATGTGATAGGTTGCCCCAGTCGTCAAATAGAGGAGCAGCAGCCATCGTGTAACCAGTCATAAAGGAACAGCATATAAAATTACGCCATGTTTTAGATGGACAACGAAATACCGAAATCGAGGCAAAAAGGTGGATCGCGTTTTACATAAGAGCCTGCATGATATGATGCAAGGCCGGGGGATGGGACGTCTATCAATCGTACGAAGTCTCCAGAGGTCATTGTCAGTTCCTTTGCCATGATTGGTGGTAATGAGTGTTCATGCGATATATTCATTGGGACATAAAATATGAATTATTTATAGGATATAAGAGACAAAGAGGTATTAATATCATACCTATTGGTGTAGCCATTATGACTTTGATACCATTAACAGAGCTCTGCTGCCGACAGGTGTTCATAACCTTGGTAGAGTTGTTTATTTCACCCTCGGAACCATGATCCTTTGTGTGTATTTTGAAAAATATTTTGTCAAAATGCAGGCCATTATGCTGGCTTGATAACCAGATAGCCATAATGCCATTCACAAGGAAGGTGCGAAACGTGGACAGGTCGGCTCGTGATGAGACCCCCTGTTCCAACGTCTGTTTATTTAGTGTAACTTTTGGACCATATCCCTGGTGTGGTGGCCATACTGGGAATGCCACTTCGCTTCCATCCTGATGATCATGGTAGGCTGGCTCATGATGAGACCCCCTATCCTGCATTTGACAATCCATATTCATTTTTTTTTTTTTGTAAAACACTTTTTTCTTATTTATTTACACATAAGGGTGGTTCAGCACTCCTTAAGAGTGGGAATGGTGGAAGAAGTCTTATCATCCCAACAGGAAGATATGAATCCTCTGCTCTTATCCCTAAGTAATAATCAAAGAAAAATTTTAAGGAAATCGCCATGATAAAGATAACCAATCAAAACAATGGGAATAAGTCAATGACAACAGAGATGAGAGGTAAATATGTCCCTCCTCTTGTCCTCTTATCAATACTAGGCTCTATAAAGATAGCGATCTTATGATCTGCTGACTTCGGTATGTCGTAATTTATGTTCATTGCATAAGTGCATAGCTGTATCTTAAAGACTGGAGAGAACATGACTAGAAGCATCCGCAATATGAATCATCACAGAGAGAAAAAACATGGCTATGGTGTTCTTTTTGAAAAAGGAACAGGAGAGAAGAATCCATGCAAAACAAATAGTTGAGATGCCGTTCTTTGAGAAGGTACAGCCAAAGATCATGAGTGCTGTCTCCTTTGAAAAAGGAACAGCAAAAAATTCTCAAATGTTGTTCCTTTTGAAAAGGAACAGCAAAAACTCACAAATGTTGTTCCTTTTGAAAAGGAACAGCAAAACTCGCAAATGCTGTTCCTTTTGAAAAGGAACAGCAAAAACTCACAAATGTTGTTCCTTTTGAAAAGGAACAGCAAAAACTCACAAATGCTGTTCCTTTTGAAAAGGAAGAGCAAAAACTCACAAATGTTGTTCCTTTTGAAAAAGAACAGCAAAATTCGCAAATGTTGTTCCTTTTGAAAAGGAACAGCAAAAACTCACAAAGCAAAAACTCACAAATGCTATTCCTTTTGAAAAGGAATAGCAAAAACTCACAAATGCTATTCCTTTTGAAAAGGAATAGCAAAAACTCAAAAATGTTGTTCCTTTTGAAAAGGAACAGCAAAAACACAAAAACAAGAAAATGTTGTTCCTTTTGAAAAAGGAACAGCAAAGACTCACAAATGCTGTTCCTTTTGAAAAGGCACAACAAAAATTCACAAATGTTGTTCCTTTTGAAGAGGAACAGCAAAAACTCGCAAATGCTGTTCATTTTGAAAAGGAACAACAAAAACTCAGAAATGTTGTTCCTTTTGAAAAGGAACAGCAAAAACACAAAAACAAGCAAATGCTGTTCCTTTTGAAAAAGGAACAGCAAAGACACAAAATTAGAAAAGAAAGATCAAAGAAATGTTAAGAAAACGTATATACAAGAACTTATGTACAAGTCATAAAAAAATGTATTCCTTACTGAATTATAGGTGAGGAAGATTTTACTTCCTCTCCTAAAATTTCCATATCAGTGTCTTGACGTAGTTGCTGACAGAAGGATTCCCGAGTGAGTGGCCTGCGATAGAGACGAACTTGGTGGCCATTTACCTTGAATGCATATCCAGAACCATCGATTGTGATCAGAGTAAGGGTTCCATTATCATGTACTTTCTGGATTTCGTATGGTCCCAACCAACGAGTCTGCAGTTTCCCAGGGAAATCCTGAAATCGAGAGTCATATAACAGAGCCCAGTCCCCTTCGTGAAAGACTTTATTCTTGATAAGTGCATCATGCCATTTAGCTCGCTGTTGTTGAATAAGTGTTGTATTCTGTAATGCAGAGAGCCTTATTTTGTCTAATTCATTAATCTGCTGTAATCAATTAATTTGTGCCTCACTTAAATCTAGGCCAACTTCCTGTGCATTTTGTAACGTTTGGATTTCGAATTCTATGGGGAAAATAGGCTGTTTTCCAAACACTAATTGATAGGGTGAATAACCGGTGGTACTTCTCCATGTGGTTCTGTAAGCTCAGAGTGCTTCAGGTAGTCGGGTAGCCCAATCATGCCTATGTGAAGCAATGGTTTTTGTTAAAATTGATTCTATTACCTTATTGCTACTTTCTACTTGCCCATTCGTCTGCGGGTGATATGGGGTAGTGATTTTATGCTGGACGTGATAATTGTTAAGTGTTGCAGCCAATTTGTTTCCGACAAATTGTGGTCCTCCATCTGTAATTATTTCTCTCGGAAGGCCATAACGTACAAACAAATGGAACAGGAACTGTATTACAGAATCCTCTGTAGCTCTAGGCAACGCTTCAGCCTCAACCCATTTGGTAACATATTCTGTGGCTACCAAGATATATTTTCTTTGATTTGATGATGGGTTGATGGGTCCAACGAAATCAAGAGCCCATCGTTCGAATGGTTCAATGACTAATTGTGGCCTCAAAGGCATTTCGTCGGCTTGACCAGGTCGTCCTGCTCGCTGGCAGCTGTCACATGCTTGGACAAATTTCTTCGCATCCTTAAAAATTGTAGGCTAGTAGTATCTTGTCTGCAATACTTTATGTGCTGTTCTTTTTTCAGCAAAGTGTCCCCCACATGGTCCGTCATGACAGGCTTTTAAGATGTCAAAAATTTCATCTTCTCGAATACATCTCCTAATTTGCATGTCTGCCCCTATGTGGAACAAATGTCCCCCGATCCACGAAAATCGAGTGCTCTTCTGAACAATCTGCTTACGTTCATTAGGGGTTAATTGTTTTGGTAGCTTACCTACTACAAGGTAATTGGCAACATTAGCATACCAGGGTGTTTGAACAGCAATGGAAAACAGGTGCTCATCCGGAAATTGGTCTTCCACTGCTGCTGCCTCAATTGATTTTGGTATTTGAGAGAGAAAATCAGCTACAGGGTTTTCCTTGCTGGGTCGATCCTTGATTGTGATATCGAACTCCTGCAATAAGATCAACCATCTGGTTATTCTAGCATTTGTAACAGGCTTATTTGCTAAATATTTAATAGCAGAATGATCTGTATATAAAACAACGGGATAACCTATAATATAATGTCTAAACTTATTGACAACATGTATTATAGCAAGGAATTCTTTTTCAGTAACAGTGTAATTCAATTCAGTAGGGGATAAATTTTTGATGATATAATAAATAAAATATGGTTTTTTATCCTCTTCTTGCCCAAGGACTGCACCGATTGCTGTATCTGATGCAACAGACGAGATTTGGAATGGTAAATTCTTGTCTGGTCCTCAAAGGACTGGAGCTGTTGATACAAGCTTCTTTAATTCCTGGAAAGCGCGGTCACATTTTTCTGTCCACATGAAATCAACATTACCAGTTAGTGCATATAGAGGTGCAGCAATGTGTGAATAATGTTCTATGAATCGTCTATAATACCCAGAAAATCCAAGAAAGCTGCGTACCTCTGTTTGAGTAGTGGGGGTGGGGATAAGCAAAAGAATTTGAATTTTGGCCGGATCTACCTGAATGCCAGCTGCTGAGACAAAGTGTCCTAGAATAAGCCCTTCAGTCATCATCATATAACATTTTTCGTGGCTTAAGCAAAGCCTGGTAGCAATGCAACGCTGTAGGACTTTTTCTAGAGTATCTAGAGCTGGGTCAAAATCATCTCCATATGGTGTAAAGTCATCCATGTACACTTCAAGTCCATCATTTATTAAATCTGCAAAGATGCTAAGAACAACCCTTTGGAATGTGGCAGGAGCATTACATAGGCCAAAGGGTAGAACTCTATATGCAAACGTTCCCCAAGGACAAGTAAAGGTAGTCTTATCCTGGTCCTCAGGGGCAATCTGAATCTGATTGTATCCACTGAAGCCATCCAGGAAAGAAAAGAATTTCTTTCCTGCTAAAGTGTCCAATACTTGGTCTATGAATGGGAGAGGGAAGTGATCTTTTTGTGTGGCTTTGTTTAACTCCCTATAATCCACACAAATCCTCCATTTCCCATTCTTCTTGGGTACAAACACAAGCGGAGAGACCCATTTACTATCAGAAATAGGGTAAATAAAATTAACATCTAAAAGTTTCTGAAGTTCAGCTTTTACAACATCTTTTAGATGAGGGTTGAGTCTTCTTTGCGGTTGGCGGATAGGCCTTGCATCTTTTTCTATATAAATATGGTGGGTGCACAATTGGGGATCAATCCCTTTCATATCAGGGTAATCCCACGCAAATGCTTCTTGATACTTCCGTAACAGATGAATGAGTTTTATTTCTTGGTCCGGTGTAAGGTTGGCATTGATGTTTAGAGTTTTTCCCGGTTCAATTTCCACTACTTTACTATTGGGAACAGAAGTCATAGGTATCGTTTGGTCATGTGTGTCTTTCAAGGGATCTTCTTCTAATTCGGTATCGAATGCAGCTTCTATCATGAAACACTGTGTGTGAGGTCTAGATTCAGTTTGACTAATGAAGCTATTGATAGCATCGTCTTCTGTTTGGTCTTTAAAGTCCAGGGCCTTCTGTATGGTCAATGGTGATCTAATATTGTCAGTAAGATATGATACAGGGTGCTGGTTAGTTTTTATCATTGACAGACTTGGCTGTGCTGGAGGGTATAGGACTAGATTTTTAATATCTGGTCCTCTGGTTATGGTCATGTTTCCCTACCGGCAACCAATGTAAGCATTGGCAGTAGCAAGCCAAGGTCTACCTAAAATTAGCGGATGTCCATCCAGTCAGTTTTTTGGATTAATTACCAGGAAATCGGTTGGGTATTCCCAGGAATCTATAGAAACCATGACATCATATAGAATACCTTCCGGTCGAACTACAGATCGGTCGGCCAATTCTAGCAAAGTAGAAGTGGGTTCTACCGATGTAATGTTGAGCTTTTGGCAAGTAGAAGTTGTCAAAATATTAATTGCAGCTCCTAGATCAACTAAAGCATTAGTCAGGGTCTGACCATAGATTTGAACAGTTACAATTGGATTTCCTAGATCTTCATATTTAATAGGTGTCCCTGATAACAGGTCAGATAAAGTACCGACTACTTGGACTCTTGGGTTAGTGGTTGCATTCCTCCTTGGTTTTTTTATGCATAATTCTTTTATGGTTTTTGCATATATAGGGATGTCTTGAATGGCTTGGAGGAAAGGAATTCTTATGTACAGGTTTTGTAACTCTCCCAGAATGTCAAAGTCAGGATATTGTACAGGTCATGGTATGACTAATCGTTCTGGGAAGGGAGGAGAGGATGTACTTGCTTGCTGATGAGTCTGCTCCTTATTTACACCCTCTTGTTGTAACGGCTGTTCTGTTGGTAACTGATCTTCAATGTGAACTGTTTTATCTCTCTCTATTTCTATTATACGTCCAGATCTTAACTGAAGATCATTGCACTCCCTCAGATCAGGTCCGATTTCTGATGATTCTATGATTTGGAGGGATTGGACCGGTCTATTATTTGGATTGGGATTGGGTTGGGCTGGGAGTTGCGGTCTCAGATTAGACTGGGGATTTTGTTGTAAAGCTGGCAGAGTTGGTTGAGGGAGCGGAATAGTTCCTGTTGGCTGATATGTCGATTTTGGCCAGTTTGTCTGCCAGGGTGAACCTTGTGAAGTGGGGGGGGCGGGGTCCATTGTGGAGGATATGGGTTATTCTGCCAATATGGTGGAGCGTAGGGAAAATTCGGCCAACCAAATTGGCTTGTCTGATTCATCCACGGATTTGGAGAAGGAAAGGGTTGTGATGACCAGTCCGGAAATGGGGATTGAGATTGATTTTGCCACATACTATATTGCTGAGTATTATACTACGGAGGCTGGAAAGAAGAAGTTGGGTCTGAAAACATACCATATTGCCTTGGTTGCTATTGGTGACGCTGGTTAATGAAGTATGTTGATTCTGGCTCTTCCTCCGCTTCCTTATATACTGCCTTCAATCCAGGAAGTGAGGGGCAGCTCTCAGTAAGGTGATCTTTTGTACAGATAGCACATGTTTGAACTGCATCCAGTGGACATTCCTTGTGGCTATGTTTTCTTCTACATCGGGGGCAGAAGATCGCCAAATTCTGTTCTGCCTCTATCTGCTTTTGTTTAGCCTGCACAATATCAAGTTGTGTAGTCAATGTCCCCAGAATATCAGTTTTAAAATTTTCTAATAAATTTCCAAGTTCTACACGTGTTACTCCTTCTGTTGATATTTTGTTATCTCTGACAAACCGATCATATTCTGCTGGTTTTATCCTTGTGCTACCTCTCGAGCTCCTGATACATAAATCGATGATGTCAGCAAAATTCTCTTGATAAATATCCCCTTTTCCCATGATATTTAATGTTTCAATCCATTGTTCCTTCATGCCTCTGATCAATGTTGTTTTTAACACATTATCAGGCAGAGGTAGTGATGCATATGGAGATCTTTGTAAATTATACTGAAAACGTTCTACATATTCTTCTAATGTTTCATTTGGTCTAGCTATCATCTGAAATATTTCATCTTTCAGTTCTCTAGACCTACAGTAATCTTGATATTTCTTTAGGAAAGATTCCTTCATTTGCTCCCAGTTATTTATAACTCCACCACCTAAACCCATAAACCATCTTAAAGCTGCCCCTTTCAAGGTGGAGGGGAACAGTTTTAATTTCTGGGGGTCAGTGGTGTAATCATATCCCCTGCATAACACATCAAATTCAAATAAGAATGCTTTCATAGGAGCATTTGCTGCGGAATCCACTATAGGATATTGTAATGTAGAAGTTTGAGTATTTGGCTGATTCTGCGCCATAGGGTCGAATATGTGCCAATAACCTTCCGGAATTTCTAGGAGGGTATTCCTAGGCTGAGAAGGAACGGCCTTGACTGTTTTAATAACACTTCCTTTGTCCGGAATAATAGAAGTCCCTGCTGTTTGAGGAGATTGGATCCCCTCAACAATGATTTTTGCAGCGCTCTCTTTATCTGGGCTATTTAATGACTGAATTATCCTAGGAGGAGATCTTGGCTATTCAACTTCCCCTGTTTCCCCTTCTCCTTCACAAAGATTGCTTAGATTCCCTTCCTGCAGTCGTTCTGGAATAGAATTTTCAATTTCTTGAAAGTCCTATTCATCAGTCTGACTATGCACCTCAGCGAAGGCTACAGATGGTGATCCTGTGGCCTGAAGGGAACTAGTAGGCTGTTTAGAATTGGTTTTCCTGAGCCCTACTGATGGCTGAGATTCAGTTTTCTTATAGATTTCGTCTATGAAGGTTGTTCGGCCAAGGGTCACCGGCCCTTTGGCTTTTTCGGGTTTGAATGGAGGTTTGATAATTTTTTCTGGCTTTTTCTGCTTAGTCATGCACTCTATAAACTACCAGATTCTATTCAACCCACAATTCTGCCAGGAAAGCGGACGATGGAGCAGGGCTTTTACATGCTCTGTACGCAGGTTCTTACCTTCCATTTTTAAAATCCAACTCTCCCCTAGCAGATTCGTACACTACTCTGTAAAAGACAAATGGCTATACTCTTTCCCCGGAAACGGCGCCAAAATGTAGAGCTGTAACAAGGGTCTCTTTCACCTCTAGTTATGCCACATTAATAAGTCAATCCGGGAACGCTTTGTTATTGCAAAGAGTATCTCAATCCGAGGCTATTCGTCAGAGTAATGCTTAGTAGTACAGTGTTCAGAAAATACAAGGGTAAATGGATGCTAGACTAGACTACTTTAAAGGCATAAAATCACACAAGGCAACTTATCAGTAAAGGGTGCGGAAGCGATAACCCAGCCCTCTAGAAACTGATGGAAAGGAAATTAGAGCATGGACCATAGGTCTGGGAGCTAGGCAGCGACAGCTGAGGCTCTCTACAGCCTTAGACCTTCTCTCACACCAAAGCAGTAATTGCAAGTAAATAGAACGGCAGAAAGTAAAATGGAACAGCAAATCTGAAATGGAACAACAATAAATGAACTAAGCCTCGCGAGTCCGAACTAAACTTGTTCTATTGAACCAAACTCACACTCTGTAATAAAATAGCAATCTCCTCTCTTCAGGCAACTTCAATGTAATATACTTTATGGAACAGCACTCACAGATGAATTATGGAACAACAATCATCAACCATATATACACAACACGCTAATATAGCAATCTGATGATTAAAGAGAATACGACTATGTTTCCAAATAGAATAACATTACTTCCGGATTCCAATAATTGAGATTTCAAATGAATCCAATACAGCAATATTCAATATAAAGGCCCTTTAACAGAAATAGTTGGCTTGGATTGATAACATGCAATCAACTCTGGAAAGATTCACTCATACAATACAGAGTCACTACATAAATTTCATGAAGAAACCATCAATGAATTAACCGTAACAGGGCATGGAATAACATATGAAAAACATGTCAGATTACCAAGCTATAAAGATAAGCAAATCACATAGAAATCAAATTATAATGATACAAAATCAAGTGTCCTTCGGAGTCGGGCCCTTAGCTTCCAACGGTACACCACCTTAGATTACTTCAGATGCAGAGATGAAATAAACACCAAGTCTTTTATATTAATGCATCAACAAACATACAGCAAACCAAGACTCAGTGAGAGTCGATGATCAAAGTTTAGTCTGAAACTTAAGATTACATAAAAAGGTCCTTTTGCTCAACGGTGTTGTTCCTTTTTATAAAAGTAACGGCGGAGGTATCTATGTAACAAAAATGAGCAAAACAGCAATCCCTCAGGATCAAAGATCATGAGGGATTCGCCAAGCCATTAATCCTTTGCTTTTCTTTCCCTGTTGTGCCGAATTGGTAACCCTTCTTTCTTCCCTGGGTCATTCTGCTTCAATCTGTTCGATCTCGTTTGCATCCGGTTTCCTTCTAGAGGGACAGCAATTATTCCTCCTTTGTCTTTCCCTTTTGGACGGCAGATCTTCGTTTCCACCTTTTCCTGCATAGGAAAATGACAATTATCAGCGATTACACTTTTCATACTAATTCTCACACATTCTATTAAAATTCTTTATCTCTTTGAGTTCATTATGCAGAAAGGGTTACAATTGTTACTGAAAAGTCACTAAGTTGTTCGTCAAAAACATACCTTTCCAGTGCTCCACAGTAGTCACCACATGTCTCTCTATTAATCTAGTTTTAGCACAAGCATGGCCTATTAAATAATACACTAGGATATAAATAGTATTTAAGTGTGGAAACAATAATTTGACATACAAATCAAACTATGGCATCGTTTAGTTTCATAGAGACTAACCCCTAGGGTTGAAAATGAATTTCTATTAGATATGGATTTGCTTATGGTAGTCACCACATGTTTCTACGTTAACCCAGTTCTAGTAGAAGCACTACTTATGGAATGACACCCTATCATCTAGCTACGAGTTAAATACAGTAAAGGGAATAAGTTGGATTAACATATCCTATCCTCTAGATCAAGTGTAGAGACAACAAAATGATCAGTACCCTATCAAAGATAAATCCTAGACTCCATAGTGACTAGCCTCTAGGATTTTATATTTCTCTTTGTCCTCTGAATTGGTTGCCAAGCGATATGCTTAAAAATATGCTTAAAACTCCTCTATTGGTCTAAGGGATAAAAAATAGACTCCTCTAGTGGTCTAAGGGATAAAAATATGCTTAAAACTAAAATTGCTCAGAATCGCTCGAAACCAGTGCCAAATTGTAGATATCGTCATTTTGATTCCAACGACGCTTGAATCGCCTCAATCCGTCATTATGTGTGAAATTTATCACGTTCTGAAGTTTTTGGCAAACAACTAAAAAGTAAATTGGTAGGGTTGACTAGGTTTTTAACTAGGCATGGTGTACAAGTGATGTGGCACTGACGTCAATAGGTGACTATGCATGTACGATGAATAGGTGGACCAATCACGTGCTAACACATGACACCATTGTACAGGTCAATTTGGTGGAATTTCATTGATTGTTGGATTTTGGGTGGACCAATTATGTTGTGCTACATGGCCCTCAATTTTGTGCAATTTTTTTTGTAATGGCTTGACAACCCTTCACCGGAATCGAACCCATGACCTACTAGTTATAACCACAATGTTGAACCACTAGACCATTGATGCCACTTGTTAATACACAGTGGCGATATTATATTTAAATCAATGTTGTTGGCACATTGGGGGAGAGGGGTGAAGCATGTGCCCTTAGCCACGAGTCACATGGAAACTGGCATAACCATGGCACAAAGGTAGTTGGGGTGGGGCAAGGGGGGAGCAATTAGCCTAGCCCCTGGTTCCAGCGATTAACTCATGACTAATGTAGAGTGTGGTGGAGCGGGTGGGGAGATATTCCTCAACCCCAAATTCTTTCATTAACTGATGATCAAGAGCCAGACGGAAAGGGCAGGTCATGAGGCATATAGCCCATGCTTGTTCCAATGCCACATTATAATCCATATTTCCATAATGTAACTGATGAAGGAGGTCTCAAAGGCAAGGGAAGGCACATGGCTTATCCCTATACCACATGCCACACAACGCAACCAAGGGCGGAGTGCTGGTGGCCACATACCATACTATATAACTGATACCAGGAGCTGAATATTTGGCATCTAAGCCTTATTGGCACATTTATTCATATGATAAATCACACCTATTTTGGAGGTATAGTGTTGATCTCAAGCAAAGTTGTCACATGGTGGTTCTGTCAAAGGTGAATTTCATTGGCTTGTTAGCCAGTTTGGTCATTTTACAGGATAGATAGCAAAGAAAGAAACCAGGAGGCCTATCTTGGCCATTTTTCAGCCTTTTTAAGCCCAAGAAGAGCCTACACAAGGGTTTTTCGGTGTTTTGGACTTAATGGAAGAATTACTTTTGTGACTTGAGAACTGTACGTTGAATAATTTACAGAGCCAATTCCTTTTGTGTTGCAGAAAAATTATTTTTCTTGGTTTTTTTCGAAGCCATATGGAGACAAATTTAGGCATGAAAAGACATGGGTTTTCAAGCATTTTTGACACATATGCAACATTTGTTTGTTCATTAGAGTAGCCATTTTCAGTCAATTTTCAGTATGATTGTGGGAAAAGACCATTTCAATAATTCATTATGAAGCAGTTGGATTTGTGCTTCTTGATCTCAAAATGAATACGGGGACTTGTTGCCACATTCAGTGAGAGAGTCATTTTTCTTTTGAAATCATCATTTCTTTTCTAAAGGGATTCAATAGTGAGAGTTCTATGAAGGATAACTTTTCTTTAAAGGAGAAACAATGCCACTCTAGAAGGAGGTTTACTCTATGAGTCAAAGATTTGTAATGTACTCTTTTATTGTTGAGATCAATAAATCAACCTAGACATTGGTGTAGGGCCCAGAGACATAGTCCACACTAGATGAACTCCATTATCACTTGGTTGTTCTCTTCTTCATTTTCATTATGTTGGATTTCATATGATTTTGTTTGATCTTTAAGTTCATTTAAAAACTTGACTATTCACTTTTGGATAAGTTATGATCTAAGATACCATTTGAAGACCCAAATTTATCAAAACTTGCAAATTGTTAGAGGAAAATCGATTTTCATATCACTAGTATCAGAGCAGGTTCTAACCAGATTGCAGGCATGGGAAAATGTTTGTAGCATGAAAATATCCTATGACTGGAAGAGAATTTTTTCTCTTCAAGTGGAGAACATGGAACTACAAAGATTGCTCGAAGCAGCAGAGGACGAGAACATGAAGATGTGTTTGATGTTGCATAATGTCACTGAAGAGAAAACTAGGGAATGTTCATCTACCGAAGCTTCCCTCAAGACTCGACAAATGTGTGGTAATGGAATAAATGATGTTTGGTCCTTTTGTTAGTTTAATAACATTGCTTATGTGTTAAATCACAAGAGTGGATTTCTTGAATCTTCATCCACCGCTTCATCTACAAAATAGAAGATGAAGGAGATGGCTAAGCTTCAGGAGGAGGACCAAGAGTCATATGCAGAAAAGGAGGCAAAAGATACTTCATGCTCAATTCATTCTCTTGACAATGATAATGCTTCTTTTGCATCATTTGAGAAACACACCAAGCCTTATTGGTGTGAATTTTTTTACCAAAATGGGATACAATGGTAAGGGTCTTGGAATCCATTGTCACAGAATCATTAACCCTATTGAGGCAAGAACACAACCTCGACATGAAGGATTGAGATATGTTCAATAAGAAGTTGGAGAATGCTCAAAAACTACAAATTCAAGGAATTTTTCAAGTGTGAAATTCGTGAAGAAAGAAGTTATGCAAGTTGAAGGTGTATCATATCATGATGATGACGTTGGTGGCAAGACATCTCCAAAAAGAGATTAGCAATTCAAGTGAAGAACTAATTCAAGTTCTCCTCGCCAGACTCATAATCCAAAGGAAAATCAAAAAAGGTATAAATGTCTTGATTATCCAAAATCCTTCTATGACAATAAACAACATGATGATTTGAATAAAATTTTGTGGGATGTGTTTCCTTGCACTTTTTTTCATGTGCCTAACCATTGTGTAGCCAAGTGCCAAAAAAGGAAAGCATTGGTTGAGAAAATGAATATGTTTATTAGAAGGGAGACTAGGAAGGAAGATCCTCTTCCAAGTTCAAAGGCATTTTTACCAAGAAATGCTCACAAAAACTTTTGTACTCAATGCATTATAAGTTGAAATTGAATCAAGAAATGTTGGAAGTTGCATCCACATCTTAATCCAAATAAGGACAAATAGGTTATGAAATCACCTAAGGAAGAAAAGTCAGATGAAAGCAATAGGCATGTTGTACCCATCTCTGAAGCAACTCCAAAAGAAAGTGAAATGCAGAAAGAAACTTCCTAATCTAGTTGGGTAAGAAATGGTTGGACTATTTGTCTAGTTAAATACTACATTTATTTTATATTCCACATGTTACATATCCCCACAACTAGGTATTTTCTAAAAGTGATATTACGAATAAAACACATATGCAACTACGTTTCCTTTGGCATTTTAGGTTATTCTTCCTTGTTGATGAGTCAATTTGTATGGGAATTTAGGAGTTGAATTCATTACATATTGTAAAAAAATGCATCTCCTTCATGGATATTATGGTAAGCATCCTAAACTTTGGGATGAGAATTTTCATTACACCCAGCATGCTTATAATCATGCCAAGAATTCATCTACAAAAGTATTTCCATTTGAAGCTTGTTTGGCTTATTTTCCAAAGTCTCTTTTGGATTTCATCTTTAGTAATGATATTGCAGTAAATGGACATAGTGACGTGGACAAAGCCAAGCATTTCATTAAATGAATGTAGCTAGCACATCAAGGAGTACAAGAGAAGCTTGAGAAAAGAAAAGCAAAGTACAAAGAAAGGTATGGCAAGCATCGAGTTGATCATGATTCCCAAGAGGGGCATCAAGATTGGTTATATATCAACAAGGGAAGAGTTCAAGGTGAAGATCATATGAGCATCCAATGATTGATGATCATGAAGATAATTTTAAAATTCCATCTATTGAATATTTTCCTCCTAAATATTTAGTTGAGTTGCAAGAAGACACAATTCTTGACAAGAGAATCAGGACTTCATGCGAAGGCAATGTGGAGTATCTTTGAGTGGGGTTCAAAGGTACCAATCCAATTAAAGCAAGGTGGATTGAGATCTGTAAAGTGAGGGAGTTGTACTCTCACTTACTTTTTGAGTAAAGCCAAACTTTTGGTGGTCCAAAACTTCCTAGTGGGAAGGAATGATCTAGGGGATCAAAAATATGCTCAAAAATCAAAGTGCTCAGAATCACTTGAAATCAATGCCAAATCATAGATTGGCATTATTATGATTCCAATGACGCTTCAATCGCCTCAAATCAATACCCTATGTGAAAGTTATAACATTCTAAAGTTTTTGTTAAATGGTTAAAAAGTCAACTTACAGGGTTGACTGAGTTGTTCACTAGGCAAGCCATATAAGTATCATGGTTCTGACATTAGCAGGTGACTGTGCATGTATGGCACATAGGTCAACCAATCATGTGTTAACACGTGGCCCAGTCATACAGCTCAATTTGGAAAAATTTCATTAGTTGTTGGATTTTGGGTGGACCAATTATGAGGCACCATGTAGCCCAATGGGAGGGTGCCACTTGGCCCTTAGTTTCCATGCGAAACTTGTTTAAACAAGTCAACCATCCTTCACTAGAATTGAACCCACGACCTTCCAGTTATAACTACCACACCAAACCACCAGACCACTAATGCCACTTGTTAATACATAGTAGAAATATTAAATTTAATAAATGTTGTTGGCACATTGGAGGAGAGGGGAGGGGCACGCGGCCCCAGTCCCAAGTCACATGGAAACCAGCGTAACTGTGGAAGAAATTCGTTGGGGGAGAGTAGTTAGCCAAGCCCTCCATTCTAGTGTTTAACACATGATCAGCACAAGGTATGCCAGAGGGGGAGGGGAGGTAAGCCCCAGCCCCCATTTCTCTCATTAACCGACAATAAAGAGCCAAGAGGAAAGGGTGGGTCGTGAGGCACTAGGCCCACGCCCAGCCCAAGTCCAAATTATAACCCATATGCCCACATCACAACCGACGAGAGAGGGCTAGGAGGCATGGGTGAGCACGGGGCCCAACCTTGGGCCACATGGCACACAACATGACCAGGGACGGAGTTTGGGTGGGCGCATTGCCTCTAGCCCACACCCCTACCCACATGCCATACCATATAACTGACACAAAGAGCTGAAGATTCATCACTGAAGCCTTATTGTCACATTTATTCATCTGACAAATTGCACATGTTGCAGCAGAATCAACACCAATCTCGAGTAAAAATGTCACCTGACAATTCTATCAAAGGCGAATTTTGTTGACTAGCTAGCGAGTTTGGTCATTTTTGTAGGACATATAATAGAGAAAGAAACCAATAGGCCTATCTTAGCTATTTTTGCAAACTTTTTTAGTCCAAGAAAAGTGCACACATGGGTTTTTGGGTGTTTCTAGACTCAATGCAAGTATTTTTTTTTTATTTGAGTATTGTATGTTGAACAATTTGTAGAGCCAAGTCCTTTTATGTTGCAGAAAAAGATTGTTTTTGGTTCTTTTCTAAGACATATGGAGACCTTTTTGGACACCAAAAGAGCCTGTTGGGTATGTGTTATATGCTTTCCACGACTAGCCTTAGGCATTCTAAATTGTATGGGGAGCAATAGGGGGGTCACAGGTGGTGCAGTAGCCCCCATTTTCGGGGGTTTGCAGGGGGGCGGTAGCCTCCTTGCATGAGGTCCGAGGTAGTGCCCCGGGAAATAAAAAATTATGCAGACCCAAAGACAGTGGGCATACCTACCCATGATTTTTTGCATGGGTTTTGCACATGGTTTTGGGCACGATGCTTTTATGCCCAAGGTATGTTGGCCCTTGATTTTGATCTATTTTTGCTTGAGGAAACTTACTTAATCCTTACATTTCCATCTATTTTCTACTATATCCATCCCATTTTGATGTATTTCATGTATATTCACGTATTTAATTTTAGTTTTGCAATTTCTAAAGTTTTTATGAAAAAATGATTTCAAGTGCAAATTTTGACAAAATCAGAAATTCCCGTAACAGACATGTGGATGACATGTTTGCAGGATGCTTGGGATTGAGTTAGATGCATGGATGGAAATCTTGGGAACTAGGATTGAAATAATTCCACTTGGCTTGATCAAAACAAGCTTTATTAGGCCCGGTCAAGGCTGGTCAAACATGACTAGTCACCCAGAAAATCCCTAGGAAATAGGGCAGTTTTGTGATTTTATGGGATTGACCATATTTCTTGGGATGGATTGGATGAGTTCGACTTAGATAGGTGGATATGAGTAGATATGATTGTTAGAGAGACTCTATATCATTTTGTTTCATAAACTGTTGTTTAAGCCAAGACTTTGAAGACTTATGATATGTAATTTTTATATAATTTTATGCTAAGACATTTGGATTTTGGAGATTAATTTGAAGAACTTGTTCTACTTTCATTTTGTTGTTCATTGATGTGGATGAGTGACTGAAGTTTCAGCATTTGATATCAACCTCAAGTGTACAAAGCAAGGGTGGAGGCCCCCCACTCCAAGCTAAGTACACTTCATTGTTAGATTAGCTTAATTTTCCATGAACTGGTTATCTTAGAATTTGTTTATTTGCTTTGTTTCAGATCTGCTTATGAATTGATGTGTGATGATTTATATTATTGAATTTTAGCTTGTTTATCACTTTAGTAAGATGGGACAACAAAGTGTTCAAGTTGAATCCTCCTTCTATTAAATTGATAAATCAAAACTAGAATTCTCTTTTGTTACATGCAAGTAGTTTTTCTTATGTATTTTCAGTTTTCAAATGATAGCATAATGATGAATGAATTGTGATGGAAAATTCCCAAAGATCTCTTAAGTTAAGAGTCTCCTTCATTGTTGATTTATGCATCTTAAGCTATTGTTAATTCATGATTTCTGATTTCTATCCATCAAGTAATAATTGAGAGAGAAGAACACAAATGGACCTCTTAAGTTAAGAGCCACTTCATCTTTCTTTCATTGCAAAAGTGAGTTAGAAATTGTTAATGTAGGCTTATATTTGTAATATGTACTTCTTTAGTTTTTAAAAATTTATTTTTTAATCTTGGTTATACCTGATATCTATATATTGTGGACTTGCCTCCAAGTTTTACAAACCTGGATTGATAAAGAATACTTGTGTTATTTTGTGTAAATAAATTAGCTCAACATTTTGGAGCCATTGCCAGGGAGGCAATTATCGGCATAATCAAATAGAAAGATAAACAAAAACACTAAATATTTTATAAAACAAAAATTAAAAAAATAGTTAAGATACATTTCTTTTGGTTATGTTTCTTTATGCCTAGAAATAGAGATCCTAAAGGTAGATTTATTAAAAAAAACCCCCCATCATGTTATATACCTAGGGGGGATAATATGGGGTACCAAAGGAGGTACCCAAGGTAATAATGTAATAATGGGATGGGCCATAGTAATAAATAAGGTGGTTAACCCATATCATGTAAGGGACCACAAGTAGTTAGTAATAATGTAATGGGCCCATGGTATTAGTTGATGGTATGATGGAACCATGGTAATGACCCATGGTATTGTATGTATGAGGCCTATATAAAGGCTAGAGACTCCATGTCAAAGAATAATGTGAAGGATGATTGTATGAATAGGCATATGGCTTGTAGAGTGCTCTCCTTCCTTAAGGAGTGAATGTATGGTGTTGCCCTACCTTAAGGGTTTTGATCAATAAAGAGAATCATTTCTATCTATTTCAATCTTGTTATTCTTGGGTTTATTTCTACTATCATATATTTTTGGGTTAGATATATAACAAGTGGTATCAGAGCCAAGTTTGCCCACTGTTTTCCCAAGAAAGTGCTCTGATACCACTTGTTATAGCTCTGATACCACTTGTTATAGATCTAACCCAAAAATATGTGATAATAGAAATAAACCCAAGAATAATAAGATTGAAATAGATAGAAATGATTCTCTTTATTGATCAAAACCCTTAAGTTAGGGCAACACCATACATTCACTCCTTAAGGAAGGAGATCACTCCACAAGCCATATGCATGTTCATACAATCATCCTTCACATTATTCCTTGACATGGAGTCTCTAGCCTTTATATAGGCCTCATACATACAATACCATGGGCCATTACCATGGTTCCCTCATACCATCAACTATACCATGGTCCCATTACATTATTACTAACTACTTGTGGTCCCTTACATGATATGGGTTAACCACCTTATTTATTACTATGGCCCATCCTATTATTACATTATTACCTTGGGTACCTCCCTTGGTACCCCATATTAAACCCCCTAGGTATATAACATTCCAACCACCTTAGCATGTTTCATCCCCGAAACATGGGAAGAACACAAATAATAAGATCTACTCAAAAGAGTAGTCCACTGGTACCATGCACATGCATCTAGCCATCCAAGAGAAAGGTGAACCCTCGATCTCGCTGGTGCCTCGCTCGCTTGAGATGGAAGTTGACCATGGCAGCTCTTCTGTGTTGATGTGTAGTAGGTGGATCTTCGCGCCTCGCTATCCATCATACGGGGGTTGTTGTCCTTGTGGCTAATTGGTTGCCATGTTGTTGGTTGTTTTCTTGCGGGGTGATGTGGGTGATGATATGTTGAAGTTTTAACCCACGGTGTCTTTTTCTTTAATTCACCCTGTTGTGGTGCCTATTGTGGTGTCTTGTTTTCCAATATGACTTCAACCACTGAGCCCTCATCTGATGTATCTGTAACCTTTTCTGCTTCAGCCTCTGTTTGTGTTTGATTGCTGATCATAAAAGGCTCATCATCTGATATGTCAGTCCCTAGAACATCTTCTGCTTCAGCCTCCATGTAATCTACCTGTTTATTGATGGAAATATCCTGTAATGTAATTTTCTTCTTTTTATACCAGAGCTTCAGGAATTTCTTCTGCACATTAATATTGATAGTACCCGCAGATTCCATCCAAGGATATCCCAAAACAACATCCATAATATCCATCTCTGAAGTATAAAAATCACCATGCAACACATACTTATCCATAGAAAGCTTCAAATCCTTATAAGTTTGAACATCCTTATCATCAACCTATGTATTTTCAATTTGTTTTGTTGGAACTTGCAATTTTTTTGCCAAATTATCATTGATAAAATTATGCTTGCAACTAGGATTTATAGAAACAATTATCTTTTCTTTCTGCATCAATCCATGAACCTGCAATAAGGAGATACCAGCAGAAAATAGACCCACATGTTTCTCCTTATCTTGTTTTCTAGCATGAGACCATCTGTCTAAAAATAATTTTTCAAATTCTTCATCGGGCAGGTTGAAACACTTCTTTTGGTTAAGTAATCCCCACCATGTGGCTGCCTCATATTTAAAATTAGCCAGTGCCACCCATTTCCAATTGTTTCTAAATAACCTCTTGTATTCATTTATGTATTCTTCAATAGTAGGACCCTTATCATTCCCTGTAAAAAATTCCTTGCTAGAAGCCATGAAGGTTTGGAAAAAATTCACTTACTTGGCGAAAATTTGAAATTGTCACAGTTTAGTCAATATTGCTCAGAATCCCTATTATGACCTATTTTCGGAAATGGAACAACCATTCTGCATCTGCCCATGTGATAGAAATCTTGATCCAAACACTTGGAATTTCAGATCTGTGCTGCAACTCTCCGCCGTCACCAAAATTTCTGCAAAAAAGAGTTGATTTTAAATCAGCAATATATCCATCATCTGGACTCCGATTCAACTGATTTTTTTTTGAAATTGAGTGTTTTTTCACACAGAATCTAGATCTACATTTATATTTTGCTGATCTTGCACCAAGATATCCATATTTGTACCACAAATTCGCTGCCCCAAAAAATTGTCTGCAACCCCACTGATTTTTAAATCAGCAATATCTCCTTCATCCAGACTCTGATTCAACTGATTTTTTTTTTGAAATTGGTTATTTTTTCACAAAGAATCCATATCTGCAATTATATTTTGTAGATCTTGCACCAAAACATACAAATCTGATCTGCAAACTCGCCGCCCCAGAAATCCTGCAAAAAAAAAATAAATTCTCCACTGTTTGCCCAAGAAAGTGCTCTGATACCACTTGTTATAGCTCCGATACCAATTGTTATAGATATAACCTAGAAATACTATATATCTGATATGAAAATATATGACAATGCAAATAAACCCAGAATTAATATGAAATGATTCTTTATTGATCAAACCCTTAAGGTAGGACAACACCATACATTCACTTCTTAAGGAAGGAGAACACTCCACAAGCCATAAGTCTGCTCATACAATAATCCTTCACAATCTTCCTTGACATGGAGTCTCTAGCTTCTATATAGGCCTCATACATACAATACCTTGGGTCATTACCATGGTTCCCTCATACCATCAACTAATACCATGGGCCCATTACATTATTACTAACTACTTGTGGTCCCTTACATGATATGGGTTAACCACCTTATTTATTACTATGGCCCATCCCATTATTACATTATTACCTTGGGTACCTCCCTTGGTACCCCATATTATCCCCCCTAGGTATATAACACATCATTAGTAGGACCATCAAAGCTAACAACAGCCATTGCTGGTAAACTAATAATTGAGGAATTGGAAGAAAAACAAAGAACATGACAAATATTAACTTTAATTGAAAGGCAAACTTTGTTAACCTAGGAAGCAAAAAGAAAAAAATCATCAACAACAACAGGAAAAAAAAAGTTGTTAAAGAAAAACAATCCATTCTTGAATCCATAGATTAGCCTAATTCTGAACAACTTGAACCTCAAGTTGACATTGAAACAATTGAATCTATGGCAGAAGAGGGACATGGATCCATTATTCTTACTCCTAAACAAAGACTTGAATATGAAAGACAACAAAGAGAGTGGAGAAGACAAATAGAGGAAGAGGCAAAATGAGAAAATGATAGAAAAGGAGAAGAGGATAGGAAAAGACGAGAAGATGGTGGTGATCAGGAAACTACTTTTGGCTTTCCAATATTGGATACAAGTGCAGTATTAGGAGAAGATGTGAAAATGAAAAATATTCCACCTTCTGTACTGCCAAATTTTTATGGAATGTCAACAGAAGATCCAGATTCCTTTATGTTTGAATTTGATATCTTATGTAGAACTTATGGATACACCGATGACATACACAAACTTTGTCTCTTCCCTGCTACATTGAAAGCAACAGCCTTAAAATGGTTCATGGGTTTAGGAGAGCAAACAATAGCTTCTTGGGATGAAATGAGATCTATCTTTCTTAAAAAGTATCAAGCCTATTGTAGGCCTAGGGACTCCAAAGAGGATGTTTTCAGAATGACACAACAAGAAGATGAGAGTCTAGAAGAATACTTAGAAATATTTGCATATAATCTACAAAAGTCTAAACAACACTCTCTAAACCAAGAGACCATTCGAACAATCTTTCTCAAAGGAATAAGGAATGAATACCTTGACATTCTGAATGTAATGGGCAGGGGTGATATTTCAAACTTTCCATTTACTAAAATTTCTTATTTGTGTCAAAAATATTCTAGAGGAAGATCAAAAACTGGAAAGAGAGATGTTAGTTCAAAAGCAGCAAAATCAGCAGTAGGAGGAGTAACAAGAGTAGAGATAGGAAGCTTGTTAGAAAACTTCAAAACTGATCTCCTAAGTACATTAGGAACACAAGTAGATGTTCTGAAAGCAAATAAGAAGAAAGAAGAACAAGAACAAGCTTTAGCAATCTTTTGTTCCAAATGTAGAAAGAAACATGCATTAAGAGAATGTCCTTTGGATAGTGTTCAAGTGTGTGGTCTTTGTACAAAAAATCATTCAACAGAAAATTGTCTAAGGTTGAAGGAATTGCAAATGAATCCAATGGAAGAAGTGCAAGGAACAAAAGGTTTCTATTATGTGGCACCAAGAATACCTTAGCAACCAAGGATTCCTTAGCAAAATTTGCAACAATTCCCTCAACAAAACTATCAGTATCCACCTCAAAATTCTTGGAATACTCCAATGCCATGGCAAGCTTGGCCTCCACAACAATATCAAAACCAACCTGCACAAGGTTGGAGAGGATATCATTATGGAAATTAGACACCTCAACAATACCAACAATAATACCAGCAATAATATCAACATCCATTTCCGTACCAACAATACCAACAATATCCACAATCCACGCCATTTCCGCAACAGAATTCTCCACCACTACAAACACAACCACATCAGTTACAACTACCTTCAAACTAGCCCAAACCAACTCAATTACCAGCCCAACCAGTGGAAAATCCAAGCAATAAAATGGATAAACCTACATACAATGTTGAAAAAGCAGCGTATTTTCCAACATATTCTATTCTTCCCATAAATGATGTCCATTTAAGGTCTGGAAAGGTGCTTAAAAAAGATTCTCCTCCAATCATAGAAGAGCCAAATGAGCAAGGAGAACAACCTAAAACATCATAGTCCGAAAAACAAATTCAGAAAGGAGAAACTATTATAACTCAAACACCACCTTATCCTGAGAGGTTAGTAGAGCAACAAATTGAAATGAGCATTCTTGAATTTGACATTTTGGATGAATTGAAAAATGCTTATGTAAAAATTCCTTTATTGAAAGCAATCAAAGAAATACCAATATATGCTAAAACAATAAAGGAACTATGCATTAAGAAAACTGGTAAAAATAAGTAGGATCTTACTACAATCCAAGTCATTGGCAAATTAGCAAGTCTCATGTCAACAAAAACAACAGTAGAAAAATATATTGATCCTAGTATCCCTATGGTTACTATTTCAATAAATAATTTCTCAATTCCAAGCACATTGATAGATTTGGGAGCTACTATAAATGTAATGACTATGGAGACAATTAATTATCTGCATTTAAACAACATTAGATCTACTTCTACAATCCTAGAGTTAGCAAATAGATCTAAAGTTGTACTAGAAGGAATACTAGAAGATATTATAATCTCTTTGGATTCATGGGAGTATCCTGTTGACTTCCTCATCTTGCAGCCAAAAACAAATTTGGGAGGACATCCTCTAATCTTAGGCAGACCATGGTTAGCCACTGCTAATGCCTTTATAGGATGCAGATCTGGAAGTATGATTATTGCACATAGAGATGAAAGGAAACACATTACACTTTATTCAACTGCACAATCACCTTATTTAGAATCAATTCTTGAAGAATAAGAACAACAGCAAACTAAATCAGTTCTAAGTATCAATCAAGTCTTTGACCTTAGAGAAGAAGAAGAGAATGAAGATTTAATGGATCTTTTCATCTCAGAACCAAATATTTCAGAACAGCTTAGAGAGATTCAATATGAAGCTGCAAGTAATATTTTGAATCAATGTTTTTAGGAAACTTGTACAATCCAATCCTTGCGAAGCTCCTTTACAAACATTTTTCCTGTAAACACAATTACCAATTCAACAACAAAAACAATTGAGATATATCTTGGAAAACATTTGAACATTGGTAACCATTTGCAATCGTCACAAGAACAAGAGGTAATAGCATTATTACAAAAATATTCAAAAGATTTTGCCTGGGATTATACAAATATGCAAGGAATTCATCCCAACACATGTATTCACCACATCTATACAGATGATCAGATTAAACCAGTAAGACAACCTCAAAGATGAATGAATCCCATGATGAAAGAAATAGTGAAGGAAGAACTGCAGAAATTGCTTAAAGTTGGGTTCATCTATCCTATTTCAGATAGTCAATGGGTTTCTCCATTGGTAATTGTACCAAAGAAAAATGGGAAGTGGAGAATATGTGTAGATTACTAGGAATTGAACAAAGCAACATTAAAAGATCATTTTTCGCTACCATTCATTGACCAGGTTCTAGACTCATTAGCTTGGAAGAAATTTTTCTCCTTCCTAGATGGGTTTAGTGGGTATAATCAGATTAGAATAGCAACAGAAGACCAAGACAAAACAACATTCACCTGCCCATGGGGAACTTATGCATATAATGTTTTGCCATTTGGATTATGTAATGGACCTACAACTTTCCAAAGAGAAGTGCTTGAAATATTTGCTGATCTAATCCATAAATGTGTAGAAGTCTATATGGATGATTTCACGGTATATGGAAACACATATGACGATTTCTTAAACAATCTTGAGAAAGTTTTAAAACAATGCATATAAACAAATTTGTCCCTGAGTAATGAAAAATGCTACATGATGTTAACCGAAGGCATAGTTTTGGGACACCATATTTCCTCCTCATGAATTAAGGTGGATCCAGCTAAAATACAAGTCATTGTGAATTTAATGCCACCTACAACTCAAAAGGAGGTAAGGAGTTTCCTGGGTTATGCAGGCTACTATAGACGATTCATAGAAAACTTTAGTAAAATAGCCCAACCTCTATTCAAGTTGTTAGCAAAGGATGTTGAATTCCAATGGACAAATCATTGTCAAAATGCATTTCAGATATTGAAAGAAAAACTATCAATTGCACCCATTCTTCGAGGACCAAACTGGTCTCTGCCATTTCATATTTCAACTGATGCATCTAATACTGCTATAGGTGCATCGCTTGGACAGAAGGAAAACCTGTTCAATTATGCTATATACTACATAAGCAAAAACTTAACACCTGTAGAATTGAACTACACAGTCACAGAAAAAGAAATGTTAGTTGTAGTACATGCAGTAAACAAATTCAGGCATTACATAACAGGATACCAAGTGTTCATTCATACAGACCATTCAGCAATCAAATACTTAATGAAAAAATCAATCACAAATGGGAGAATAACGAGATGGTTACTGTTAATGCAAGAATTTAACATTACAATTCAAGATCGACCAGGGAAAGACAATCAAGTGGTTGATTTTATTTCAAGATTACATACACCCAATGATCCAAATCCTGTTGCAGATAACTTTCCAGATGAACATTTGTTTGCAATAACAGTAAAAACACCATGGTTTGCAGACATAGCAAACTATCTATCTTCTGGAAAATTTCCAACTCAGTTTTCAAAGAAACAAAAACAAAAAATCATTAGAGAAAGCTCTAGATATAGTTGGGTAAATGGTGATCTGTTTTATACTGGTTTAGATTTAATAATAAGAAAATGTGTGAGAGAAGATGAGATATTAGAAATCTTGAAAGCATGTCATGATGAACCGTGTGGTGGTCATTTTGCAAACAAGTGAACAGCCTACAAGGTGCTACAATTGGGCTACTACTAACCAGCAATCTTCAAAGACTCCAAGGCTTATGATAGTTGCCAAAGAGTAGGGAGACCAATAGTATCAGATGAGATGCCACTTAAACCACAAGTTCTTATAGAACCATTTGAGCAATGGGCTCTAGATTTTGTGGGACCAATAAATCCACCATCAAATGGAAAGAAGTACATCTTGGTATGTACAGATTATGTAACTAAATGGGTGGAAGCAAAAGCAGTCACAAAGGCAACAGAAAACATAGTGGTCACCTTCCTCTTTGAGGAAATATTTGTGAGATATGGCGTGCCTATACAGATTGTAACTAATCAGGGAGCACAGTTTACTTCAAAACTTGTTCAGGATCTTACGAAAAAGTATAAGATAAAGCACCGGAAATCCACTCTGTATCATCCTCAGGAAAACGGATAAGTGGAAGCAACAAATGAAGTCCTAGAAAACATAATGACAAAAATAGTACAGCTGAATAGGAAGGACTGGTCAAAAAAGTTAAGAGATGCACTATGGGCATACAAAATAACATGGAAAAACACAACTGGGTTTAGTCCATACCAGTTAGTGTACGGAAAAGAAGTCTTATTGCCCATAGAGTTTCAGATACACACATTTAAATTGGTAGCAGAACTAGGACTAGAACTGCCTGAAGCACAGCAGCAGCAGATAATGGAGTTGAACCAACTAGATGAACATCGACAATAGGAAATAGAACACACAACATTGGTACAACAGCAAAGAATGAAATGGCACGACAAATTCATCAAGAACAAAACATTCAGCAAAGGAGATTTGGCATTACTCCTCGACTCCAAATTCAAATATTTCAAGGCCAAGTTCATAACACACTGGTTCGGGCCATATGAGATAGAGGAAATCTTTGATAATGGAGCTGTTCAAATCAAAACAATTAACCAGGAATCTACATCATTTTTGGTAAATGGACATAGGCTCAAAGTTTACAAAAAGCCTATCAACAAAGAAGAATTTATGAAACAATTGATACATGAAATATAACTAGAAGTAATGGCACAACAGAGCCATGTATCTTCCAGTATTGAAAACCAGGTAACTGGCGCAAAGAAAACAAGAATTCATAGAGGAAAACCAACTCGTTTTAGACTGTATGAATTCACAACTTCTTGTTATACTTTTATAACAACTTTGTTTTGCGGAAAATCCTCGACAACGACATGACTTGAGGACAAGTCTTCAGATAAGAAAGGGGGAAGGTCACACAAGAAACTTAGTTATGCAGCTGAATTGATGACGAAACTTGTATTGTTCGCAGTTGGGCCCTGAAATATTTTTGAAACCAATGTAAGTTGGGACCTAAAATATTTTTGAAACCAATTTCGGTTGGGGCCTAAAATATTTTTGAAACCAATGTTAGTTGGGACCTGAAATATCTTTGAAATTGATGACAGTTGGGGACCTGAAATATTAGAAAACAAAATGTACATATTGCATGAACTTGAAATGTTAAAAAAAAAACATATATACATTGCATGATAGTGGGGATCTGAATTATTTGCAAAGGGACCTGAAATGTCAACAAAAACATGTACATATTGCATAAAAATGTGCATAACAGTGGGACCTGAGTTATTATGAAACAATTGCAGAGGGACTTGAACGACATCAACAATCCAAGAACCAGAATCAATGAAGAATGTTAGAATATGAAGCAGAAATAAACTCTATGTTTCAATCTATCTAAGACATTTGATCAGAAGACCTCATCCAATATTGTCAAAGAACAGCAGACATCATCCAATATTGTCAGGGAAGTACAAGTATTGTGAGTACACAATTTTTCTCTTGTAAATTCGATTTTTTTTTAGAAATTTTTAGAGTTTGTTAAAATTGAGATTAGTACCTGAATGCATCTTCATTACATTACCTTCATTCTATATCCATTATTCTATACCCATTATCCTATATCCTACATTTACATTTACATTTACCCTATACCTAATCCAATGCACATCTTATATTCCACTCCATGACCCTAACATTCTATAACCCTAAGTATTTTTCCTCAAAGCAAAAGGGATTAAAAAGAATGCAATGAGATGGAACCTGCACAAACAAATCAAACATTAGTACCATGGAGATAATTTTAAACATGACCTAGGTGGTCATTTTAAAATTATAAGATATATTGTAGAACATAAGGATATGCGCATCATGAAATATGTTGCAAGAAAATACAAAATCGAAATGATTTAAGTAATAACCTTATCATAGTGCATAAAGAAATGTTATTAGTAATATATGCATGGTGTAAGTTATAATGGAAAATATGAAATGATGGCAAGCATATGGTAATACGATGGGGTAAGGTTATTATCATTGCAATAAATAGCAAACATGTGCATTATGGAAAATCCATTAAACAAATCAAATCGAAATGATTTATGGGTGTATGGTTCATATGGTGGAAATACAATGAGAAGTGATGAATGATGAATGCAAGCAGCTGTGGGTAGTGGCGAAGGTGCAAAACAAAATCATGAGTCATGCAATCGACGTGGTAATAAGGTGATGTACATATGATAGTCACGGCATAGTGAGTTGGTATGCAGGAGGACAACCATGACAAGATTGAAGGATGGCTTCAAATATGAATGCAAACAATAAACCGGATGGTGTCGATAACACTGTATAAACAGTTCCATTCAGCAGTTCAATGGTTATGCATCGTATCTAGTCAAAGGGATGGCCACGAGGGCAATGTCCAATGGAGACTATACATGGCATATTAGTCAAAAGGACAGCAATTAAAATATGAAACGGTCAAATATGCATTCAAACCAACAGAGACAACCCTATGTGTTTATTGTTAACAGGCTCCGCCATAGCCATAGACCTCAAAACCTCATATGCCATCATAGCCATTGGAGGCTCAGCGAGAACAGTAGAAGTTAAGAGCTATTATCATACAGTCAAAGGAAGTGAAAATTGGTTTGACAGAGGAAACAAACCGAGGAAGGTGAAAGAGATATAATGCCGAGAAATTGGAGAGATAAGTAGGGTGAGCTGGGAAACGAAGAAGGTGGAAGTGGTTGACAAAAATCCCGTGAAGATCCAAGGTAAGAAAGAAACCCAATCTATTTCCTTAATGCAATGGACAGTTTAGAGGAAAAATCGGGATTATTTGTCGAGATTATGGATAGTCTATGATTTATTTAAGGATTGTTTATGCCACCAGTCAACAAACAGAGGTGTTAAATGCAGATAATTAGGCCACACACAAAGAAATCTCGACACTACTTCAACACGTTAGGTAAATCGATTTAACTTCTCCATGAAATCACCGAGTCTATTAAATGAAATGAAGTGTTTGCATAGTGGGATTGATTGCTTGCACGATGACATAGCTTCAGATTAACTCCACAGTGGGTTTGATTGCACAAATAATGCACGATGAACTAGCTTCAGGTTAATGAATGAGTTGTTAGCTGTGAGATGGAGAAAATCAAAATAAATCATCACTGATAGATCTCGGTTCTCCACGAAACAGAGTGTTTATTATGACTGCATGTTGAAGTAATGAATGAGAAGTTTTGAGTGAAGTTTTGAAAACATGTAGTTGTAAAAACGCATAGTCACCGAGCCTAAAAATTACACCTGTATATATGTTTTTATGATCAAACAGTGTGATAAATAACCGAGTTTCAGTTCGATGCATGAAGGAATGGGTCAATAAAAATAGAGTATTGGGTTTATGTTTGAAGATTTGGGTTCATATTTGAGTGCGCAAAGCCAAACTTACATTGACTATCATATGTTGATTGTATAAACAATGCAATGTTTTATATTGGTCCTTGAGCAGTGAAGTTTTATATGTTGATTATATAACCAATGCAGTGTTGTATATTGGCCAATGAGCAATGAAGTATCATATGTCGATTGTATAAACAATGAAGTGTTGAAGATTGGTTATTGAACAATATTGTATCTTGGTTATTGGGCAGAAAAGTATTGCATGTCGATTTGTACATAGAGCCTCAATTTAAACTCAGTGAAAAACACTAGTCTGAGATTATATTAAGAAAAACAAAAATTATAACATGATTTTTGTTTTCTTTATATATTTCTATTTCAAAACAGAGTTCAGTTTTTTTACAGAGGTGTATAAAGGAGAATGTTTGATTGCTTGAACAGAACAGGGTATTGAAACAGAGACAATGTTGCTACAAAGAAAGAGACAGAGGCTGAAATAGATTGATTTAATTTTTTGAAGAGGGCAGGTAAGATTCTATGAACTAAACCAGAAAAGATTTATTTTATGAATCAATACTTGTTATTTGTCATTATAGAGGATGAAGTTAATGATAGCATAAGCTTATATTCAATGGTTTACAGAGACTATGACAACAAGGATAGAGCCAAGATTCCAAATAGAAAACTAGAGGAAAGAAACAATAGAGAAGCTATATCAGGCAGGGCTCATAGGCTTCTTGCAAAGATTTAGTGGCCACAGTGAAGAAATAACAAGAGAATTTGTAAACAATTACACTCAGGAGCAAACAAGAGTAGGAAACATAATAATTCTCGTGACTCAGGAATTCATTTCACAAGCATTGGACCTCCCAATGATAGGAGAGAATTATCATAAGGGTTTTCATTTCAAGGAGAAAGAGTGGAATTTCTTCCTTGAGAAAAATAGAAAGGGAACCTTTGATAGGGCCAAAGGTATACCCAGGGAGTGGTTCAATGAACCATGGGGAGAATTGGTTTTGATTATACAAAAATTCCTCACATGTGATAGGGGATATAGTGTTGCACATCTGTATCATATTAGACTCCTACAACACATTAAAGGAGAGGTTAAGGTTAACCTACCATATTTCCTCTTTAGAAGCCTCCTCAAAATGATAGAATCAGTCAAACATGAACATAAGCCAAAAGAAGCACAAATTTATCATCAGGGGTTGATAAAAATTTTGGTAGAATATCAAGTAAGATCATAGGGGATGATTTGGAGGGAATTCTTGAGCGAAAACCAATATAAGTAACAGGTCATGGAGGAACAAAACAAAGTAGAGCAGGAAACCAGGGGGATGATGAGCTCACTTTTTTATCCCAGAACTAGAGCTAAAAATCAAACAAATACAATCATGAATGAAAATGAAATATCCATCATGTCTATTCCTAGGAGGTTTAGGAAAAAGAGTCATGTTGAAATAGATAGCAGGGACAAAGAAGTGCAAATTGTGGACACAGGTTCAACAAAGAAACAGGTAGAAGATATTATTGAGAAAGAAGCATTAGAAAAATATTCCTATTTTGATGATGTGGAAGCAACATCATTTGTGAAAAACACACAAGAGCTTGAAAAGGAATTACACTTGAGCAAGATTAGAGAGTTAACAGACCAACTTGAAATAAACAAGATTTTGGAAAATCATTTGAAAGAAGACAACAAAGCAAGTAAAAATAATAATGCCAAGTTGGTTAAAGAAAATGAAAAGTTAACTGAAGAAATAGGAAAATTAAAAAGGAAGAATGATCTAATCTGCAAGCAGGCATTCAAATGGCTCAAGGAGAAGAACATGTGGAAAGGTAAATATGAAAAATAGAAAGTTAAGGCCACTTTGTACAAAGAAGAACATGACACAGGGATGGACTATTTGGTAGAAGCAGCACAGCAAGAAGCATCAAGGTCTGAAACAACATGCATAGCAGGGGTAAGAATATCCAAAAGGAAGCATCAAGCATGAGGACATGCTTGATGATCAGCAAGGGGGAGATGTTGGCCCTCAATTTTGGTCTATTTTTACTTGAGAAAACTTACTTAATCATTATATTTTCCGTCTATTTTCCACTATATCCATCCCATTTTAATGTATTTCAGTTTTGCAATTTCTAAAGTTTTTATGAAAATTTGATTTCAAGTGCAAATTTTGACAGAATCAGAAATTCCCGTAATAGCTATGTGGATGACATGTTTTTAGGACACACTTGGGCTCGAGTTAGATGCATGGATCGAAATCTTGGGAACTAGGACTAAACTAATTCTACTTCCGGTCAGAACAAGCTTTATTAGGCCTAGTCAAGGCTGGTCAAACATGACTAGTCACCCAGAAAATCCCTAAGAAACAGAGCAGTTTTGTGATTTTATGGGATTGACCATATTTCTTGAGATGGATTGAATGAGTTCGACTTAGATAGGTGGATATGAGTATATATGATTGTTAGAGAGAGTCTATATCATTTTGTTTCATAAACTTCTATTTAAGTCAAGACTTTGAAGGCTTATGATATGTAATTTTTATATAATTTTATGCTGAGACATTTGGATTTTGGAGATTAATTTGAAGAACTTGTTCTACTTTCATTTTGTTGTTCATTGATGTGGATGAGTGACTGAAGTTTCAGCATTTGATATCAACCTCAAGTGTGTAAAGCAAAGGTGGAGGGCCCCCACTCCAAGCTAAGTACACTTCATTGTTAGATTAGCTTAATTTTCCATGAACTGGTTATCTTAGAATTTGTTTATTTGATTTGTTTCAGATCTGCTTATGAATTGATGTGTGATGATTTATATTATTGAATTTTAGCTTATTTATCACTTTAGTAAGATGGGACAACAAAGTGTTCAAGTTGAATCCTCTTTCTATTAAATTGATAAATCAAAACTAGAACTCTCTTTTGTTACATGCAAGTAGTTTTTCTTATATATTTTCAGTTTTCAAATGATAGCATAATGATGAATGAATTGTGATGGAAAATGCCCAAAGATCTCTTAAGTTAAAAGTCTCATTCATTGTGGATTTATGCATCTTAAGCTATTGTTAATTCATGATTTCTAATTTCTATCCATCGAGTAATAATTGAGAGAAAAGAACACAAATGGACCTCTTAAGTTAAGAGCCACTTCATCTTTCTTTCATTGCAAAAGTGAGTTAGAAATTGTTAATGTAGACTTATATTTGTAATATGTACTTCTTTAATTTTTTAAAATTCATCTTTTAAGCTTGGCTATACCTGAAATCCATATATTGTGGACTTGCCTCCAAGTTTTACAAACCTGGATTGATAAAGAATACTTGTGTTAATTTGTGTGAATAAATTAGCTCAACAAGGTATTTTGTAGATCTGGTCAAGGGAACTATGGTTATGTTCTAATCTAGGGTTAGTGGGTTGGGCTTATGAATACTTCGACGTGTATATATATGTATTATAACATTGAAAGGAATACAATGAAAATTCAATCTGGTAGTCTAATTTTGAAATCAAGGGGAAAATATCAGTGTATATTTGTTTTATTTTCTCACCATTGTTTTTTTTTGTTTTAAGAATTTGTTTGTAAGTGATTTTTGTATATGGTTAAAACCTACATTTCATATAAGAGAAATTCTATCTTCAAGGGGACACTTTTTCTGTTGAGAGTTTTTTCTCGGGCCTATGGTAAGCCCTGTTAAGTGGGAGACCTGAGGGATCGATTCTTATGATGAAAGAAGATGGCGAACCGTGGAAAGACTGAGATATTAATAAATTTAATGGACAGAGCTTTAAGTTGTGGAAGCTCAAGATGGAGGATTTGGTGGTGGACCGACATCAGTGGATTTTTGCATATCTAGGAACGACACCAACATGAATGTCAATAGAAGGTTGGGCGAAGTTAGAACGGAAGGAGAAGACCACAATATGATTGTGTCCCTTAGATTCAGTATTATTGAATGTATTAGAGGAAGCTACGACAAAGGATTTATGGGACAAGTTAGGAACTTTATATGAATCTAAGTCTCTAGTGAAAAAATGTTCCAGTGGAAAATTTTATATAACTTGAGGATGAAGGATGGAGACTCGGTGATAGAGAATTTGAATGCCTTTAATATGTGGTAAGCCAGTTATTATCTATTGATATAAAAATTTCAGATGAAGATAAGTGCATCATTTTTTGAGTTCTCTACCAAGTTCGTGGGATATTTTGGTTGTTGTAATAGGCAGCAATACAACTACCTTGAAGTTTGACGAAATACTCTCATCCATGTTGTTAGAGGAAATGAGAAGGAAAATATGGAGAGCCAGAATGGATATTCATTGTGTATGAGAGGACAATCCTAGAACAAAAACAAAAATAATTCATAGAGTGGGAGATCTAAATCTAGATGGAGATCTAAATCTCCAGGAAAATCTATAAAGGTGTGTTGGAAATGCAAAAAGGAAGGGCACTACCATATAGGATCGTAGATCTGAAGCTCCTAAGAAAGGAAAGGGATATAATGTTGCTCCTTATATAGAGCGGAAAACCACCTCATATGAAGGTGGGGATGTTTACTTGCCTTCTTCTTCAAGTACACATGTAGATCATGAGGCATGGTTGATTGACTCAGGTGCATCCTTTCATTTCACTCCCCATAGGGAGTAGTTCTGTAAGTATGAGAAATATGATGGTGATGATGTCTTCTTAGGGGATGAAAAGAAGGTCTAAATCATTGGATGCAGAAAATTCAAGCTGAAGTTGCAAGGTGGAAGGATTAGAACACTTCCTAGTGTTTTTCATATTCCTGCATTGAGCAAAAATCTGATTTCTTTTAGCAATATGGATGATACAGGTGTAAAAACAGTTTTCGAGAAAGATTCCTGCAAGATGGTTTGAGGAGAACCAATATTGATGTGGGGAGTTCATATTGCAAATATGTACAAGCTTCTAGGTATTACTATTATTGATGGGTGTAACAGTTATGTGGTTCCTGAAAGTGGAGCAGAAAATCTAGTGGTCTCTAGAGAAAAGACTATCCTATGGCATCAAAGGCTTGGACATATTGGAGAGAAGGATCTTTGAACACTACATGGTAATGGTATGGTAGAAGGTATGTATAATTTCTCTCTTGATTTTGATTTCTGTGAACATTGTGTATATGAAAGAAGAATTGGGTGAGTTTCCCCTCCGGTGCTAAGTCGGTGAAATGGATATTAGAGCTTGAGCACAATGATGTGTTTTTCCCTATATTGGTTCCATTGCTGGGTAAGCTTGTGTACTATATCTCATTTATAGATCACTTCTCAAGGAATACATGGATATATTTCCTCGGGAAGAAATCTGAAGTCTTTGACAGGTTTAAAGAATTTAAGGCTCTGGTGGAAAATCAGACAAAGAAGAAGATTAAGTTGTTGAGAACAGATAATGGTGGAGAGTTTTGAAAGAAGGAATTTTAAGGGTTATGTAAGAAGTGTGTTATAGAAAAGTAGAAGACTGCTCCATACACACCTCACCAAAATGGTGTTGCAGAAAGAATGAACTGGACATTGATGAAAAAGGAAAGAAGCATACTCAGTGGCGATGAATTAGGGTAGGAATTGTGGGCAAAGGAAGTGGATACTGCATGTTACTTTTTTAACACATCACCTTCATCAGTATTGGAGGATAAGACTCCACATGAGGTATGGACTGGTAAGAAACCCTCTCTTTCACATCTAAGGGTATATGGCTATGATGCATATGTACATGTTCCGAAGGAGAAAAGAACCAAGATAGATAGTAAATCTAAAAGGTGCATATTTATTAGGTATAAGGATGGTTTAAAAGATTATAAGCTTTGGAACCCAAAAACAAGGAAGGTTGTATACAACTGAGATGTAGTGTTTAGAGAGGTGAAATATGTTATTAAACATGAAGTCCTACCAAAGGAAAGAAGATAGAGTTTGAACTAAAGGAGAAAAAATCCAACTCTACAACATAACAAGAATCAGAAGAGGAAGAGCCACAAACTCCAGTTTTGAGAAGATCAATTCGAGAGAGAAGGCAACTAGAGAGGTATATTCCATCTACTTTCTTTTCAAATTTTTCTTTATCTATTATTGATGATGATCCCATAACTATTAGGTAGGCAGTGGATTCATAGGATAGCAAAAAGGAGGCTTGAGATCTGGTGGATTTGTCAGCTAGAAGGAAATCCATTGAGAGAAAATGGGTGTTTAAGAAGAAGATGAATGCAGAAGGCAAGGTGGAGAAATACAAAGCTTGGTTGCTAGAAAAGGGTTATTCCCAAGAGCCGAGAAATCATTTTGGTGATATATTTTCTCTTGTTTCCAAGTTAACTTCCATTAAATTAATTTTATCTATTGTTGTTACTTTTGATTTTGAGGTAGAAAAGATGGCTGTGAAGACAACATTACTTCACGAGGATTTGGAAGAAGAGATCTATATGAAGAAACCTAAAGGCTTTCTGGTGAAGGGTAAGAAAGAACTGGTATGTAGGTTAAAAAAGTATCTATATGGGTTAAAAAATTATCTGTATGGGTTAAAACACTCACCAAGGATGTGGTGTCATAAATTCAATACATATATATGGGGACTTGGCTTCATAAGGAGCAAAGAAGATCATTGTGTGTATTTTAAATTAATTGGTGACCATGTTATTTATTTGGTCTTGTATGTGGATGATATGTTGTTGATTGGAAATAACAAAGAAATTATCTAGGATTTGAAGACCCAATTGTCTTCCAAATTCGACATGAAGGATCTTGGTGTTGCAAAATATATTTTGGTCATGGAAATTAAATGAGATCATGAAAAGAGGAAGCTTTGGTTAAACCAGAGAAAGTATGTCGAGAAAATAATGTAGAGGTTTAATATGCATGATAGTAAATAGGTGAAGGTTCTTATTCTTGTAGGTGTAAATTTATTTGTTGAACAATGTCCTAAGACACAAGAAGAAGAAGAGGACATGTCTCGTGTTCCATATGCAAGTGAAATTGGTATCCCGATGTATGAAATGATTTTTACTAGACAAGACATTGCACATGTAGTGGGAGTATTGAGTAGGTTTATGTCAAAACTAGGGAAGGAGCATTAGACAATGACTAACAAGTTTTAAGGTATTTGCATGGCACTAGTGATTATGGTTTGTTCTACCAAGGAAAACCAAGATTGGATAGAGTTTTGGACATTCATGGCTTTATTGATGCAGACTAGGCTCGAGATCTAGATCAAAGAATATCTACAAGTGGGTATGTGTTTAACCTATTTAGAGGAGAAGTAAATTGGATGAGCGAGAGAAAGTATGTAGTGGCACTTTAACTATAGAGGTAGAATACATGGCAGCCACTCATGCAAGAAAGGAAGCAGTTTGGTTGCATAAATTGTGTTCAAGTATAAGGTTGGTACAACAAGCTATAAGGATAGACTGCGACAGCCAAAGGGAAATTTTCTTGGAAAAGAACCTTGCTTATCATTCAAAGACAAAGCACATGGATGTTTAGTATCACTTTGTGAGGGATATGGTTAAGGACAAAAAGGTGTTGTTGGTAAAGGTGGTCACTTTAAAGAATTTTGCAGATGCATTGACAAAGTCTGTGAGCAATGAGAAGTTTTCTTGGTGTAGAGAAACAATGGGTGTTGTAGAGCTATACCAATGATTAAGCTCTCCTATGACCCTCTGTGTGGAAAGAAAACAACAAGTGGGAGAATGTTGGGTATGTGTTATATTCTTTCCACGACTAGCCTTAGGCATTGTATGTTGTGTCAGGCGCAATAGGGGGTTTGTAGGGGGGTGGTATCCCCCTTGCGCGGGGTCTGAGGCAGTACCTCGAGAGAAACAAATTATGCAAACTCAATAATAGTTGAGTGGACCCAAGGATGGGGGACGGACCCAAAGAAGGTGGGCATATCTACCCATGGGTTTTGCACATGGTTTTGGGCATGATGGGTTTATACCCATGTTATTTTGTAGATCCAGTCAAGGGAACTATGGTGATGTTCTAATCTAGGGTTAGTGGATTAGGGTTCATGAATGCTTCAACATGTATATATATGTATTGTAAAATTGAAAGGAATATAATGAAAAATCAATCTGGTAGTCCCGATTTTAGGATTCGGGGGAAAATATCCGTTTATATTTATTTTATGTTCTTGCCATTGTTTATTTTTTGTTTTAAGAATTCTTTTGCAGGTGATTTTTGTATGGGGTTAAAACCTACAGAGCCTAGAAATGGGTTTTCAAGCATTCCGTACGCATCAACATCATTATTTTTCTTCATTAGAGTAGCCGTTTTCAGTATATTCTTAGTATGATTGTGGGAAAAGGCCATTTCGATACTTCATTATGAAGTAGTTGGATTTGTGCTTCTTGATCTCATAATGAATACGAGGACCTATTGCCACATTCAATGAGAGAGTCATTTTATTTTGACACCATCATTTATTTGAAAGGGAGTCAACATATGAGTGAGAGTTCTCTAAAGGAGAACATTTCTTTGAAGGAGAAACAATGCCACTCTAGAAGGAGGTTTAATCTATGAGTCAAAGATTTGTAATGTACTCTTTTTGTTGTTGAGATCAATAAAGCAACCTAGACATAGGTGCAGGACCTAGAGACGTACTCCACATTGGACGAACTTTGTTATCACTTGGTTGTTCTCTTCTTCATTTTCATCATGTTGGGTTTCATATGATTTTGTTTCATCTTTAAGTTCATTTAAAAAATTAGCTATTCTCTTTTGGATAAGTTATGGTCTAAGTGACCGTTTCAAGACCCAAATTTATCAAAACTAGCAAAGTATTAGAGGTCAATCAATTTTTATATCATCTACCTCTCCCCTTGATGGTATTCCTTGGCCACGTATCCCTCCCTACGTACCCCTATCTTGACCTCATTTTTTTATTTTTCCCAAGTGTTGGCACTAGTAGTTAAAATTCGACCTCTCTATATTGATAGAGATGTGGCACCCGTCTCTCCTGGATCAGTCATGGTTGATCAACCTTATAGGCTAATCAAGGTTGTGCCATTTGGCCTCCTTCATCCTTCATTACCCACCATCTATCTTCTTTCCATATCTGTTTTAGAACCACCAAAGTGTGAGATAAAGACCTTCTGCATCATGTGCCAAGTTTCCTGTAAATATTTGTGTGTGCCCTTCATTCACGATCTTCTTCACTTTCCCCCCTCGAATCTCATTTGAATCAATTATTTCTTAGCTCGGTTCTTGGAATCATAAACTTAGGTAATGTAACCACCTCACCCCATATTTACCCACTTTAACCTGCTCACCTAAGTAAACATTAGATGAGAGTTACTATGTGAGAGCCAATTTCCAAGATGCACTTATGGAAAATGGGGCCCACATACCCAGAATTGACTACAAGCACCTAGTGACACATGATCACATTGTTATCAACCTAACTTGACCTGAAACTATTTCTTTTCAGTTTTGTTTCCTTGAATTTAATAGAAATTTCTATTTTTGGTAGGTTTTCAAGTTCTAAACTTCTGAGGTCGTTTTGAGGGCCTAAACGACATTTTCAGGGAAAATAAAGAGACTATAAAAGTGACAAAATTTGTTCAACATATAATTCTCTTGGCCTCCTCGTGGAGATATTTAAAATGAGGTATTATGATAGTCAAATAGATATCGTATGCCAAATTTATGACCTTGGGAAGTTGGAGGTCCAAATTACTCGTTTATACAAACCCTTTGTGTACATAGTACCTGTAGGTTATGAATACATATATGTTCACTAATTTAATAAATCACCATAGAATCATCAAGAAGGTTTTATGCTCTCTCCACATAGTTGAAACAACACTTATTAGTCCATACATTCTTCAACTAATCAAAAACTAAACAATTCATGACAAGAGCCACAAATGGTACACATAATATAACCAACATATAACTAGAAAATAACCAGCATAGGAATCATAGAAACAAATAAAATCACTACAAGTAGACATGAATCATAGTAGGAGAATAAATCTTATTAATATATGAAAATACATACCAAGTCAGGGACTTCCATGTACCACCTGACCATAGGTTGGGCTGAACCAAATCTCTCTTTCGGCCAATCACCCCTGCATCATATTCCAAGCATGAATGTGGGATCTCATGGAATAAACCAAGACCAACTTAACCAGGGCTTTCAAAGGCAAAACCACCTCAACCCTCAACCACAGTGATTCCACCTTTACAGTCAAACATCACTAACACCAACCAGATCGGTCTCTACCCAAGTTGTCCAGGGCTCTAGGAACTAGTAACTCAGCCCACAACCTTCCAAGGCTCCAGATTGTTTTTCCAACCCAACAACAAGGACAAGTAACTCAACAGACCAAGGGCTCTAGAATGTTTGTCCCAACCTAGGCTCCAAGATTAGTAACTCAACCCAAGTTGTTCTACGGATTCCAAAGCATTTGTTCCAACCCACAACCATAAGTAACATGAGCACCAAACAAAAAACAACCAAGTGGAGAAATCCACAACATCATGATTGTCCAGTAAATGGAAAGGAAATGCTAAAACCATTGTCACTCTAGGCAAATCACCATGCCAATGACAACACATAACCAGAAAATGACATGCATATACCATGCATCCATAAATAAACAAGGAAATCACACCTATAGTTTGTTACGTGTAAAGAAATCCAATTGTAGTTGTTGATCCAATTGTTCCCTTGTGCTTTCCTGCTTTCCTTTGCCTTCTTTCACCTATCCAAGTGAATGCTAAAGTTCTCCAAGCATGCTCCAAGATTTCTCTAAGTGTGCAAGAGTATGAGAGAATGAGAGAATGGAAGAGAAATCAAAACTAAACTGAAAAAAAGGTTGTGAACTGATCCTCATAAGCCTTTTTATCATTGAGGCCTCTATTTTATTTATTTTCCTTCAATTTCCTCTCATGAAAATTTGTCTCTTCACCTTCCTTTTCTCCTATTTTCCTTTATTTCATAAATAAAATGCCAATTATTGTCATTTTTCCTTTGTCAATTCCTTTGCCAATTTACGTAGCTATAAATTAATCACTAGTGATACCCATGACTGTGTTTTTCCCAACATTCAACTTGGAATACATGTGCCATGACATTGGTGTTATTTTATTTACATGGAAAATCAACCAGGGTTGTTACAAGTAACACCTCAATTTGAATAGAAGGTTAAGATAATCCATTGTTGGAGTGATTAGGAAGGTGTCAAAAATAGGTCCATGTTTCTCACAAAGCCTTCACTAGTTATCCAATAATATGAGATAAATGGTCTTATGCTAGTTTTTAAAAGGTGGGTCTAGTTCTAGGGTTATACTCAATCTCATAAACCTATGGAATTACCACTAACTTTGTAAACAAATTTTAAAACACATCATTCAATATTCACATGTCATTAACCACACATCTATAAATATTTCAAGCTATATCATGTGCTCACTCGAGATGAATCATAATTAAAAAAGAAATATTTTTCTTATGATACTTACTTAATGTGCAATCCATTAAAGGAGAGTATATTAATCTTGATATGTATACAAGGAAGACTAAGGAATATTACAACAATAATACAAGTGTAGGCATAATATATATATATATATATATATATATATACACACACACACACATATACACGTGATAATTAAGGAAATATTTATAGTAACCATACAAGTGCAGGGCGACCGAGATAACTGTTGAGGCTTGGTTTTGCCTAATTTTGACACCTTTTCTAGACTTTACCTTTCCCATTTTGAACTATCCTTGACCCCTATTATGCTTATTTCAGTTATAACATCTAGGTTTTGTCCAAAAGGGTGCGATATGCTTGAGGTATGAAAATTAACATAAAAAGTGTCATTTACCTTAATCTTAAGCATTCCTTAAGCTAGTAGTCTCCTTATTGAATTATCATGCCAACTAATCTAGAATTCTTGTGAAGATTTGTTTTGACTTGAAACAGTCTCACATTTCCTGCAGATAGGTCGTGCGATATTATTTCCTGCAGACACTCTGAAATTCCTACAGACGTGGATTTCTTACAACCGCCCAGATTTCCTGCGGCAAAATCGGCGGTTAGCTATGTTCCACTTATTTCCATATCAAACATATGGATTTTGTGGGGAATTCGTCATACATGGATGTTGTCCTATTGGTTGTTTCGAATCCACCAACAAAACTAACCAATTTTGTAGACTTCTTCTCGTTGACCGTATGAAGGAAAACTCCAGCTATGTAACAAATTTCATCTAATCCATGATTTCAGTCATGGATTAGACTTATTATAGGTAATTTTGACACTTTGTACCAATATTGTTAGCCAATGGCTCAGATTAGTAGTTTTCCTTATTTCAAGCCACACATGGGCTTTTTGAAATTGTATAAATTCAACTCTATTTTATATTGTAAGGGGTTTTTGGATTGGCTTCACTGATAGTATATATCAGATTGTAATCGATTGCAACATTTTCATATTAATATAATATTATATGTTCTATCTATCTTATTGAGCAAGCTCTTCTAATTTTGAAGGGGTTGTGAGTGAGGGAGGGCCCCCTTTGCTCACAACTCCCTTAGTGTAGTATGTGTGTATTTTAGTTCTGTTATGCAGTAATAATTTGTTTACACAACTAATGTACTCTTTCTGATATATCAACAACAAATGATTGAATGATTAAGTTTCATGTTAATGCGTTGATTTCATTTAATCAAGATTTGATTTTTCATTGTTGAGTGATTTCTTTAATTGTTGTAAGTTTGATTTCTTATCTTTTCTAATCAACATCACGAATAATAAAAGTTGTAGAGGGATGTTTCCATCCACTCCATAGCCTTTGCTGCTAAATGTTGATGTGGAAAAGAGGCATTAGTCCTGTGTATGGTTGACTAGCTAGCTTAATAAGAACTTAAGGTATTAAGCCTACATATATTTTTCACATCATCTCACAAGCTTACCTGCCCTGGGTTGATGATTTATGTTGACAAATTATAAGTCTATAATTTGACTCAACATTTTGGCGTCGTTTCCAGGGAGTTGCTAAGGGATAATACCAAAAGTGTTATATATTATGTACATTATTTGAAATTTTCAGGACTGGGGGAGCCGAAATGGTAAGACGAAGGGAAAAGCCTACGCACCTGCAGAGGTCAGAAATTCACCAAAGTCATATCCTGATTGTTTGGTAAGTATTTTTTTTTAATTTGGTTGCATATTAGATGGTAGGGTCCAATATCTACAAATGCATTTTATGGTGGTGTGAAAACCACTTCACTTACTAATACACTGGAAAGGAAAAGGAAGTCTAAAATAAACAAGGCAGTGAGGGAAGAAGAGTCTGGATAGGAGGTATGCAGTCCTAAAAAGAGCCCAGAACATATTCCTACTTCCACAGTAGTAACTTTTGCAGGAAAATCTTCTATTGGTACCCATTTCGAATCTCCTCTCACAAGGAAGAAAACATCTCTGCTCATTGGTCAGCCTGAAAAGGAATTCCTTGTTAATCTTATTCAAGAACTAGAATTTCAAACCATTGATTCTGTTGAATATGTAGTTCACAAAGGTCCTACTTCTTTTTGGTCAAGAATGGCTCATGAAGAAGGAACTAGAAACACAGATGGATGATATGATGAGGAGGAAGAGGAACTAGTCACATTTGAATTCCCTATCAGGGAGATTGGTGGAGCAACTCAGATGAAGAAAATTCATCCCTCGGCCTTGCCTAACTTTCGTGGAGTCTCTAGTGAAGATCTTGATGCATTTTTGTTTGAATTCGATGTGCTAGGCAAAAGCTATGACTATTCTTCCAATTCTCAAAAGCTGAAGTTGTTTCCTACAACACTGAAGGATGCAACTCTCAGGTGGTTTATGGTGTTTCCTTCAAAATCCATTACAACCTGGGATGAAATGAAAAAAATATTCTTGAAGAAATATCAAGATTATTGCAAGACTAGGGACCTCAGAGAAGAAATTTTTGGTATGACTCCGAAGGAGGGGGAGAGTCTTTAGGATTTGGTGGAAATATTTCAGTACAATTTGTAGAGATCCAAGATGAGTCAACTAAGAAAGGACACTAAAATAACAATTTTTCTTTGAGCAATCAGACTGGAATCTCTAGAGATTTTGAACTTAATGGGAGGAGGTGACATATCAAAGTTAAGCTATGATGAGGTATGTGAGCTATGTTGGTGATATTCAATAGGAAATTCTAAAGTTGGAGGGGGAAGAAGAGATACTTCTTTCAGGTTTGTTAAGTCAGTTGCTGGAGCTGGAGTAACTAGAGCTAAAATGGGTAACCTATTTGAAAATTTTAAAACTGATATTCTTAGCACTTTATCTTCACAATTAGATGTTTTGCAGGCTAAGAAGAAACAGGAGAAACAAGAGGAACTAGAGAAAGCCCTGGCCGTGTTCTGTTCAAAGTGTAGGAAGAAGCATGCCTTGAGGGAATGTCTTGCAAATAGTATAGAGTTATGTCAAATTTGTGAAGCTGAGCATTCCACTGATCAATGTCTTTCACTTCCTAAAATTAAAGCAACATATCTAGTAGATCAGGGGGCTATCAATGCACTTTATGCAATGGCACCTCAAATACCATGGCAACAACATGCTATAAGTATGTCTCAATTGAATTATCAAGTTCCTTATACTCAAAAGCAGATGTGGAATATTCCAATGCCCTGGCAGCCTTGGCCTCCACAACAACCTTGGAAGGGGAACTTCTCTTACCCTACTGCACAGAATTTTCCCTCTCAAATTTTTTATTCACCACATCCCACACAACAGCAAATGATTCAACCTCAATAGCAGCAACTTTAGGTCCCTGCCCCACCAAATCAACCTCGTCCTATGCAACTTCCTGCCTAGCCAGTGTCTAACCCCAACAATAAAACCATTAAATCCTCTCACAACATTGGATTTGTCACTTATCCCACTTTTCCTACCTACTGTATTGCACCATAGTCGCTACTGGAAATTTATGTTCTTATGTTATAGGAATTTCCGGTGTCACTGCAGGAAATTTTGCTTAGTTCCAGAAAAGTGGTGACTCGGCTCGGAAGAATTGAAGAGATTGTGGAGGAAGATACCCTAGAAATTCCTGAAGTTGAAACCACACCTAAACTAGAAAAAAACCTACTTCATGGCCACAAGAACCTTCCCCATCCCATACGGTCCAACCTCCTTTTCCAGAGAGGTTGGAAATGAAACTAAAACAGTCCGAATTTTATCTTGTGTCTGAACTAAGAAATGTGTGCATTAAGATCCCATTACTACAAGAAATTAAGGATATCCCAATTTATGCCAAAACAGTGAGGGAGATATGTACCAAGAGGCTAGGAAGACAAAAGAGAGAACTCTATACAATTCAAGTAGGTGGAAAGCTTGCAAGTTTAATGTCTAACAGATTTGTTACTAAAAAATATGTAGACCCTAGAATCCCTGTGGTTACCACCTTTATCAATGGACATTCTATAAAGAACACTTTAATTGATTTGGGTGTAGCCATTAATGTGATGACTATGGAGAATTTATCTCGTATAGGATCCTTTGACTTACTACCTACTCCCACCATGTTAGAGTTAGCAAATAGGTCTAAGGTAAAGCCAAAGGGGGTATTAGAGGAAATTGTCATCTCATTAGATTTTTGGCAGTACCCTACAGACTTTTATGTTCTTCAACCCAAAACCAACTTAGAAGGGCATACTTTGATCTTAGGGAGGCCGTGGTTAGCCACGGAAGATGCCTACATAGGGTGTCAATCTGGAAACATGACCATCACTCATGGAGCTTAAACAAAGCATATTAATTTATATCCCCCCTTCTCAACCCCTCTTAAGATCAAAAAATACAAATTGGGTTGAAGGGGAAGAGCATGATTTAGAATGTACCCGACCAGTTTTAACAATAGCCCAAGCTATGAGCCTTAAAGAAAATTTAGAAGAAAATTTGATAAATTGTTGTATTTCTAATCCTGATTTTTTGCAGCGAGAAGAAGGGCAATCTAGTCATAATTTATATATCGGTACTAATCTACAGGATTTTCATGAACATAGTACAACAGTCGAACTACATCCAGCCCTATTATCTACATTTTCTGCATATTCCATGACTGAATGGGAGAGTAAGGTAGATGAAATTTTTCTTGTAAAACCGTTAAATATTAATGTTGCCTTAACCCCTGAACAGGAAAAATAGTTAATTCAAACATTAAAAAAAAATTCAAACACATTTTCTTGTGAATATACAAATATGAGAGGCATTCACCCAGACACATGCATTCATCATATTTATATAGAACATAATGCTAGGCCTGCGAGATAGCCACAAAGGAGGATGAACCCCACTTTAAGGGAAATTGTGAAAGATGAATTACAGAAATTGTTAAATGTAGTGTTCATCTATCTTATCTCAGATAGCCAGTGGGTATCTCCACTGGTTATTGTCCCCAAGAAGAATGGTAAATGGTGAGTGTGTGTGGATTATAGGGAACTAAACAAGGCTACCTTAAAAGATCACTTTCCCTTGCCTTTTATAGATCAAGTGTTGGACACTTTAGCAGGGAAAAATTATTTTTCCTTCCTATATGGGTTCAGTGGTTACAATTAGATTAGGATAGCTCTAGAGGACCAGGAAAAGACAACATTCACATGTCCCTGGGGTACCTATGCATATAGGTATTATCATTTGGTCTATGCAACACACTAGCCACATTCCAACAAGCGGTCCTTGGTATTTTCTCTGACATTTTGCATGATTGCATAGAGGTTTATATGGATGATTTCACAGTTATGGGTGATAATTTTGAAGAGGTTTTACATAATCTTGAGAAAGTTTTGCAGAGATGTAGAGAAACTAATCTTTCGTTAAGTAATGAAAAATGTTTTATGATTATGACTGAAGGTATTGTTTTGGGTCATCATGTTTCTGCTACAGGAATTAAGGTTGATCCGGAAAATATTGAAGTTATTGCAAAGTTGCCTCCACCAACCAATCAAAAGGGAGTTCAAAGTTTCCTTGGACATGTAGGCTACTATAGAAGGTTTGTTGAAAATTTTACAAAGGTAGCCTCTCCATTGTTTAAATTATTGACTAAAGAATCTGAATTTCATTGGAATGATGAGTGTCAACCTACATATGATACACTCAAGGAAAAGATTTCTTCATCACTTGTCTTGAGAGGCCCATATTGGAAATTTCCCTTTCATATTTCCATTGATGCCCCTAATTCAGCCATAGGAGCAGTATTGGGTCAAAAGGAGGATCTTGTAACCCATGTTATTTATTATGTTAGTAAAAATTTAATGCCTGTAGAACTGAATTACACGGCAACTGAAAAAGAATTCGTTGTTGTAATTTATGCTATTAATAAGTTTACACATTACATCACGGGTTATGAAGTTTTTGTACACACCAATCACTCTACCATTCGATATATCATGAACAAACTAGTCATTAATGGCAGAATTAGTAGGTGGCTTTTGTTGCTACAAGAATTTAAGATCACAGTATTGGATAGACCAAGAAAATAAAATCAGGTCTCTAATTTCTTATCTAAGCTCAACCATGTAGGTGAGGATGTTCCTATTAATGATAGTTTTCCTGATTAAAATTTGTTTCCTATTTCTGTCAAAACACCTTGGTTTGCAAACATGGCCAATTATCTTGCTATAGGAAATTTCCCCCCTTACTTTTCATCTAATTAGAAAAGAGAATTATTAGGAAAAGTGTTGATTACTCTTGGATTAGGGGAGATCTCTTTTTCACTGGATCCGATTTGATTATTCGTAGGTGTGTCAAGGAAGATGAGATCTACGACATCTTGAGAGCCTGTCACGATGAACCGTGTGGAGGACACTTTGTAGACAAGCAAAAAGCTTATAACATCCTTCACTCAAGTTACTATTGGCCAAGTATTTTTAAAGATGAAAAAGAGTATGTCCGGAAGTGTGATAGTTGCCAGAGGATGGGCGGCCTATACAATCAGACAAGATGCCTTTGCAGCCATAAGTTATCATAGAACATTTTGAGAGGTGGGTTCTTGATTTTGTAGGTCCCATCAACCCTATGTCCAAAGGTAAGAAGTATATTTTAGTTTGTATTGCTTATGTTATGAATTGGGTAGAGGCAAGAGCACTACCTAGGGCAATGGAGAAATAAGTGGTAGATTTTCTTTTCTCTGATATTTTTGTAAGATGTGGGGTACCTAAGGAGATAGTTACTGATCAAGGTACTCAACTTGTGTCAAAATTTATGCAGGGAATTGTGCAGAAATATCATATTACTCATCAAAAGTCCACCCCTTATCATCCACTGGCCAATGGGTAGGTGGAATCAACATAAGGTGTTGGAGACAATCCTTAGCAAGGCAGTGCAATTACATAAGAAAGATTATTTGAAGCATTGTGGGCTTGCAGGATCACATGGAGAAATAACACTAGCTTCTATTAGTATGAATTGGTGTGTGGGAAGTAAGTTTTATTGCCCATTGAATTTTAGATCATAACTTTCAATATGGTAGCAGATTTGGGTATAAACCCTGATGAAGCTCAACAGTAGATAATCTTGCAGCTCAATGAGTTAGACAATATTAGGCAAGATTATTTTCAGCATACTAACTTGATTCAATAACAACAGGCTAAATGGCATTACAGATACATTAAAAAGAAGAAGTTCAAAGAGGGAGACTTGGCATTGTTGTATGATTCAAAATTTAAAAACTTTAAGGGGAAATTTAACACACATTGGCTAGGCCCCTATGAAATTGAGAAAGTTTTTGATAATGGATCTATTTGAGTTAAAACCATTGATGATGGGAATTTTACCTTCTTGGTGAATTGGCACAGATTCAACCCATATCAAAAACCCCAATCTAAGGAGGAATTTGTGGAAGAAATTGTGAAGAAAAGAGAGCTGGAGATGGTGAGAGAAGGAGTCATTCCTTCCACTATCTCTTCCTGATTTCCTACTGACACAATGAGCTCACTCTATTCCTCCTTGTGCTCGGTAAACCATGAGATGAATGTCCATTGGGTACAATTTTATTCCTTTTTCTAGGACCAATGGACTAGTTACGGAAAAGGAGCCCCCTTGGAGTCTTCTTTTCCAAGTATTTCAGACTCTCTAAAATTGAAATATGGCGAGCATGGACTGCCCTGGGCTCGTTAAAACTACAGGTTAGTATATCCTCTGGGATCCTCCCAATAAATTTTATTTTAAAGTTAATCTTGGATTGCTCGTGTTGGACTGATGTGGGATTTCTTAAGCCCCTCCTTTCAACAATCTTGGACCATCGACATCAGCAAATTATCTGGGTGCAAGATTGGAGTCTTATGATGCCTTGAAGCTTGTATTCCCTAATTACAAGCTATCTCACTAGCAGTAATGGAGAATCACTATGGCTCCTTGATTGTTGGATCCTACGGGGGGTTTGACAACATCTCAGCAATTCACACCGAATAGGATGCATCAAGATAAATTGGTCCTCACTCTCATTAATGGTGATAGGCCTCACATTGGTTAATAATTGACCTTAATGGATGGTAATCCAATGAGATCATTGCACATTCAACATAAACACCTTTACTCATGTGCAATGAACTATACACAAATGAGGGAGAAGCGTTTTTTTTTTTTTTTTTGTTAGTGGAAGGATTTCCTGCAGAAGTTTTACAAGTCATGGTTCCATTTCCTGCAAAATGCTCAGCAATCACATCCATTTCCTACAAAATGTTCAGCAGTCACTGTTCCATTTCCTGCAGAATGATCAGTAGTCATGGTTCCATTTCTTGTAGCAACACCCTGGGTTTTCTGAAAAACAAAATTCATAGACAAAACATTAGTTTAAAATCATCTAATAAAGTACTGACAAATTTTAATCATTGGTCAAGGTCATGAATTATAAAATCATACATATGATTTAATTTTTAAGTGAGTTATCATTTCAAGGACAAGCACACGTCATTCAAGGACTAAACCGGTTGAAGGTAAGCTCAGTAAGGTACATTCGGTGACAGGACACTTGAGGTAAGAGGTAGTTGACTCTTTAATTTTAAAACATTTGTATGATTTCAAGATATGGTTACCCTTGCGACAAAACGCGGCCATAAACTGTTGCATCATAAATCTAGCTCCACGCCCAATTATCATGATTTTGACATGACCAGTGGACATACTCTCCATATCCTTCCGCAGGTCGGATCATGATGATAATCATGATCACGACCTATTTCTCAAAATCTCTGTGCTTTCCAATATTTCCCATATTAGCCCTCCCTTGTTGCACAATCCTTTGAAAAATATTAGCACGACATTTTTGAAGAGTGCATGCATCCTTTCTTCCCTTTTTTCACCATGTCAAAGTTGCGTGCCCCTGTCCGCTTCGAGCTGCAAGGCCCTAAACTGCTGGAAGCTGACCCTCACAGTAAGGCAAGACCGGAGAAAGTAGAGTGGCTTCCATTTTTTCAAAAATTCAGCGGCCACAACTCAGAGGTTACGAAGTCTTTCACCCTTAATTTTAATGGCGACAAAGCTCAAGTCAGGAATGCCCATTTCAGGTTAACCGAGGGTTTGGTGGCTTGGGCATGCAAAATCCCATAGCAATGAGAGCATTGGTTTAAAAATCAGTGTTTCAACAAGGGTATGTGTGCATCCTTTCTCTGGAAGGAGCATTCAGACCCTGACTGGAGCAAGGGTATTTCACAGGACTTCCTAAGAAATAAGTATCGGCACTTGTTATTTTTCCTATAGAAGTATATAACATGTGAAGGTCGCTTTGGGATCGAATTCTTGTTTCACATTCCCCTCCTCACACATTTTCATGACAAGCGGTTGGATTTATCATATTATTTGAGAATGTCTCTGATGAAGCTGTCGAAGACCACTAACGAGAGGGGGGGCAATTTGGAGGAAAACATCTATCACCATGGGCTAGTGAAAATCATCCTGGTAGAGGTTCTGAAGGACAAGAAGAAGACATGGGAGGAGTTTCTGGCTGAGAATTACTTTGCAAAGGATGAAGACTCTGATTCTTCAGAGTCCACGAAGGAAATACCATTGGAAAAACCCAAGAAGAAGTCATAGACCCATGGACTACAAATAAAGGAGAAAGGAAAAGATTAAGACTTTGACCCTTCAAAGTCCACAAACGAAAAACCAGGAGGAAAATCAAAGAAGAAGACATAGACTCGTAGGCCACAACCAAAGAAGGAGGAAAAGATGAGGACTCTGACTCTTCAGAGTCCATAGAAAAGAAGCCAGCAGAAAAACCAAAGAAGAAGTCGCGAACCCATGGGTCGCAGACAAAAGAGGAAGAAAAATACGAAGAAGTGGTGGTGACTAGGGAGACTGTGGGTAAAAATCCTAAGTCGAAGGGAACCTCCACCTCTGCTAAGAGATTTACCAGGAGCCAAGTTGTTCAGCTGGCTATAAAGGATACTGCAGAAGCAGAGGTGATGCCCAAGACACCTGAAAAAAATAAGGAAAAACATCACGACCCGCCCAAAGGAAAGGAAAATATAGAGTCAGTTGAATTCATTAGTGAAGAAGTAATGTCCTTTAAGGATTCACCGCTGCATGGAAGCAGAAATGGCACAGTAGAAGAACAACAAGAAAAGGAGGGCCTTAGTTCGCCCCAATCTCTCCAAGAACATCATAAAGGGGAAGTAACTCCCCAGAGAAAGAGGTTTATGCAAGAATTGGAGGAGATAATCACTAATCTCACCGTTTCAGAATGAGCTTTGAGAAAGGAGAACGAGACCCTGAAAGAGAACAACCTGCGCATCAACAAAGAACATGAGGAATGGGTTCAAAAAGCGGCCTGAATCATGAAGAAGAAGCAGGCTCAGATTGATCATCTGAAGAAATAAAAATGAATTATACAAGGGTCAGATTCCTACAGAATCTAGTGGTAACCAATTGGACTAGCTGGCAGAGGTAGCAGATCAGTTGGCTGCAGTAGTTGCAGCCCATGACAAGGAATGATTTCCTTTTTCTTTTTCTTTTTATGGAAGATGCAACATTTTTGCTTTCATAAGGGACAAGCACGAAGCTAGGTGTGGGGTAGATGTTGAGGCTTAGTTTTGCCTAATTTTGACACCTTTTCTAGACTTTACCTCTCCTATTTTGAATTATCATTGACCCCTATTATGCTTATTTCGGTTATAACATCTAGGTTTTTGCCAAAAGGGTGCTATATGCTTGAGGTATGCAAATTAACATAAAAAAGTGCCTTTTACCTTAATCTTAAGCATTCATTAAGCTAGTTGTCTCCTTATTGAATTATCATGCCAACTAATCTAGATTTCTTGTGCAAATTTGTTTTGACTTGAAACAGTCCCACATTTCCTGTAGATAGCTCATGCGATCCTATTTCCTCCAAATGGTCCAAAATTCCTGCAAACGCGGATTTCCTGCAACCACCTAGATTTTCTACAGTAAAATTGGCAGTTAGCTATGTTCCACTTATTTCCAGATGAAACAAGAACATGGGTTTTGTTGGGAATTCATTATACATGGATGTTGTCCTATTGGATGTTTTGAATCCACCAATGAAACGGCCTAGATTTGTAGACTTCTTATCATTGGTTGTATGAAGGAAAACTCTAGCTATGTAATGAGTTTCATCTAATCCATGCTTTTAGTTATGGATTAGGATCCATATAGCTAATTTTGACACTTTGTACCAATAATGTTAGCCAATGGCTCATATTAGTAGTTTTCTTTATTTTGAGCCACATATGGGCATTTTGCACTTGTATAAATTCAACTCTATTTTATATTGTAAGGGGTTGTTGGGTTGGCTTCGCTGATAGTATATATCAGATTGTACTCAACTGCAACATTTTTAGATTAATATAATATGATATGTTTTTTTTATATCTTACTAAGAAATCCATTCTAATTTTGAGGGGTTGTGAATGAGGGAGGGGCCCCTTTGCTCACAACTCCCTTAGTGTAGTATGTGTGTATTTTAGTTCTGTTATGCAATAATAATTTTTTTACACAAATAATGTACTCTTTCTGATATATCAGCAGCAAATGATTAAATGATTAAGTTTCATGTTAATGTGTTGATTTCATTTAATCAAGATTTGATTTACATTGTTGAGTGATTTCTTTAATTGTTGTAAGTTTGATTTCTTATCTTTTCTAATCAACATCAGCAATACTAAGAGTTGTAGAGGGATGTTTCCATCCACTCCATAGCCTTTGCTGCTAAATGTTGATGTGGAAAAGAGGCATTAGTTCTGTGTATGGTTGACTGGTTAGCTTAATAAGCACTTAAGGTATTAATCCTGCATATATCTTGCGCATCATTTCACAGGTTACCTGCCTTAGGTTGATGATTTATGTTGACAAATTATAAGTCTATAATTTGACTCAACAAGAACCTTGATCTGAACCATCTACATATTTTGCAAGATGACTGGGTTTTTTACAGTAAAGTTATAATTTAAACAAACCACCCAACATTTTTGTGTGTGAAGTTATAACAAGGACAAAGTATGAACGATTGTATGCATGAAACAAATACTTTGCTATAATTAATTTAATGCTAGTCGACTGAGTTGACTCAAAGAGAGAGTACATATTTATCGTTTCAATTTTCTTACCAAACTCATAAAATGAGATTTGTTTGGAGTGCAATGTTGGAACTTGGTCGAATTACTATTTTTATTATGTCAACTATTTCAACAAACCACTCATTCGACTCATAAAAATACATAGTGAAAGTTGATCGTTGTTTTCATTGATCGGTTATGTTAGAGCCTAGATTTACCTCAGGCTGAAAATGCAAGCTTCTAGGTTCAACATCAAACCATGCTCAGCCTCGTAGCTAGCCCTATGAGGACAGGAGAGAGCTCTCTCTGGGTCGATCTCGGCAAAAGACAAGCGATGGGGCTCGAGATGACTGAAATATGTACTGATTTTAGGCTAGTAAATAGATATGAAAGAGGTAATTTGTTGAATGACTAAAATTTTCTGGGCTGTGTGGGACCAACAGGACCGCATGAGCTGGGAAATTAAATCAAAGACACAGATTATTTCATGAGGCAAGATAGGCATGAGGCTTAGCAATTAAACTGAAATAATATGGAGTGGACAAACTATTGAGAAGCTGAAAAGGGCATATATAATTAATCCTTTTTAGACAGAAGAAGTCACACAGAGGATGAACGCTTTTCCAAGGCAGAGCAATAAAATGGATTCTACCTTTCTTACTTAAAAGCATTCAACTGGACATGATCATGAATGAAATGTAAACATAACAGGATACATATGAGACAGAAAAAAAACACATTTGCTAAACTCACACCACAGGGATCTCATGAATCAGAGCTGCATCATTTTTATTAATCTCCTGGCCAAACTGTACAGTGAATAGCTGAGTTTTATCTCCCACCGTTTCCCAGAAACTTCCAACCCCTTAAAAATGCTTTACAATACAATAAATAAGACCAATCTATCAGAATATAGATCGATAGACAGAGGGGTTATTACAACAGCTCAAGAACTGAAAACTAAAGATAGATAACAAAAGCCAAATAATCTTCAAAAAGAAGAGTTGCGTTACACTTGGAATCTGTTTGATAACCCACAAGGAAGCAACACCTGTAGCGTAGATCTCGTAACTGAAGATAAACATAGGCAATCGAATCATATTTTGCTGCCAGAGTGGATATCTACGTTTAAATTTAGGCGTTCGGTGCTTTGACTGTTCAGCTTCCCTTTTGTCGTTTGAAAAAACCATTTTTAAATAAAAACAGCTTTTAAACTAAATTTCACCTTTATCAATATAATCACACATGGTGACAGTCCTTTTCTCAAATATATTTGAGAACAAGTTCTGATTATGTCCTTTATTCAAGATGAATGTGCTTTGGTATAAAAATAATTTTCCAACGTGGATAGATAATCAATTTAAAAATATTCTCATTAGTGTCTTTTTTTTTTAAATATTGCTCTTTTGCCTTTTAATTTGGCAGATCCAACTTTGTTCCATGGAAAGGAAACATATATATGCTTGGAAAATATGGCCCACTATTGCAGAGACGCAAGAAAATGGTGGCTTGAATTCGGGTAAGAGTAGACCATCTCGCACTTGTGTGAAATGAAGTGAAAAGATAATACGTTTTAACAAGACAATACTTCTTTTTTAACTGCATGCCCTAATGTCATCTGCCAATGTGATGCCAGTGTCGATTATAGACTTTACAGAATATGGCATAGAAGCCCCTTTCTTCATTGCAAATGACAGCCACAAGGAACATAGGCCAGCCTACCATGTAATGACAATAAATATTATCTATCCAATACTATAAAGCGACCATGGGAAACTCAAACTACAAATACCACACCAGCCATCATCATCAACAGCACAGATGAGGACATTGATTAGGCATTTTGCCAGTTCGTTGGATCTTTTTGGCCATTTCAGTGGCATGTTCAAGGCTTCGTATTACCTCTACTTCAGCTTTCCCCTTATCTGCTTTCCTCTGTATTACGGCAATCTCTGTTCCACAAGGGATGTCCTGCTCTACAAAAGAAAATTCCAACCCGACCTGCATACCATTTGGAGCAAACAAGTTGAGTTGATTTTTAAAAAAATTGATGAAGAATTGATGAAGTTTGGTCTGTTGGTTCTGTTAGAGCCTAGATTTGCCTCAGGCTGAAAAGGCAAGGTTCTAGGTCCACATCAAACCACGCTCAGCCTCGTAGCTAGCCCTACGAGGACAGGAGAGGGCTCTCTCCGGGTCAATCTCGGCAAAAGATAATCGATGGGGTTCGAGATGACTGTAATAAAAGCTAATCTTAGGCTAGGTATTAAGTACAAGGGTTTAATTTGAGTTTTTGGGGGTTTTGTGCTAGAAACAGGGAAAGGCAAATTGGGCTCGGGGATGAGGCACAGTTTCTGCGGAGTTCTGATTGAGGCAAGGAAGGAAATCGTTTTGATGCTTTAAAGTGAGTGAATGGATAGATCAAACTGGTGAGGAGGTAAGGAGAGAAAGAGAGTCTCAAGAATTATCCTTAAACAGATGAAAACATGGAAATTTAAACAAATTCAAAGGCAGAGCATAGCAGTTAATGGATTCTACCTTAATCATTCATTTGTTCAAATTCAGAAGAAGAGACAGGAAAATGATACACATAACACTAATGAACTTACAATTACTTAGAGAAGAACACCATCAAAACATAAAGCCACATGGATTCCAAACAGTGCTGCAAAACCCTAGTCTTTCCTTAGCCAAAAATGCAGAGATAGAATGTACACTAATATGCCAAAGGAATCCCTAGTGTCCAACCCTGAATATGACTTAGAAATTACATAATATAGACAAGCCAAACCTATATCCTTGCCTCTAGGGGTCGAGATCATCATTCTAGGAGCTGTTTGAACTAATTCTAAACAAGGAACTGAAATCTAGGTAGTCAAACAACTTACCCCTATATGCTAGGAAACTGATTCATTCATTAAATTTTCACCTTTTAGTGAATGAATCTTCTAGAAAAAATAAATATGTGCCAAAACTACATCATAGTCATCAAGTTACATCAAGATAGATCAATAATTACATCAAAAAGTAAAACTGGTCAAAATTGGGCGAACTTCTGAGCTGAAGAGTGAAAATGAGGCCAAATTTCTCTATGCACCGCGCCCAAATTATCTATGCGTTGTGCCAATTTGGAGCTGATTTTGAGGTACTTCCTGAAGTCCAAATTGAGACCAAGATAGCTCGTTGGAAATCCCTGCCTGTCTACTTTCCAACCCAAGTGGAATTTCTGGATTTAGTGTCCATTTTCCCCTCCAAATATCCAATCTCCCAAGATTGCTTCCGGTGTGTGGAAAAAGTGGCAGAAAGGCCATTTTTAGGGTGTTTTTGACCCTTTATGCTACCCAAAACTTGATGAAATCTCTCAGCCATTCCTGAGCATGCATAAATTTTCATGAAAAATCCAAAAATATCAAGTTTTCCTCCAGAAGATGTCCTAATCATAAGCGCACGCCAAGTGGCGCGGCGCATTGGGTAGAAAAGCCTATTTTTTCTCAAAAATGTCTAGGTCCACACTTCCTTTGTGCGTTAACTGTGATCCCACACCCATTGGTCATGTATCCAACAGACCTGATCACACCTTTTCTTTGTGATAGGTGCAGACCCCTGAGTGCGCCGCGCCACTGCCCAGGTGCGCCACGCCTTTTTGCAGATGACCCTTGGAGACCTTCCCAGTGTCCAAATTGGGCGCGGAATAGCTCGTTGGAAAGGTATTTGAGTCTACTTTCCAAAAAAAAATAGAATTTTTCAATTTTGAGTTTTTTTTCCCTGTCAAAAGTCAAATCTCCCAAGACTGGTAAAAATGTGCCAAATGAGGTTACCTCAAGGAATAGTGCTGTTGCAGTCAACTTTTGAAGGTCTTCCTCAACTCAAAATTGAGCTCATGATAGATCGTTGGAAATATATTTGTGTCTAATTATCATTTGACTCATCAAGCAAGTTATTTGGCCAACCAAGCTAGGAGAAATCTTGATTTCCCCAAGGTCACTCCAGAGGTGCATTCAATTCCCTGAGGCAACGGTATTTTTGACATTTCTCTTAAACCATGACACCTATGTAAAAATTGAAGGAGGTTTTTTTTTCCTTAGCATATTTTGGACAAAAATATCTCTTAGTTTTCCAAAATTCATCTTTTCTTGCTCAGAAACATCATTTGAGTAAAACCTACCCCGATGTGTGGAAAAGGGGATTTGTCGAAATGAAGTGAAATGAAGGGGATAGGGGGCTTCTAAATTCTTGAGGAAATTTTGAGAAGTAGGGAGGGATTTTAGGAAGTAGGGGAAAGTGGATTTTCAAATATTGAGTGAGGGGAAGGGGTCCAAAAGGGCAAAACACAGGCCCAACCTAGAAAATTGCCAAGTTGTAGCAAGAAACTAGGGTTTGTGGAAAAATGAGGAATTTGGGGGATCTTAGTAATGGAAAGTATTTAATAAGGTACATTAAGGATAGGGGAAGGTGTATGAACATCAAGATACAAGTTTTGCTGATAATTTGACTGTCCAAGAGAAGTTGCCTTCAAAACCCTAGGAGAGGGAAATGAACTTTACCTAGGTGCAACTGAAGCATGAACAGGGTATAAAATGACCTAGTGGAACTTGACGTGATGATGACAACCTCTGAATGGTGACATGGACCGACATTTGGGCAACTTTGATAGGAGTAAAAGAAAACCCTAGACCTAATGCCTAGTGACCAAATTTTTCTTGAAGACTCACTGAAATGACAAAATTTGACCTTGACACCTTAAAATCACTTTGTAAGAGCATGTTTGATCACTGGAGGAAGGCTGCAAAGACTGAAACTAACAATTTTTGTGCACCGCGCAACAACCCAACGCGCCGCGCAGGAGTAAAATTGCACTGTTCGGAGGCGCCCCATGCGCCACGCTCCTCCAGTGCGCCACTCCTACCTCCAATGCGCCGCATGCTGACCTTCAACACCACTTTGGCCTTTCAAACCTTGATTTTGCTCTTTGAAAATTTAACTCGGTTCTCTTTGATGCCTTTTGGTGCAAATGGATTGTTGGATCATAAAAAATTATATTTGTACCCATGACATTTGGTTTTTGTTTTGAAAATAATCCAATGTTGTAGTGCTTTGAAACCTTTGACCCTTCAATATTTGCTTGGATTTTTGAGCTGATAATGTCCTTTCTGTCTATTCTTTTGTAGGGAATGGACGGCAAAGGATGACTAGAGTTTGCATGGTGAAGTACAACATGGCGGAAAGATACATATTTATTACAAAAACGAATTTAACAATTAGAAACATCCTCGAACCTTATTTGATGATGAGAATTTTGAACTGAAAACTTATTGAAAACCTCCTCATGGCCTACGGGCATTATTCAACATTCTGAAGACAAACCCTAGACCTAGAAAGTGAAATGACTCTTTTCTGGACCAAAATAGCATCTATGACTGCAAATGACGTGAAATGAACTTTGATGAACTTTGAGAAATTTTTGACCAACCCAGCAGGTACAAACATGAGAGAAACAAGTGAAGAGACCCTTTCATCAGATAATGGCATGCCCCTAGCGAAATGCAACTGGGTGAATTGAGCGAGACACCTAAAAATGAAATGCAGAAAGAGTTTTGATCTCTGACGGAGGACTGACAAGACCGACTCTAACATTGGCTCCAATGGGGATGGTAGCTCCTTGGAGGTGCCAAGAACTGCAGATCCTTGGGTGAGTAGACAGTGCCTACGTCCATTGGGCCATGGACTCCATTATTTTGAAAAATCGACACAAGACTGTTAACAGATTTATTGACTGAAAATCTGACTAAATTTTGAAACTGAAATGACTCAAAAACTTGACTTTAACAAACTAACTCAAAGTGACTAAGACCTGAACTTAAAACTTAAAGCTTGAGGGCAGTACATGACCACCCGTGTTTCTTACAAGACAATATACGATCAAACTATATCAAAATGCCAATCTAACCAATCAAGCAGATGCCTTCTTGATTGATTCTCCTGATTAGATATCTTGGTTAATAGTAGATACTTGTAACTGGGCATCCAAAATGCTAATTGACCATGATCTCCTTCATCACTGAACACTGTAATAATCACCTTCACTGCTGCCTGCAACAGATTTGCCATTGGATCATGAAAAACATGAAGATTTACCTCCTGCTGAGGAAACAAGATGTCTTTTTCTTTTGATTCTCATCTTCCTTCATAATGTACTTCAGAAAAAGTATGGTCCTAGTCCTCAAAAAATTCTGAACAAGTAGATGAGTAGATTTCCTCTTCGAAGAACATTTCAAAACATGAGACATAAGAAGAAGAATCTGAAATCGAATCGTGAATGGTCTGATCTTTTGTAGTTTGAATATATGGTAGGTCATCCTCATATGATATGACAACGAGATTCTCATTACATTCATCAATCATGAGAAAAGAAATTTCAGATGTTTCGTGAAACCCAACACTATCACGTCTATCATCTAGCATAAATGCATCCAGAGGAAATTTTTTCACTTACTTGAACAAAGACCTCATCTTGTTTTTGTTTATGAACTGACTGGATTGCCTCTTTATGAAGGCTTTGTTCTGATGACATGAGAACGTTTGGATTCATAACTCTGTTTTCTTTATTCCATATGATTTCAGCAGCAGAGTTTGCCTTCATGAGATTCAACACACTGTATTCTTGGTCATCACAACCTGAATCTGGATCTGAAATAGCTGTCTTGACATTATCACATTCTGAAATTGAAACTTGACTTCCCTGCATGCTGTCTTCTTCTATGGACAGATCTGAAACGACACTTTTTCTTTCATCACTTTCAACTATATGGACATCTTCAACCTGCTGATCTATAAAGCTGCTTACAGGACTGTCATCCTTTTCAGAAGAGGAAGAAGTTCCACCATCACCTTCTTGACCATGTGCACACTGCAGATCTACATTAACTTGAGCTGGAACATGACCGTTCAAGAGTTCATCTATCTCATCTTCAGACAGAGGAGATAATACTTTTAGTTTTCTCTTTCTTAAACAATGATTGTCTTCATTAATTTAAAGTGAAGGAGTGTACAACGTTTCCTCATACTGCTGATCCATTTCATGTAATTCCTGTTGGCTGTCAAGATGCAAAATTCCTTCATCTTCCACCGTACTAAGATCTTGATCCTGCTGCAAATTTTCATGATCGTCTTTATGCTGCTGAAATAGATTTTCATATAGGGCCTCCATGATCTCATCATCCATGAAGTCATCATCTTCATAAACCTTTTCAATATTTTCAATAAAACTATGAACATGGCTACAACAGTCCTGAACTAAAGCCAAGGATGGATATGATTCTTTATACCTTTCAAAGAATATTGCATGAAAATATTTTAAACAATAAATAGAAGTAGGTGGCAAACTTTCATACCAAGATCGGGCTTCGTCTTCTAGAGTAGCCATAAACATTTTCATCAAACAGTCTTCAAGAAAATTGATCTTTAATTTATGCACATGAATTTTAAATTTCACCAAATCAAGAGCAGCGTCATTACCTTCCACATTTCTGAACATAGGCAAATTCTTTGACTAATCTACCTTGGGCATTTTATTTGGAAAACCTGGGATGTGATCTCAGCTCATGGGAGCATATCTTCTTGTAACTTGATCCATCTTGAAAACCTTAAAGCTATTGATCTTCCTGTAGTGGAATCACCATGAAGGATTTTTTTCTGGATTTTTCAGTGAATGAAGTTGCCAGGTGAATGGTTTCAGCCTATCAAATTCTAGACTCATCACCCAAAGTCTAGAACGATCTGATGTACTGGGGGGTAATTCACAAGTCAATTGTCATGTTCACAAGCTAGACTGGAGATTAACTAAAGTAGCATTTATCTACTTGCGATGATGCAAAGAAAAAGTGTTTCGAAGGCTACCTGGCATAACTTCAGGCTCCGTCTGTAGCTATAAAACAAATGACATCAACAAGAAAACCATTTTATTCTAGCTACGAGGCTGAGTGTGGTTTGATGTTGAACCTAGAAGCTTTCCTTTTCAGCCTAAGGTAAATCTAGGCTCTAACAGGTTAATTGCATATGAGTTTCAAAATGTGTTGGTCGATTATGCTAGCAAGTCAATCAAGTCGAGTGTGTTGGTCAATTATGCCAGCAAGTTGATCAAGTTGTGTGCACTTACATGTTGATATGCACTGGTTAAAGTCAAGAAATCGATGACAATAATATTGTGTCAAATAATTCTAGAGTTGTTGATTTTCAACTTACTTGTAAAGCTTGTATCATATAAATGTTTTTAATGCACGAGATTCATTTAAACCACAATTAACAATGGCTATGCATATTTTGGCATTTATAAACATGAAAAACCAACTTTGGTCATGACCAATGAGTTGCATAAGTGTCTTAGTCAACTTCGTCAGGCATTCAAATCAACTCATTTGATGGAAGTCGACGAGATCATAAATTTGACTTATATGTTCATCGACATGTTGGAATTCTTCGCAAAAACTTTATTACAGCCGACTTGTTTCACTACATTTAGATTATGTGTAAAATGGTCGACTTGATTCGGTTTGATGGGGAAATACCTAAATGGTCAGCTTAAACAATGGCTTGTTGCAACTGTTCAACTAAATCAATGTATTTGACCATCAATTTTTTGGAATAAATATGTCATTATATATTTGCAGCAAACTATTCAAAGTTGGATCTTTAAAAACTATTATGTTGAAATCATGTCTAATAGCAACAACAACTGCGGGATCATGTAATTCTCTAATAACTACTTAATTTGGAGAAAACCCCATCATTTTCCCATCACCAAAATACAAGATCTGATAAATGGACAATGAATTTGTAGAAATTTTAAGGACTAGTAGCACATTGTTAATGCACCCATTGGTCATCTACACAGCGCTTGATCCCAAAACCTTAAGTTGTGTAGAGTTACCAAGTACAATTTGTGAAATGCTGCTATGGGATGTAGAAGGAAGCAAATCTTGACAAGGATTCATATGATATGATGCTCCTGAATCAAGTATCCAATTATATGTACATTTATGTATGTCTTGAGCTGATAAAGCATGTCCTCTTCCTATTGAAATATTTTTCTTCTTCATGGCCTCTTCTAAGACATCCAACTTTTTTCTAACATCTTGCTTCAATATGTCCCTATATGCCACAAAAAGTACAAGTTTCATTTATTTCCATCTGTTAGATCCCTATAATACTAGTGTATTCCCTTATTATTATTGTCATTTTATCCCCTTATTGTTATTGTGTGCCCATGTTGTCCCCATATTGTCACTATTGTGCCCAATAGAAGCCCGCTATTGTTATTGTTGTTCCATTACATTATTATTGTTATGTCAGCTTTGACTATATTGTGACCCCTTAGACTCCTATATATATAATGGAGGTCTTGTCATTTGTATCATACAAGAATTATTCATTTTGTGTAATGTAAAGGAGGTTTCCCCCTCGAAGAGGCTGATTTTGAAGTTGTTGATCTATCTTTTCTTCTATTTTGTGAACTAGTTGCATAACAATTGGTATCAGAGCATTGGATTCTAGGGTTTCGCTATTTCAAACCGGTCATCGTGGAATTTTCACTATAACTTTTTTTTCCACAAATTTTCAGAAGCTAAAATTAAAACCCATGTGAGTCGAAATTGTGATGAACTTCGGGTACAAATTTCAGATATTGGCTTGCTATATTTTCGGAGATATGATCCAAGGAAGTTAGGATTTTTGAAGGCTCCCGAATTATATCTCAAACATGTGACATGGAGAAAATCATAATAGCTTTCTCTCTGAGTATCAAATTGAAATTTTGTAAAAAGGTTCGGAAAGAGAACGGACTATAGTGTTCTTTGTATCATTTTTAGGTGTGAAATTTGAAACAATGACATGTAGAACTTCGTACAAGTTCACTCTACTGAACTAGTCTATAACCAGGTCATCGTGGGAGATTTGAAATAACTCTTTCTTTGAGAATCCAATCTTGATTATACTTGTGGGGTTGGAATGAGGACTCAGAGGGATACCATAGGATGAATTTTCATACCTTGGAGATCCGAAATTACAGAGGTACAACAGATCCAATATCAAGCTCCTACAAAGACAAAAAAGGTGTGTAGTATTTTTAAAATTTTGCATAAGTTTGGATTGAAAAATTAGTTTGAAGGAATTCAAAGGACATAGTGAAGCATAATTATCATTAATTGATGCCTGAAGAAAGAAAATGGAAACACCTGGTAAGCAACCTGAAATATATAGCATGACTCATGAGGAAGAGGAAAAATGCAACATGATATATCAAAATTACGAGACCAAGTACAACAAATTTCACTCTCACAAAAAGTAGCAGAAGCTAAGATGGATGGTTTAAAGAAAGGCGTGGAAGCTAAGATGGATGATTTAAAGAATAGCATGGAAGCTAATATGGATGGCATGGAAGCTAAGATGGATGGTTTATAAGTAAAAATTGAAGATTTGAAGAGAGACATGGAAGGTTTGAAAGGAGTTTTGGCAAATTTGCTACAAGAAATGCTTCCTAATGGCAAAAAGGTAGTAGAGTAAACTCATGATGAGAAACAAATAAATGTTAGTCATGATGTCATAGACTCTAACATTGGATTGAAGACCCACCATGTTTCAAAGATCGATATGAGGAATTTTGATGGCAAGGATCTCGTAACATGGATACTATAGATGGAGCAATATTTCGATCTCCATAATGTGCAAAACACACAAAAGGTATGCATTGTGACTTTATATTTGGAACCTAATCAACTTGTATGGTATCGATGGCTTTGCTCTCGTAAACAAATTGTCACTTGGGAAATTTTTATGGAAAAAATGGTAGCACATTATGAGGATACAAAAAGCAACACCTTTTTTAGCCAATTGATAAATCTCAAACAAAAAGGTTCGATGGTGGAGCACATTGAGGACTTCCAAAAATTGAATATAAGGGTAAAAGATATTCTAGAAGAGCATAGTATTGATGTGTTCATAGGGACATCAAAATATAACATCAAACATGAGTTTCGCCTTTGGGAACCTGATTCATTGGAGAAGGCATTCAGGTTGGAAAGAAAAACTAAAAGCAAAATTATGGCAACAAGGAAGCCTACCAATCACAACTATAAAGATGGAAGTGTTGTTGCTCCTAGCCTTCCAAAGCCTACAAGGTTGACACCACAACAATTGGAAGAAAAGAGCAAATAGGCTTTGTTACAGTTGTGATAGAAAATACGCTAAAGGTCATAAGTGTGCTGAGAAGAAATTATTTTACATAGATTGTGAATAGGAAGAAGAAAAGGAACAAGAAACATCAAAAGAAGAGGATACACACTAGGAACAAAGCCTAGAGAAAGAAGAAATGAATCCGACCATATCTTGTAATGCATTGGCTGGAATAACCACTCCTCAAACTATCAAGATAGAAGGACATATCAAGAAGAAAAAGGTAATAGTGTTTATTGATTCGGGAAGTACCCATAATTTTATTCATTGTAAGATAGCAAAGGAATTGAATTGCTTCCTATATCCAGCACCAGAGTGTCAAGTGATGGTTGCAAATAGAAGAAAAATAAATTGCTCTAGAAAGTGTCATAATATAAAGCTATCCATAGGAGAATATGTTTTGAATAGTCCAATGCTTTCCATTCCAATGGGTGGTGATGATGTTGTACTAGGATTCCAATGGATACACTCTTTGGGTATGATCACTTTTAATTTTCAAGAACTTTTCTTGAAAAAAAATTCAAAAAGAAAGGAAATTGAATTAAGGGGTACAGTAGGGAAACCAGGAAAGATAATCATCTATAAAGACATGAAAAAGCTTCTAAAGAAAGAACAATGTGGTGTAATTGCACAATTATGTTCGCTAGAGGTTCCCACATCGAAATCATCTATTTCTCCAGATCGCCAAAAAGTATTGGACAATCATTCCAAGGTATTTAAGACTCCCAAAGGCCTCCCACCTATTCATGGTCATGATCATGCTATTCATTTGATTCCAGGAAGTGTTCCTTCAAACATCATGCCTTACACATATCCCTATACCCAAAAGAGTGAAATTGAATGTATGGTTGAAGAAATGCTAGAGGTTGGTATAATTCAACCTAGTCAAAGTTCTTCCTCTGCTTTAGTAATATCGATGCACAAGAAGGATGGATCATGTCGCATGTGTCCGGATTATAGGGAGATCAACAAGCTCACTATTAAAGATAAATTCCCCATTCCTGTCATTGGTGAATTAGTCGATGAATTGCATGGAGAAATTTACTTCACCAAGTTGGACCTTCATTCAGGATATCATCAAATTAGAATGAAGACTGAAGAAATTCTAAAAACAACATTTAGAACTCATGAGGGTCATTATGAATTTTTGGCCATGCCTTTTGGCCTTACCAATTCACCTTCTACATTTCAAGGTTTGATGAATTCCATTTTCAAACCCTTCTTAGAAAAGTTGTGTTAGTATTTTGTGATGATATACTAATATACAACAAGCCTTGGAAGGATCATGTTGAACGTGTTGATAGAGTGCTCAAACTATTGGAGGAGAAACAATTATATGCATAAACCTCCAAATGTTTCTTTTGAGTACAAGAGGTGGAATATTTGGGTCATATTGTATCTCATGAAGGTGTTAAGGTAGACCCTAGCAAAAATAAAGCCATTAAGGAATAGAAAATCCCCACATCCATAAAGCATCTGCGAGGATTTCTCAGGTTGACAGGTTATTATTGTAAGTTTGTTAAAAATTACGAGAGAATAGCAGCACCTCTAACAACATTATTGAAGAAAGATGCATTTTCTTGGACTCCAGATGTAACGAAATCCTTTGAACATCTTAAAGAGGAAATGTGCCAAGCACCGGTCTTAGCTACGCCATACTTCACAAAAACCTTTATTGTGGAATGTGATGCCTTGGAAAATGGAATTGGTGTTGTTTTAATGCAAGAATAAAGACCCATTTCTTTCGAAATATGTCTAATCAAATGAAAGTATTTACACAAAGTTATTTATGAGAAGGAAATGTTGACAATACTACATGCACTTAAGAAATGGCGACCTTACCTAATGGGAAGACACTTCAAGGTAAAAACAAATCATGATAGCCTTAAATAATTTTCAGAACAAAAATTATCTTCAGAAGAGCATCAAAAATGGGTCACAAAGATGTTGGGTTATGACTTTGAAATCATCTAAAAAAAGGGAAGTGAAATGTTGTTGCAGATGCACTCTCAAGAAAGGATGAGGATGTGGAAGCATTTCGTTGCGTCATTTCTATTATCCAACTAGATTGGATAAACGAAGCAAGATATGAATGGAAGAATGATGAAGAAGTGTGGGCACTCATTCAAAATTTACAACAACACCCCAGTACATCTGATACATTTAGCTGGAAAAATGATTCGTTATGGTACAAAGATCGCTTATACCTCTGTAAGAATTCCCAACTCAAACAAAAGATTCTTATGGAATTGCACACCTCTCCCTTAGGAGGGCCCTCGGGATTTTTAAAAACTTACCACAGGGTTAAGAAGGAATTTTTTTGGGATGGCCTTAAATCTTATAGTCAAAATTTTTTGGTGGAATGTTTCATTTTCCAAAAAAATAAAGTTGAAACAATTAAGACCTCAGGTCTATTACAACCATTATCCATTCCAAGTCAATGTTGGGAGGAGGTTTCAATGGATTTTATCACAGGTTTATCCAATTCTGAAGGAAATAGTGTCATCATGGTGGTAGTTGATAGACTTACCAAGTATGCACACTTTTGTGCATTATCGCATCCCTTTAAATCCAGCACAATTGCTACTGCATTTATGGAAATAATTCAAAAGCTACATCAAAACCCAAAGATTATTGTAAGCGATAGAGATCCCATTTTCACTGGAAATTTTTGGACATAATTATTTTCTTGTTTGGGTACTCACTTAGCTCATAGCTCATCTTATCATCCTCAATCTCATGGGCAAATTGAGATAGTGCACAAATGTTTGGAAGGATATCTTTTTTTCTTTGTATCTGATAAACAGACATAATGGATCAAATGGTTGCCTCTAGCTGAATGGTGGTATAACACTTCCTTCCATACTGCAACAAAAATGACCCCATTTATGGAACTTTATGGATATCATCCACCGTCCATCACATCATATTTAAGAGAAAATTCTAAGGTTGAAGCAATGGAATATCACATCAAGCATCAACAACAAGTTCTCCAACTCTTAAAGGATAACCTCACTTTGGTGCAGAATAGAATGAAACAACAGGAAGATCAACATTCAAGCGAAAGAAGTTTTTATGTAGGTGACTGGGTATTTCTACGGCTACAACCATACAAACAAATGTCCCTCAAGCAAGCTAAGAGGGATAATAAATTGTCACCAAAGTATTATGGATCATACAAGGTGTTGTTAATGATTGGTGCTATGGAATACAAATTGGAGCTTCCTACAGCTTCCCGAGTGCACTCAGTTTTCCATGTTTCATGCTTAAATAAGGTTTTAGGTGACAAGCTCCCAGTTCAAACAATATTGCCAAAACTTGACGAGGAAGGAAAAATCATATTAGAACCTGAAGTGGTCAAATAAACAAGAACTTGACAACTAAGAAATCGATCAATTTCATAGTATCTCATCAAGTGGAAGAACTTACCCATTGAACATTCCACATGGGAGGCTGAAAATTTTATACAAAAGCATCCAGAACTACTCAATCATTGAGGACAAGACTTTTCTGAAGGAGATGCACATGTTATGTTCCTATAATACTAGTGTATTCCCTTATTATTATTGTTAGTGTATCCCCTTATTGTTATTGTGTGCCCATGTTGTCCCCATATTTTTATTATTGTGGCCCATAGAAGCCCACTGTTGTTATTGTTGTGCCCTTACATTATTATTGTTATGTCGGATTTGGCTATATTATGACCCCTTAGACTCCTATATATAGAAAGGAGGTCTTATCATTTGCATCATCCAAGAATTGTTCTTTTGGTGTAAAGTAAAGGAGGTTTCCCCCCCAAAGAGGTTGATTTTGAAGTCATTGATCTATCTTTTCTTCTATTTTGTGAGCTGGTTGCATAACACCATCTTCTTCCTTTCCTGTTTTTTCTTTATCTTTGAGGAGGATCCTTCATTCTTAAAAATTGGAGGAGAATACTTAGTATTCTTCTTAGGCTTCAAGGGAGACCCATAATCATGTGAATAATTTTTCTTTTGTTGAAACTGAGCTTTATGTTGACCTTTGGAGTTATGAGCCACCAAAGCCTAATTTGGAGAGTTAGAGAGAACATCTAACCAATTGAGGTTAGATTGTTCTCATATGAGACGATCATAGAATATCTCAAAGTTGGGTATTTGGAATTTATCACCAAGGGCATCCCTTGTTGAATAGAAGATAAACGCCAAAACCTGAAAAGGACCCTTTAGTTTTGACAAGATCAAAATAATACATTCAACTTCATTTTTCTCCTTGCCATGATTTTAATTGAGACAACAAGGACCTAAATTGAGCAAAATACTCATCAATAGAGGCCTGCTCATCATGTACTAGGGTTGATAATTTAGTTTCCAATTCTAGAGCATGGAACACATTGACACTTCCAAATACAAGGGAAAGTTTATCCCAGATTTATTTGGGAGTAGTATATTCTTCAAGATGAAATATTAGGTTGTCTAAAACATGCAACCCAATCAACCACATCGCTTCATCTAACTTATTCACAAATATTTGAACTTCTTTTGTAAAAACCGATTAGTTTTCACTTAACATTTGCCACAAACTCTTAGATTGTAGCACCTGTTGCATTTTTCTTCTCCCAGTATAATAACAGTAAGAAGTAACTTTATTTTCCTTAACTCTATCATAATATTAAAACCTCAATTTTACAACTATAATAAAATGCCAAAAAAAACACACCTTTTTTTTAAATTATCCAAATTTATTTTTACCTTAGGGAAAAAAATTCTAAGAATTTTTTTCCAGTTCTCATTTTAGCTTAGTGAAAATAAATTTGTTAGTTATAACCCAAACTACTTTCTCTAATAAGTGTGTCTCCTTTCTTTCAAATTTTTATGGCACCTTGAAAGCTTGGCGTTATTTGTGTTGCGACTCACAACTCGTTACAGCAGATCGCCTCTAGCAAATATGTGTGAGAAAGCAATGTGACTTGCAAAGGAAATGCTAACAAGGATTCACAGCACTGAGATTTGACTGAGTGTTTAGAAGACTCTATGCCCAACCTTCGATCTGGACCTCTCGATCTTGTCCTGGCTCCTCCAAAAAAACCCAGATTTTTAGAGGCTAAAGCCAAAAACTGCCTTAAGCATGATATCTAAAAAGCCAAAAAACCAATCCAGATATGTAGTTTATTAGATATCTTAAAAAAATATGATAAGGGAGCTTGCAGTAAAGCTCTCTTATACCATGAAAGAGTATTAAAATACCATGGATCATACCGTAAAGCAAAACAATCTTTCTACAAGAGATCACAAGGTGAAGATCCAAGAGAAGCCACACTTTATTATATGAGAAAGAATGTTGTACATGAACTTAATTTATAGGTATAATTCAAACTTCTAGAGATAGCTAGAAAATAAGATTAATAATTAAGCAGATAAAGATAATATTGATAGTTTAATAAATAAGAATAAGAATAAGAATGCTACGTAAACTTACTAATTTTAATGTTTTTTAATTAAAACTTTAACGTTATAACTCTTATTAAATCATAAATTCTTAATATATTTAACTTACAAAAAAAACCTGAAAATATATCTAACTTATAACAAACAAACAAAAAATACCTCATAACTACAACTATTACATTTTTTTTAATATATAATTGAAACATAAAATTACATTATTAAACTAAATTAGTAATTTTCTCCAATACTTTCTCTTTTAATTCACAACTATGCAAAACTTCATTATCAATAGTAACCTTCTAAATTAAAATCAAACTTATTTTCTAAACCATAATTTCTTATGGTCGCCGTTTCATGTACAACTAGTGTTAATGTGAATTTATAAATGAAAAAACAAAGTAGTCACATTCAAATAGCCACCACACATACTTCCCAATTAAAAATCATAATCGACTACACCATCCCACCCAATACATGTCATTTGGCTCATCCTTAAAAACACTATAATGGCATTTGGCTTCTTGATTTTACAAGTTTTTCTTTTGAAAGCCCATCGGTCGCACAACACATGTAAGTGGAACTCTTCTACAAATTATAAAAATTATATATTTTCTCTTGATAATATAATTGTAACCTAAAAAAATCAATATTTCTTATATTTTTAAATAAATTTAACTAGCATTTGCACCTTATGTTGCAAAGGAAACGTCGTAAGGCATAGAGTGGTGAAGAATAAGGACATGTATAGTGTGGGGAAGAATAGCATAGAGTGGGGAAGAATAGGGACATGTGAATGGACATTGTTGAAAGCAAGGGTGGATGATAATGAGTTACAATTGCAATAGTTAGTTATGTGTGTTCTGAAAATGGATATTTTGTAAATAATAATAGTTTGTGAAAGAATAGGGACATGTGAATGGACATTGTTGAAAAAAAGGGTGGATGATAATGAGTTAGAGTTGAAAGTACTAGTTATGTGTATTTTGAATATGGGTATTTTGTAAATAATATTAGTGTGTGGAGAAATAGCAACATGTGAATGGACATTGTTGAAAGCTAGGGTGGATGAATAATGAGTTATACTTGAAATGATTAGTTATGTGTATTCGAATATGGCTATTTGGTAAATAATAGTAATGTCATGTAGAGGTTATCCATTATCCATGTAGTTGTGAACATGTTTTTGTACCTCTTCCGAGATGTAATTTTTCCATATGCTACCTATTTAAGGTGTTATTAGAAAATACTATTATATTGTAATGGAAGAGGTGAAAGAAACGATACGACATTGTAACTTGTTGAATAGTTCAGTATACTAACATAGTAAAGTCTGATATACTATAGTATATACCATATTGCATTTCCAACAGATAGGAGGCATTTGATTGAAATAAAATTTAAATACTAAAATCTGAAGCATTCCTAGGAGACAAAATAGTTCAGAAATAGCCCACATTTTGATTGAAATAAATAGTAGAGTATACGCATTTATAAGAAGCATAACATTCCAATATTGGCATTATATTTCAGTTAGTTTTGAATTTAACCAAATATACGTGGATTACATTCATCTATCATGAATGTATCTGAACATTGGTAAGTGATACCTTCAAACAGCGTATGAATGTAATCTGAACATTGGTAAGTAATACCTTCAAACAGAGTATGAATGTAAACTGAACATTGGTGAGTAATACCTTCAAACAAGGTATGGATGTAATTTGAACATTGGTAAGTAATACCTTCAAACATTTTATAAATTGAAATATGATATATCAATGCACCACTCACTATAAGATGTATTGTGATTAAGAATATTTTTTCATAATTATTTTATTTATAGTATTGCCACTCCCAACCTGACGTTTCTTGTAAATTTGGAAGGAACTTTAATGTTCTAAACCCTCATATCCACATTCCCAATGTTCCTGTATTCTAGATACTTGTGCAATGTGAAGAAACTTTGATGTTATAAACAATCATATCCACCTTCCCAATGTTTTGGCATTCTAGATGCTTGTGCAATGTAGCTATTATTTTATAACAACAATATTTCAAAGTACCATTTGGCACTACCAAGAGTGTCTAAGAGTACAAAAATAAAAGGGCATCACATTCCCCTTGCAAGAATGTCTAAAGAGTACAAAAATTATAAAGCTATCGCAGCCCATACAGTGCACAAAATATGCAAACATATGACAAATTTGGATGAATATATTACTGTAAGTGCTAGTATGTGGTTGGCCACATCATCATTTAGAAAGAAGAAACAAACAACACAGCAAAAAGAGTCAGCATCCATTTAGTTCCCAAGGTTGAAGTTCAACAAATTGATGTGTAGTCAGCTCATTGAAATAGGATTTAAGTTTGGAACTCATAATTTTAAGCCAAGTTCCCCAATTTGAAATAAGCAACCACCTTCAACATGCACATAAATTCTATGGTGGGCTGGGCAAAATTACAAGAAAAATGTGTATGTATTAAGAATAATTGATGATATAGCCGTGGGTTGTTCTCAATGGTGATAGTCAACAAAATTTCATTGTATTATTCCCATACAAGGGGAGGCCACACTTGCTGCCGAGTTAATAAAAAATTTGCTGGTATAATCACCTTACTTACAATGACAATAACCACTCTTACACTATTAGCACATCAAATAATATCTAAACACCAGTACACAAGAAGTTTATTATATCAAAGTAAATGTAACCCGCATGTATAATTCAACTCCATTACTAGTAGTTCATTCTATCAATTTGTGATGCTTATATGACATATATTGTCTAAAATGACGCAAGCATAAAAGTTCAATGCAGTACTGCAAGCCTCCTGGTCTGGTTGAACTCATTTTGTCAATTTGTGATTCTTATATAACATATAGTCTTTAAGGAAGCAACCAAGAAAACTTTAGTACAGTCCCGTAAGCCTCCTGCTTTAGTTGACATTCCATTCATTTACATTCCAAGGAAAATTGTAAAGTTATAACTAAAATTGTAAGTTGGTTTGGATGGCCTAAGACCGGACATATCAAATCAGCAAAGGTAATTACTAAAATTCAGGTTATAAAGTCCCAAAGCCGTTGGCATTGCTCCATTATGAAAATTATTGATCTTAGTGAAACCACATATTTATGATAACAAAGAAAGTGTAGATACAATATGATCTTTGGATGATAAGCCTTCACCTAAAGGCTAAAGGGTCAACACATCCTTAGCCTCAGATATCTCTAAATAGAATGGACACAATAAGCTTTAGAACATGACATTCACTAAACTCGTACTTTGAAACCAATTTCAAAGTATTCTCAGTTATTAACTTGCATATCTACAAGCATACAATGCAACAAGGTAAGTATAAACAGGGCAAGCCACAACAGAAAAGGTCTAAAGCTGATGCAACTTCTCCTGGTTACAGAGCCTCTCTTCACTTTGTCTGTTGTATGATAAGTGCATCTAGAAAAGCTAGCAAATTGATCAATTGGAAGTCGAATAGTTCTGCTGGCGCATCCTGGCACCCCAAGATGATGCTTGACCCACATCTCTAACATTAGCTCTCTGCTTTAAATTGTAGAGCTGGTCTTCCTATCTTGATCTCCATTCTTCTTTTGCAAGTTCCTTCCAGAGGACAAGTAAAATAGTCAAAACAAAATAGCAAGCATTGTATGTGTCAGCCACACATTTACCATGCTAAAGCAACCCCTGGTTAGCACATTATACAATTCATGGATCACAACACAATACCAAACGACACCCATGTCATGACATGCATAAAAAAGAGGTGAACGAAGTTTTTCAGTCATTGTTTATAATACAAACCTAACATAAGATAGTTCCAGATTTTGAGATCCAAAGATACACAAATTCAACATCAAACTAAGCCTCACCAAACAAATATTTCAAATGCAATCCAACATACCATTACATTTCCTTGAAGAGCTATTTAATCCTAATCCACATTCGAAACCATTAACAACTCACAACCAGTGCAACATAAATGTCTGCCAAATCAGGGAAATACATGTAAACAAAGAAAACTACTATGCTAGGCATACTAAGCAACCTGGAGTGCTTTGATTTTTGTTCACCTTAAAACTGTTAGCAGTTTGACAAAGTGTATTCAAAACAATAGAATGAAGATGTTTGGACAATACAAATTGTGTCTATTTCCATACAGATCAAACTCTATGAAATTGACACAAGCAGTCACAAATGCTTTGCTAAACAGAATGCAGTCTTCACCAATTAAAAACCAATGTAGCTTAAGACAAAGCTACATCATCTTAGATGCATAACTTACGATTCTCACATCCTCATCTTCTTTTATTTTTGGCTATGTTAAGCCTAGCCCATTTATTAGATGGAAGAAGACTGATCCACCCACAATGGGATGCTTATCACCAAGATACAAGTGCGGGACTTGGCCGAGCCTGGATGTCCCTTCGGAAGTTTAATTCCCCCAAAGTGGCCTCCATCCTCAAGCGCTCCCCATTAGGTTTGAACTTGTGACTTGTTAGGAACTAAATCCCATGCAAACTAATTGATCTACACCTCATGGGTTCTCACATCGTCATCTTGAATGCATAACCTATTATTCTCATAAATAATTAGAGAACTTAAGTTTCATAACATCATTGAGAGAGGGTAAAAGACCCCTTATCCATTCCACATAAATAATAAAATAGAGCGTTCATCCATTCCATACAGACAATAACAGTCTATTGAAAGGTGGGAAAAGAACTTGCATCTACTCTATTTCAAATCCCAACAGTAATCAATCCATCAAGACCCATTTTGGTTCAAATAGGTGAACAATTTCCAAACTTGCATCATAATAGAAGGAACTGTTGATTTGGGTAGCATCGGATGTGCTCTAGCCATGAAAATTGGTGGAGAGGTTGAAACACATGAGATCTCCAAGACCGAGAATTGGTTTGGGGAAATTCCACCCGGTTAGAAAGATATTAAAATAATTAATAGTTTTAATGGAGTTCCTAAGTCTAAACTTAGGAAAATTAAAATATTAATGGGTATTAATATAAAATTGCGTGAGAATGTTCTAAAAGACATGGATCAAGCCCAATTTAATCTTAACCATTGATTAGAGATTTAATCTCGGCCATTGAAAACTCGACATAAAAAGTATAAGAGGAGGCTTGAGGTTCAGTTGGAGATATACCAAGATTTATTAGTCAGTTTGATTTTCTGGAGCAAGGTTTGCTGAGAAAATTCGAACAAGTAATCTGAGTTGCAACGAGGGGCAATGAGTGCATAGGAGAGAGGAAGAGATAGTGCCAAAGGACCAGGACAAAAGCAAAGGAGGCTACGCAGAGCCAGCAGTAGCCACGCAGAGGGCCAGAGTGACTGCACAGAGGCTCGCAGGGCCTGCGTGGATGACGCAGAGGGCCAGAGAGCCGGCGCAGAGCAGCAGAAGGCTGATGCAGGGGGCTTCTGAGTGACGCAGAGGCCAGGAGGGCTGACTCAGAGCTTCTGAGAAGCGTCAAAGAGATTTTCGTGGAGCAGACTTGCTGAATATCTGCTTCCGAATAGAGGTATGGTTGCCAGATTGATTTCTCTATTGAGTGAGCCAGTTTGGCACCCTAGTTGTACTCAAGAAGCATTGCTTAATAATAAAACCCTCAGAACTGGTGCACCAATTTTCCCAAGTTGGGTTTTTCCGGGGAAGATTGTCCAAAAATAATGGTGTCACTTGTGTGTTTGTCTATTCTTTCTGTTGATTATTTTTAGATGGTTGAGACTGCATTTGTGTTTATTTTCAGTATTTATATGGTTAAATAACTTGTTAAAAATTTAAACAAGTAGGTGAAATAAACCAAATAGTGCAGGAAGAATTTCTAACAGGTTAGACTTAGAAATTTCAACAGAGACTTTTTCAGGCCCTTGTGCACAAAAATACATTGTTCAAAGTTTTTTATGAACGAAAATTCAGGTTGCAACAATAGATAACCTAATTTTAAACAACCGGCCTCCCAGATTTTCGTAGACACCATCATTTTGATCGTTGTTACAATGAGATCTTATCTAACACGAGAATACATCAATTGAACAATAAGGTCACCAATGCTACAATTAGCCCTTCATGCAAGAGTTAAAGCATCGACCAAAGATCTCATGATCCGGGCAGAGAGATGGAAAGGTTATTCATTTAGTGCTTGTTGCATGAAGAAGAGCATTTGATGTGTGGGACCAATACTCTATCACAAACCTTCCAAATAACAATCCTTCCCTTTCCATCAGCTTCAATGGATGATCACACTCCACCATCTCACCTGCATGAATTCAAATCAAAAGCATTCAAATTAGGTAGAAATGAATAGACTCACTTTCACTACTGTCCATTTCCTCAACTGCAACAAATTCAGTTGAAACCAATCCATGCATACAACATAGAGATAAGATACAATTACAGGGCCTTACCATCACTGATGGCAACCACCATGTCACTGTCCATAACAGTCGGTATCCTGTGTGCAACGGTAATTACAGTGCAATCTGCAAATTCCTTTCTAATTATTATCTGGAGAATGGCATCTGTAGCATTGTCTATTGATGTTGTTGCTTCGTCTAGAACAAGGATTTGACTTTTCCTTAGCAATGCACGTCCAAAACAAAATAATTGTCTTTGTCCTACACTCCAATTCTCTCCATCGTTCCCCACTGCATTTTATTGATATTTTAGTGCCACGAAAAACTTGCAAATCTAATAGCGAAATTCTTGGCCTCATGTCAAATAATTCCATGACATTTAAAAATATATATTTAATACAAAATTTACCTGGTGCATCTAGGCCATCCACCTTCCCTCTTACAATGTCTCCAAGTTGACACTCGTTCAAAACCTTAATAAAGAAAGAAAATAAATTCAAAGCATTATTTACTATTGTCATTCCACATATGACAAATTCAATGAGATGTTATGTTGAATAGCATTTACATACTTCCCAAATTGTCAAATCTGAGTGCTCAGATAATGGATCCAAGTTGAAGTGAACAGTTCCTTGAAAAAGAGTTGGTTCTTGAGGAATAATCCCAAGGCGCGACCGCAAATCATGAAGCCCAATAGAGGTAGTATCCAAACCATCTATAAGGATTCTACCCCCTGCAGGTTCCACTAATCGAAAAATAGCACTAATGAGAGTGGTCTTCCCACTTCCTGTTCGCCCAACAATGCCAATCTTTTGCCCTCCCTCAAATGTACATGTAATGCCCCGTAAAACAAGGGGGTTGTTGGCTCTATATCTAATCTGCACACATATCAAAATATATTCGACTGAAAACATCATAAACCATTCAAATTTTAGTTAAAAAAAATAAATGTTAACACATTCATCTTGTTGGAATGCACAACTCAGGTACCTTCAAGTCTTGCAATTCCACCTTCCCATGCGAGGGCCAACTATCTGGTGGTCTGCAATCTTCTATAACAGCTGGTGCCTCACTAGGAATGTGCATGTACTGTTTGATGCGTTCTACAGAAACAATGTAGTTTGCAAGTGTACATTGGATGTGAATATTGGAAACCAATGACATGTTCAATGACAGACCATATGATAGTGCCATCCCAATAAAACCTGCACCAGTTCAAATGTTAGGCATCATCATCGTATACATAAAAGCATCCAGTAACAGCAGATATCTCCCACAGACGACCCTTAGTTTCATCGTTCATACCAGGATTGAAGCTGCCCTTTGGGAGTAGAACCATAGCAAGAGCAGAGGAGAAAAGAACAATTGCATTTAACATCTCTGGATGCTGAATCAACCATTCATTTGCCGAGAAACTATAGAAAAAAGGGGTTCAAATTTTTATCAATAAGGTCTAAGTTCTTCTTTAAGAACTGATCCTCAACCTTGAAAGCCCTAATGGTCATTGTTCCTGCTATGGACTCGCCAAAATGATTTGCAATAGGTGATTTCGTTGTACCATTCAGTCTCATCAGTTCTTTAGCAGAGGCAAAATAGTATTTCTGATTAAATTGAACAAACAAAAAATCAATTATAGCTTCTCTCACAATATTCATAGTGAAGTACAGAGTCTTCTCAAGAAACTTGCATGAAGTGGCGTTTTACCTGGAGTTGAAAGGTCAAATAAATCAGTGGAATGGCTACAAACAAAACTTGCCATGTTACAACAGCCACAACTCCAAGACTGCTATAAGCATTCATGGTAGACGACATGGCAAAGACAAAAGAGAAAGGAATGTCTACATCGAGAATGTTGAAATCTGAAGAAACCTAAAAAGGAGGTGGGGAAGATAAATGTCAGTAGTTTACTACCCTGTTGTACATCAAATTTCGCTTTTTGTTTTAAGGAGTGAAAAGAAAAGAAGGAAGCCCATGGTGATTACATAAAATACTTACTCTGCTCAGAACTCTTCCCAATGGAGTTGCATCAAAAAATGCCATTGGTGCTCGGAATAAAGAATGCCTCAAGCCCCCAAATAACACAAAGCAATGACCGAAGGAATAAGAACAATATAGATGTGAACCCAATGGCTGAGTACATTGTTATTAAACTTAATACACTGACTTGAAGACTTTGCACCTTTGCAGCCATCCAAATATTTCCTGAAATCTACCCAATCAGAAATATAAGATGACCGAGACCAGCACAAGAACAATATAAGAAACCTTGATTTTGTTTCAAATAGTCAATATATGGCTTCAAACCAGTGTCCCCAACTTCCTTCTCTTCCCTTTTAACTAGCTGATCCCCCTTGGGAGCTCTATTTGAAATCAGTCGTTCTTTCTGTGATTTTCTCCTTTGAATTTCTCACTCGTCATTAATCGGTTCATCTTTTGTGGATGGCATCGTGGCTGCTGATTCATTGGAACCAACAGTATTATTGTGTGCATTCACAAGCTCCCTAAATACCTCACTTGAGACCAACAGTTCCTGATATTTCCCAGTTTGATTAATCTCCCCATCTACCATCAACTACAAAAGAGAGAAACTTTAGTGTAGAAATTCAAAGAAAAATTGCCAAAGCTATGAGCATTAGATATGTTAAAATTACAGGAGTTATAATTATGTGCATTCTGTTAAAAAACTTCGTCAAAATGTTGTATACAAGAAAACAAACAGCTTCCACATGGCTAGGACAACTGTTTACTAACCAGAATAGCATCAAATGTCGAGAGAAAATCAACTTGGTGCGTTACAAGGATTATTGTCTTGTTTGATAGTGCTCCCATTATGTATTCCTACACATCAAAATCCATGATTAATAGGATCTGCAGAAGCTAAAGAAAATGAAAATCATTGCTGTATAAAGGTGCAACAAGCAAATTAGTAACAGCTACATAATAACTTTAAAAACCTTTATATTAGAAGGAAATCGCCATATTAACCTTAAGCAGGCTAGTAGTTGTATGAGCATCAATAGCACTGAAAGGATCATCCAATAGATAAATATCAGAATCTTGATATAAGGCACGGGCAAGCTGTATCCGCTGTTTCTGGCCACTGCTGAGATTGACACCTCTTTCTCCTATTTCAGTCTGATCACCGAAGGGAAGATTCTGGAGGTCTTTATCCAGCGAAGACTTGATGATAACTTCCTGATATTTCTGCTCGTCCATGGGACGCCCAAATAATATGTTGTTTCGTACTGTTCCAGTTTGAATCCATGCAGTCTGAGAAACATATGTGAGGGTGCCACAGACTTGCAACTGCAGAGGCAGGGTTGAGAACAATAAGAAAGAGAATCAATCAATTTAAATGGTTGACAATGTTAAGGTAAGGAGGTAAATAATTCATACTCACACTGCCCCTTAACTTTGGTACTTCTCCAAGTATTGCAGCTAAAAGAGTTGATTTTCCAGATCCAACTTCTCCACAAATTGCCAATTTTTGGCCATGTTTAACCTCCATATTTATGTTTCTCAATGCGGGCTTTGATGAACTGGAATCCCAACTTAGTGTTGCAAAATTGATAAGAAGAGAGTGGTCAGAGTTCTAAAGAAATACATGCTCAACCACCCGATCCTGTAATTCAGCAGCCTCAAGAAATTTGATGATATGACTTAATGAGACCTTTGCTTGAATGATAACAGCAATTGCATCAGGCATTAGTCGAATTGGTTCTTGAACAAGGCGCAAAGTGGCTATGAATGTTAAAACATTGCTTGGAGTAAGAGTTTATGTTTCTCAATGCGGGCTTTGATGAACTGGAATCCCAACTTAGTGTTGCAGAACTGATAAGAAGAGAGTGGTCAGAGTTCTGAAGAAATACACGCTCAACCACCCGATCCTGTAATTCAGCAGCCTCAAGAAATTTGATGATACGACTTAATGAGACCTTTGCTTGAATGATAACAGCAATTACATCAGGCATTAGTCGAATTGGTTCTTGAACAAGGCGCAAAGTGGCTATGAACGTGAAAACGTTGCTTGGAGTAAGAGGAATTTAAAAAAATAGCAGGTTATAAACGTTACAGTCGAAACCAAAACGGGAGATGACCAAAACAACAGCGAATTATAGGCTTTCCGAAACTGAACCGCAGATAGCCATTTGAACTCTACCTTGTGCAGCTTCTCAATACTTTCTTTGAAGCGTTCCTCCCATGCATGCAATTTCAGTACTTTCATATGCACCAGAGCTTCTGTGGTAGCCCTTAACCGCTGATCCTGGGCTGACATGAGTTCAGTTTGAAACTTATGCTATAACTTTGCCAATAGAGAGTTAAAAAGAACGGTAATGATGATAACTGCCAAGGCCGAAAGTGTGGTCCATCCAACTGCATGGAAGAGGATGCCTAAAGCAAATATAAGCTAGAGTACTGTTGTCCAAGTCTAATGAAACCAGAAAGGAAGTTCGCCAATACGATAAGCATCTACCACCATATAATTCATGATTTCTCCGGCTATATGTACCTGTTTAGCTTCATTGGACAACTTTAGTTGTTTCTAATAAATTGCTGCAATGAGTGAAGAGCGCATTTGCAGACCAATCCGTCTAGTGCCAAAATACCATTGCCTTTGAGATATGGACTCTATGGTCTTGGCAATAAAGAGTGTTCCTGCCAAAACAAATCCTTCATATTTGAATGACTGTCTACCTTCTAAAAATCCAATAAAAGCATTCAAAACAAGTGGTCCAGAAGACAGAGTAAGTATTTTGAGAAAAGCATAGAACCCAGTCCTTGCCAAATTTTTCCAGTGACAGAAAACCAAAGCCCAGAAAACTGATGGAGTGCCAAATGGGTTTTTCTGTTTTTGCCTCAACAATTCTTCTGTAAATGTTGTATAATTATTCTTTGCTTGATCATCTCCACACACACAAGGCAAATCATCTTCTTCTAGAGGCTTCTTCTTTCCTTTGGACAAAAGAGAATTCAACCACCAAAATGTTATCCTGATGAAGAATCCTGCCTTGGCAAAAGGAGTTACAATGGAATTTAACTTCAATGTTATCTAATCTTCCTCAGAAAACCTCTGGCTGGAGTTGAGATACCCATGATTTCGGTAATCCCTGCCTAGAAAGGGTTCTGACAGAAGATCATCCTCTGAACTCTTCAAATCCTTTTTCGCAGCACAAATGAGCATCAAGCAACATGCTGACCATGAAACAAGGGAAAGAATAGTGCCATAGGGAAGCTCTCTGTCATTGATGAAATTCAGTCCAGCTGAAACACAATCCATTGTTCCGAGCAAAAATGACACGATCCACCAAACACGCACAAATGTCGTTACAGACTGTGTTAGCCCACTCGTTACTGTTAATCCGAGTGTAAACCATGCCAATCCTTGCACTAAAAGTATAAGCCATTCGTGCAAGGGAGTTAAATCAAACCCATTTCCCAATTTCTCTTGTAAAAGCCAAATCCCCAATCCCAAATTAATCACACCCAAAATAATATTTATCATTGCAACACATGTGCGAAATGGCTTTCAAGGTTTCACATTTCTCAGTATGCTCGTCTGCCTTACCCACTTGATGAGAACGATGGACCAGAATGTCAACAAGAAGACTAAATGTATGAATGTGATCAGAGCATGTTTGCTGCATGAGGTCAAATGGAACGTGTGTAGTAATTCAGAGTAGAGAGATAGGGGTAAACTGCAGTTCTCTTCACAGCGTTGAGCAAGGGAAAATGCATTTGGGGTGCCACAAAAGTTGTTCCAGATCTCTGGGTTGATAAATCAATTCAATGCAAGACAATTAATAAAAAAAATTTAGAAGTTCTTGACAAATTTCATCTACCATAACAATCTTATAAACATATGAATATCATATTATATATATGCCATACGACCAGGGCCATGCTACCCATTTTGTTGCAAAATCCGTGATTTCAAACAATAGAAACGGGATAACTTAGACTGAAAATAAAAAAGTATAATTAGAGTAATGAGATTACCTATAAATATTGCCATCCTTGTTTTGTAAACCACATCCGAATGAATTTTTTTGATATTTTGATTTAGAGCTGGGTCACTAACATTCTCAATGTGGATTGGGGAGTCTGCACTGTCTGAAAACAAGTTATTGATGGTTTTGTCCTATCATATTCTCCTCTCAGAAGCTTTTAAAAGTAGTACACCATTAAACTACATAAATTGTTAAGCTCTTTCCTGTGCCCACTGCATGAATCTCCTACTTCTGCAGTCTCCCGAATGCTCCCTGAGTTTCCTAATCGACTACTCAAGGCAATAAGGGAAAAACTCAATCAGCCAAGAGAACTGAACTTTCCCCAATCAGACAGAAACCATACTCTGTCACAGAGTACTTTCCCCAATCAGACTAGAAACCATACTCTGTTACAGATTATTCAAGTCAAGTCACATTAGGCATGTCCAAGCTCTATACTGATACATTTAATGGAGGCAAATACGCCAAAGTACGCTGATTCAAAACTGTGTAACGAACCTTGGCTACTCTTAAATAGAAATTCCTTTCCTAGTAAACATCTTGGACAACACAACCTTATGAATCTATGTGACATGGGTGCCCCGTCCACCCTAAAATAAAAAACAGAACACCCTTGTATGCAAATAAAGCAAAACTATCCCAACCTGACCATCTTCAGTTCTTTCAGCAAGTTGAGATTAAACTCAAGACCCAAATCTATAAACTATCAAGAAAAAGCTGCACCCTGTCAATACAGTGTCATGAAGCCCGGCTATACATAAACAGAAATTCCATTCTCAATAACAAGACTACCTTACAAACCCAATTGGTGCCACAAAGAAGATGACCCATGTATCATAGATCAAGAAAAACTATAACAACATGTACTCTTTCAATACAGTGTCATGAAGCCCGACTAGGCATAAATAGAAATTCCATTCACAATAACGAGACAACCTTATAAACCCAATGGGTGCCACAGAGAAGAAGACCCATGTATCACAAATCAAGCAAAACTATAACAACTTTCCCCTGTGACAGTCTGCAATTCTATCAACAACTTGGGGATGAATTCAGAACCCAAATTTGTTAATATCAATGGAAGCAATCACATAAGACACTGAAATAAAGTGACCTAAATGAATAACATGCATTAACAAACAATTTTACCGAATCAAATGCGTTTACTCTGCGCTACCAGTGTAAAACCAATAGCAGATTAGCTTCTGATCTATTAGCAGTTTGACGAAGTGTATTGAAAACAAATACACTCTGAAGCTCCACGTGACGCCACTGTCATCAGGTCCAGGGATCGATTCTTGCCCTCATGCAGCCTCCTCTACAGGCCTCGTCATCATTTTTACGTCGTCCTCTGCACGAACCCTTCACTACAGGTCCCCACCCTCCTCTAGAGCGACTCCGCCTACGCCCTCCTCAACACCCCCACCCTACTCTGCATCAAACGTGGATATCCGTGCGCAGGACGGGTTCGATAACGTGGTTAGGGTAAACGGTTCAATAACTAATAGCATTACGTTTTTTTAAGGTGTTTTTTAATGTTTTAACACATTTTTTATTAAATTACACGACTGATTTTTGTTCAATCGTCTAACAAAAGATCTAACGGCTACGATGAAGACAGAAAGGCATTTGGGGGAGTTCATTTTAGAGGGAAACGCCTTACGGCGTAATTATATTTATTAGTAATTTAATTATATAGATTAAATGGTTAGTAAATATTGATAAGCATCAATTTATGATAGACATCAACATACTATTTTATAATACATTTCACATTGTTAAAAATTAAAAAACTCATAAAAATTTATTAAACTATAACTTTATTATATATATATATATGCAACAAAAATATGTAACTAGATTTTTAGTTTTTGGTAAATTAAAGAACTTTATATTACCAAAATATCTCAAAGATACATAGTTGATATATCCAGTTAACTAAAAAGGTTTGTGTTATCCCTTGGAAATACAAGTGTATCCACAATCCCAACTTCTCTATTTACCCCAAAGTACAAAAAAGGCCAACTAACTAGTCCGAGGGTACAAAAAGGACCATCATACATGATAAAAATTAAAAAAAAAATCCAAAATTTAAATAGACTAAAAAACATGAACCTCATTTAGATTCATAGGAAGAGATGGGAGCAAGGTCCCTAGCACTCAATCCAAGAAGTGCAGCATCATCTAAATAACAATGAAGGTGCCATTCTTGTAGAAAATCCTATAGATTCACAAGCTCGTGCAATTTACTAAAGCACAAGACACGAATCTACTTCTACTTTCAACCTATGGAAGCCAATAGATCGATGAAAATAATAAGAACAAGAAGAAGATAAATCAATGGCACATAACACAAGATATATCTGGGGAAATCCATTGCTCAAAACCCAACTATATATATTGCATATATCAGAAATATGAGTGAATATACAAAGCTTGTTCTCACTAGAACAATTCTACACAAGTATGCTCAACTCTCTTACCTCACAAGCAAGCTCAAGCTAAATCCTTAGTCTATTCTGCAGCTCTCCAAGCCCTTATGTCCTTGTGCAATTTGTATGACTGAATAGCCCATATTAATGGGGATCCAATGCTTCCAAAACTACACAATCCAAACTAGGTCTGGTTCTTGATTGCATGCATGATTTACACAACTCAGTAAATCATACAACTGATAGGACATTGTCCATGCACTCTAGTCTCAATTGGGTCTTTCTCTAAACTGACATGCATGAGTTTCTCATGAGAAAATCTTCAGTTAATTGGAGTAGCACTAGTGGATGCATTAGTGCACCAACTGACTGTTGTCCTCTATTAGCTCCAAAAACAATTTAGAACTAATTTAACTTAACTTAACTTAGTAAACTGAGTGATCTAATTTCCAACTCAATTTAAAGTCAAACAAGACCCCTAAAACGTAGAGGGAACATATACATGACTACATAAAGACTTCCAACTCGAAATTCCTAAGCTAATTAAGTTAATTAAACTTAACTAACTATTTACAAGTTTTTATGAGAATAGAATTCAATTTTAATTCTCAGCTTAATTCAAGGACAAATTAAACTGGAATTTATGGTTACCATTTCTCAACACTCCCTCTCAACAAGAAAGGGATTATCAGCTACCCCGACCCTGTCTCTGTGAAACTCGAATTTACATCTTGACAATTCCTTTGTCAAAATGCCAGCATCTTTCTCCTCCATGAGAATGTACTCTAACAACATAATCTTCCTCAATACACAATCTATGAGATGATGATAACATATATCAATATGCTCAATGGACCGATCATGAAAAACTGGATTTTCATAGAGTTTGATAAAACTTTGATTATCACAGTAAATCACAGCTGGATCCATCTGTTGACCAAACAAACCAACCAGGATCTTCCTCATACAAATGGCCTCCAATGTTGTCTGACTAGCAGCCATGTACTCTGCCTCTACCAAACTAACTACACCGATCTTTGTTTCCTGTTGTACCAAGAAAATGTCACTGACCCAATACTGAAGATCCCTCTTGATGTGCTCTTCGTGTCAGATGGACAACCTACCCAATATGCATCGATGAAGCCTTTAAGCTTCACTCCATTTTTCCATTTGTACCATAATCCATATTGAGAAGTGCCCTTAGGTATCTAAACACATGTTTTTATGCCTTCCAACATAGCTTGGTAGACCTAACCATCGCTCGACGAAGCTAGTTAAATTCATAGCACATATCCGGTCATGTGTTCACCAAATACATGAGTGAACCCAAAAGCTGCCTGTAAACAGTAGCTTCCACTACGTCCCCTGAAGTAGCATCCTCCTTCCTTCAGTTACCTGCTAGAGGAGTCTCCATGGGTTTGTTGCTCTCCATGTGGAATTTCCTGAGTATCTCATTGGCATAATTTCCCTGAGACACAAACAACTCCCCATCTCCCTGCCATACATCCATGCCAAGAAATTAATGCATGAGCCCCATGTCCTTCATCTCAAACTCTCTTGCAAGGTCCTCCTTGCAATATTTGATCAGTTGATCATCACTTGTCAATATGAGATCATCAACATAAAGTACAATGATCAACAACTTACCTTCCACCACTATGTGGTACAGGTTCGCATTTGCTTCACTCTTCATGAAGCCCAACCTGGTGAAGTAGCTATCTATCTTGTTGTACCAAGAACAAGATGCTTGCTTCAACCCATACAATGCTCTCTTGAGCCGACACACATGTGACTCATGGTCAAAGGTTTTAAAACCTTCAGGCTGCTCTATGTACACCTCTTCCTCAATCATGCCATTAAGGAAGGATGTCTTCACATCCATCTAATGTATCTTCCAACCCATCTGTGCCGATAGTTTTAATATAGATCTGATTAACGAGTACCTTGAAACATGACAAAAGGTCTCGTCTAGTCAATCCCCTCTACCTATGAAAAGCCATGGGACACAAATCTAGCCTTATGCTTCTCCACACTACCATATGTAGCGTGCTTTACCTTGTAAAGCCAATGGAATTTCACCACTGACTTATCCTTCGTTCTTAGGACCACATCCCAAACACTGTTACGAACTATGGAGTCATACTCCTCCACCATGGCATCAACCCAAACCGGTTGTTGCACTGCTTCCTTAAAGGAAGATGGCTCTGTCACAACACATTTGCCCATAAGAGCCATCCATCTAGTGTATCTCTCATGTGACCTCCTTTGCCTGCACTGAGAAGTGGGTTCTCCCACATTCTCTTGTGCATCATCCAACAATATGTTAGCCTCTTTGGTGTGCTTTCTTCCCTCTCTGGAAGACTCTACCTAAGTGGATGTCTCCACTCCTGAATCCTCTGCATGTAGTTTCTCCACATCAATCTGAGGCTCCTCAATCTTAGGAGCTAAAATATCCTCATCTGCATGTAGCTCAAGCTCCCTCTCAAGGGAAACTTGCATGGCCTTCTCCTCCGAACCATTGTCATCCTGTTGGTTGGCGAGTAAACCCAATAATTGTGAGGTGTATTAGTGTACCCCACAAATATCCCCAACTATGTTGTCGTCTCAAGCTTCTTCTGTGCATCTTTGGTCACATGGAAATATACCGATGACCCAAAAATCTTGAAGTGACCAACATCTGGCCTCTTACCAGAATAATCCTCCTCTAGTGTCTTCATCTCAAGTATTTGATGTGAGCTATGGTTCTGAACATAAATCATTGTGTTTGGTTGTAGATGATGTTGAGAATGGTCCACACACATCTAAATGGACTCTCTCTAGAATAGCCTTTGCCGAACTATCTCTATCGTGAAAGGAAGACTTGGTGTGTTTTCCCAAAGTACACCCCTTGCATGTATCAACTTTCTCAAGCGTACCTTTGGGAAGACTGGTAGAGATCTGTTGCAATATCTTCAAAGCTCCATGATACAAGTGGCCCAATCGCCTGTGCCACAACTCGCCAATGTCTTGGGTCTACTCCCTTTCTGCTTTTGTGCTCAAAGCGGCACACTCCTCTACCTCCATCTTATAGAGATTCTTCACCTGAATCCCTATCTTCTTTACCTAACCTGTGTCTATGTGTCGAAGGAACGCTTTTCCTTTCGAGAAGATCATATCACAGCCTCTATCCTCAAGCATGGCAATGGATACCAAGTTCTTCCCCAACCCAAGCATATACATAACATCCTTCAACGTGAGTGGAGCCCCATGCTCCCTCTAAAAAGTAATCGTGCCCAATCCAGTAACATTATACTTCCTGTCGTCACCCATCTCGATATGAATCTAGATATATTTCTCCTCCAGGCCACTGCATAACTCTTTTTCGCCAGTCATGTGGAATGAAGCTCCATTGTCTATGTACCATATATTTCCCATCATTGATGACACCATGCATGCAATGAGGGAAAAGTCAAATTCGAATTGAGAGGCCAAAGCCTCACCCACTACTCCTCCTGAGGACTTCTTCTTGGACTTCTTGAGTGGACAATTTGTAGAAAAATGGCCTAGCGCATGACAATGAAAGCACTTAACTTTCGTCATGTATTTCTTCTTACCTCCATGATAAGAATCTGATTTGGATTGGGAAGCTTTCCCTTTCCCCTTATTCACCTTAATTGCTAAGGCACAATTCTCTTCATCATTAATCTTTGATGAAGAGCCATCCCTGGTGTTCCTCCTGATTGCCTCCTGCATCAAATCCGACCACAATCGTTCACAGTTTGGCAACTTCTCCCAACCATTGACATAGTCTTGACAACTATGTCAAATCTTTGGGAGTCCTAGAAGAGCAAGACTCACCATATCATCCTCGGAAACCGTAATTCCAACACTTCCATGTTCGTCACGACAATGAGTGAACTTGGTCAAGTATTTTGGAATAGTCTCGCCTTTCTCCATTTTGATTTTTCGAAGTTTATCCTCCAGTGCCAATTTCCTTTGGTCACTATTATTCTGATATAATTTTGTTAATGTTTTCCACATAGCATACAGAGTTTCCTTGCCATGGAGACTTGAGACAATGTGGTCTTGAACTCCCTCAAGGATTATCAGCCTTGCATTCACCACACATTTCTTCCATTTGGCCAAATTCTGTTAATCTGATGCTGCTGGCTTATGAATCTCTTGATCAACGAATTCCTTCAGGCCATTATCCTCTAGCACAACCTCCATTCTATCCCTCCAGGCTATAAAATTCGAGTTGCCTTCCAAGGCATACTGAAGCTACAAACCGTATAACACCATCTACTGATCCTGAAGTATATATTGCAAATTCAAATTTCACTTGTAACCAAAAACTCAAAACTTCGAAATCTCCTCTAGTATATTATTCTCAGCTTTGATACCATGTAGAAAATCTTGTAGATTCACAAGCTCATGCAATTTACTAAAGCACAAGACAAGAATCTACTTCTACTTTCAACCAACAGCCAATAGATAGATGAAAAAAATAAGAACTAGAAGAATATAAATCAATGGCACATAACACAAGATGTATATGGGGAAATCCACTGCTCAAAACCCCGCTATCTATATTGCATATATTATAAATATGAGTGAAGGTACAAAGTTTTTTCTCACTATAACAATTCTGCACAAGTATGCTCAACTCTCTTAGCTCACAAGCAAGCTCAAGCTAAATCCTTAGCCTATTCTGCAGCTCTCTAAGCCCTATTTCCTTGTGCAATTCCTATGGTTGAATAGCCCATATTAATGGGAATCCACTGCTTTTAAAACTACGCAATCCAAACTAGGTCCAGTTCTTGATTGCATGCATGATCTATACAACTCAGTAAATCATACAAATGATAGTACATTGTCCTTTCACTCTAGTATCAACTGGGTCTTTCTTTAAACTGACATGCATGAGTTTCTCATGACGAAATCTTCAGCTAATCGGAGTAGCACTAGTGGATGCATTAGTGCACCAACTGACTATTACTCCTCTATTAGTTCCAAAAGCAATTTAGAACTAATTTAACTAAACTTAACTCAGTAACTGAGTGATCTAATTTCCAACTCAATTTAAACTCATACTAGACCCCTAAAACTTAGGGAGAACATATACATGACTACAGAAAGACTTACAACTCTAAATTCCTAAGCTAATTAAGTTAATTAAACTTAATTAACTATTTACAAGTTGTTATGAGAATAGAATTCGAGTTTAATTCTCAGTTTAATTCAAGGACAAATTAAACTAGAATTTCTTGTTGTCATTTCTCAACATTTCCAAGGTGAAGGGTTGGTTCCTCAACATCCTCTTAATGTCCTCCAAAGTAGCAAACACAACATACCTTTCCACTTGTTTATCTTTCAATACCATACTAAGAAGAGTCTTCATATGTTAGTGTATATCAACAGAGTTAAGATATTTCCTTTTTTGTCCCCTAGTGTGAACAAGATCCAAAACCCAACAAGAAACTTCATCTAGAATCTCAGAGTTCGAGTGCGATTGAATTTCTACTCATACCCGAGTCTCTAATTTCCTAATTTCTCTCCATGTCTCAAGGGGGAATATGTTAAAATAGGTTTTTGTAGAGTCCTAGGAAAAAATGTTAGCCCTCCGTTGGCCTTGTGATTTGCTTCCACCGCCCCCCTTTCAGTGTTGCATGTGTTATCAGGGAGGCATAATGGACAGGAGTGGATCACACCTTTGATAGTAACTGAAACAACCACAATGTGTAAAATGATATTATAAAACCCTAGATAATTTACTACCAGAGAACAAGTCGAATGAGACCCCAAAGTTTTCACAATGAACCATGAACTAGACTCAACCACTCAAGCAAACCCCACACTCAAACACCTTGAAAATCTCTCTACTCGTTTCGAGCTAGCAACTACCTAATAATTTAACCAAACACACAACCATAGACCTACCAAGATACCATACTCACAACATTTTCACATTATTAAATAATGAAATATGGGCGATAGAACACTTACCCACAAATACAGGCTCGTCATGAGAAACCTCACCTACTACATTGGATTTCCCACAAAATTCTCTCCCCAATCTAGGTAGGAACCAAGACCCAAATTGTACAAAGACTCTCCAAATACAAATAAACATATAGAGATAGTTATTCTGACAAAAAAAATATGAAATAAAATATGAAAATCTAGAGGATTCAAAACCTGGGCTCCCAAGTCGACGTTGATAATTAGAAGCTTACACCAGCTTCCACAACCAAACTCTAGAGCCAACAACCAATTCTTATCCTGCAATCTGGGCTTATTCAACCTCCTCCCCTCCTCAAACACCAAATGAGAATTATGACCCACAACTATCCTAATAGGTAGCCTTACCTTCATCTGACTTACTACACCAAAGCACAGACCGATAGGACATCGTTCCAGCAATGGATTCTCCACTTGCTAGACTAAAATACCTTCCCACCACTACTTTTCCAATTCCAAGCAACAACCACTCCCCACTGCACTAAAGTATTGATCAAAGGAAACCCATGGAAACTCAACACAAGAGCCGAAAGAAGGGTCGAATAGCAAGGACGGCAGTGCCTCGACCTCACGCTTTCCCCAAAATCCATCACTAACCACCAAGACTAATATGTGTTTCATTGACCACCCAACACTATTTAATGTCATCTGTGTGGATGCATGTTGATGCATGCCAGAGGAACATCCCTTCCCCTACGCTTTAATGAACCTCAAGTGGGAAGGGTGGTGGGCTCGTCCCCTAATGCCCCCCCCTCAGATCCCGAGCACACCCCCATCAGGGAATGTAACAAGGTTCTTAATCATGGAGATTCATCCCCATTTTATTGTGGATATTTGTAACCTATAAATAGTTTTTCTTACAATACCATGGACCAATACAATACCACATGCCCAAAAAACAATAACTCATTTCAAAGTCAAAATGTTTGAAATATATTTTATTTTAATTTAAAATTTTTTAAATTAAATTGAAAAGAAAAAATGGCATGCGTACCTTTAAATTAAATCTCAACCCTTTATCCCTGACTAATACTAAAAGTATTCTATGATTATTCCATCAAGTCGAATACTAACCATCCACCTATTAATTAATATAATTAAACTAAAAGTAAGGAAGCCCTATTCAAAAATAGGCACACCTATCAAATGTGATTATTATTTCACACAAAATAATTTTTAACTAAAAAATGTCATACCTATAATGACTTTCGTTTTTATTCTCTTTACAATTTTATGCCATTATGCATTTATATTGTTAAGAATGATTTCACAAGAATTGTTGACCTAACTAGTGAAAAATATGTCATTATTCATTCATTTTGTTCCTCCACTTTCTATTTTCCCTATGCATTGAGATGAGATGGTGTTGAAGGAGCATTTTGACAAATGTTCCTATGACTTACTTGTTTACGAGAATTTGGTATCTACGGATAAATACTAATTCCCTAGATAAGTAGCTGTATCTAGAACAATAGTTTAAAGTGTTTTAGACTTTTCCTATAATAAATAGATAAGATGAGAAGATAATAAGACCTGATTGTAGTTTCGCTTTCCTCTCGTCTCCCTTGTATCGATCCTGTTGCTCCTTCCCGTTCTTAATACGCTTGAGAAGTACCCTGTAAACACAACGGGAAACAAAGAACCAATCAAAGCACATGATCTATTGAATATAAGTGAAAGGAATTAGATACAATTCACACATATAAGCATTGTGAACAATACAAACATATGGGAAAAAGGTTCAAACACTTTATTAGATAGAAGAAGGAATGACAACCATTGGTGTCTGATTCAAAGCCATTCCTCTAGCTTGGATCCCGTCCACATCACATCAAAAGCATGACAAACTTGTAGCGTTACAATACTTTGTTTAAAGCCAAATCTCATAGCAGCGTTATCTCCTTAGAATTCAACATAATCCAACCCGTGATCACTTAGATGAGTGGTCAATTTATAGGAAGATGAGGGAGGTTTTGTCATAAATGGTGGCACTGAATGGCCTTCCATACTTAGAATTAGTTCCATGAAGGAAGGGATGAGAGGATAGGATGCATCTTAACTCATTCCTCGTCCATTTTTGAGCTCATAGGAGTTGATAACTAAGGGAACCTTCTAGATGACTCCAAAAGATAAGAATATTCCCAAAACCCTATGTGAATTTCACTCAAACTCACCCAGAACAGGTGAAAGGAAGCCTAAGTGCTCTGCAAAGCACCCTGGCATGGACTTAACTTCTCTACAACGCACCCTTACATGGGCCTACCTACGCTGGTCCCTCTAGAGGCCATTTTTGGATGTCTTCAAGTCATGAAACTGTCTGGGAAGGAGGCATTCAAAGGGGCGACTTGGTTAGGGCATGTGACAACTGGAATTAAGATTTTATGAGCCCTAAAACACTGATCTGGATGATGGTTTGATGTGCCCAAATGGATCTATAACAGCTGCCCCCTAAACTATGAAGTTGGAAAAATGCCAATGTCGAATGAAATGCTTTACGATGTGATGAGGAGGTATTGAAGTGGAAGGTGGCCTGCATCAATTACAATACATATATCATGATATTTGATTTTACATTAATTACTGAGGGAAGGCATACCCATGCTCAACTTATAAACTTTCATTACATGTACATCAACAGTCGTCTACAGATATAGACCCATGATCGGAATGACCATGAATGTAAAGCCATTGTACATATGATTTAGTACTCCTGAAATAACAACTCGGATGGATGAAACTAGATCCGAGGTCTTCTATCTCATTCAATCATTCACTCAGTACGAGTCTAACCATGTGAATATGTGATCTGAAGTCGAACATGGGAAGACACCATCTGATTAACAGCCAATGATGTAAGTTGTTAACAGATGCGAGAAAAATAACTGATAATGATATTGATCGTCAAGGTACTGCAGTACATTTTGCATGGTGTGAATGGATGATTTGATGTCAAACACCATACAAAGTCTTTTGGTCGAAGGCCATTGATGTATGCATATCACTGGAAGCAAGAAACCTGCCATTGATGCATGCAAGCCTCAAGGTACTGGAAGGGTGTTTCTAAGTCAACTTCTTGGATAATGTGTTGATGTCGACAAGAAGCGACTCATCGAAGGAGGCCCTTGATGTATCCCACATCAACGACACGAAATGAGTGTAATGATTTTGGAGACAAAATTTGACTAATAGCAATAGGTTTAGGAATGGTGGCCATGAAAACGAAGGTTTATGAGTATTGCAAAGGATGAATTATAACTGAATGACTTCTCTTGAACATATCGGCAACACTGAATGAATTGGCAGCATTGACCCAAAACCAAAGTAATGGATGGTGTGATAGAACATAGGTATGATAACCATCAAGCAAATAACCCAACCCAAATAGTCTGAATTAATTGGCAGCATTGACCCAAAACAAAAGTGATGGATGGTGTGATAGACCATAAGTATGATAACCGTCAAGCAGATATCCCAACCCAAATAGTCACGGAGATGAAGTCAAAGTGTCATGTTCAAGAGCGACCTGCTACCATAAAGTGCTTTACCCATTTTCCCCATTTTCCCTACTCATTGATGACCAATACCTCTTTATTTTTAATCAAGCTTGAGGAGGATAACATATGCTTGTTTGTATAATTTCACCCTTCAGGCGAATCCATCGATATTTGATGATTTAACGAGTCTAGCGAAGGTAAAACTCAGTCTTGTCTAAATGGACAAGTTTGTCGCTATTTGATGTTTTAACGAGTTTAACGAAAAAGATAACTCGGTCCTTTTCATGTTTAAAGAGTTTGAAAAAGGGTTAAAAAGAAAACTCCACAAGTTCTTTTTCGTAAATTAATCTCTCAAGCCCGAAAAATCGTAAAACAATAGAAAATAGATATCGTTTTCAATCCGTTAATGAGCTGGAAAGGACAAGTGCTTGACAATCTTTTCATGTTTAGAGAGTCTGAAAATAGCTTAAAGAGGACTCCATGGGGGTTCCTTTTTCGGTTTTAACAGAGCTTGAAAAAGAGATAAAAGTGTGCTCTGTGGTCAAAGGTACAATTTACAATTGAACACGTTGAATCCTATAAGTTAGTTGCAAAACCTGCTCAAAACACCACCAAATGGATTAAAAATATCTATTTCATAGGCAAAAATAGGTAAATACTAATGTTTACTCGATTAATGAACATGAAATAAACATAAAACAAGTTTTTACCATGACATTTTTACCATTTGGAACTTACCATTCAGTTTTGTGCTCTGAGCTTAGTTTTTACCTCGATCTTCACCAGCTGATTGTGAGAGATTCTGTGGACCATTTCTTGAGCCGTCTGGACCAGGTAGGAACTAAACCTCTCTACTTTCTTTTCAAGTCATTATTTTGTCATTTCATGCAAGTTTTAGGGTTTTTTGGGGCCCCTGGGGTTTCAATGTTTTTTCCTGGGATCAGCATAGGATTTCACATCGAAAACTACATCGAAAAGCACCTAGATAGAAGGTTGCATGCTCTGCAGTGCACTGTCTCTGTGCATGGGTTGTGCTAGGAGAATTTCCCAAGTTTGATTTAGCTGTTTGCTCCAAAATTTGTCATATTTTTTGCATGGAAAGGATCCTAATTAAGCTTATGATTGTGTTTCAGGCTTTCATCGAATCAGAATGTCGATTACATGGCGAGAAAGAGAGCATGAAGAACAAGACATGGTTGCCCTAAACAATCCGGGTACAATTGAGGCCCTCAAAAACTACAGGTTACTCAAATATTTTAAGTTGTTCGGAATGAGACAACAAATAGAACTACTACAGTTCCTTGTACTTGCATGGGATCCGACAAATCAGACTTTTCACATTAGGGACAAGATGGTACCCATTACCATTGATGATATTTACTTTCTTACCAGACTATCGAGGTGAGGTGCCCCCATCTCACTTTCTGGATTTTCCCATGGAGGTGAATCGGTGAGAGATTATATTAGATAGTTTTGTCGGCCAGGTACACAGCCTAGCAAGGATGGGAAAATAAACATCAGGGATGTAGGTGATTTGCCTTTGAGAATGATCCTTTTCACAATCGCAAAAGTGGCTGGCACTATGACACTACATTTGGCGAAAAAATCTTATATGCAGTATGCACTGGAGTGTCTAGAGCCAAAAGTTTTCAACTGGTGCAAGGTTGTGCTTTCTTCACTAAAAAATAACTGACTAAGGTAAAAAGTGGTAAGACAAATAATTTCTTCTATGGTTCGATCTTAATTTCTTTTACCATAGAGAGAATCCCATCAATGCAACCACAGCATGTATCACTAGGTGTAGCTGGTCCTAGAGATCCACGTATGCGGAGGTGGGTTGAATTGATGGCTTGACATGTGGGTCAGTCAACAATCATTTTTTCCACTGCATTCTTCAGTTGGCTCGAGTGACAACATCTTGTCATTGAGGAGAAACCATACTCAGGGATGGATTTCTGTGGAGATCCAGATTTGATTCTACCAGTTAGAGCACAATGGGATGCTATGGGTAAGTTGTTTGACCAAAGTGTTTTTTTATTTTTCAAGTTTCTACATGTTTTTTGTGTTTTTAAATGTTTCCAAGACTAAACTAAAATTACTCTTATGCATGCAGATGTGGGTACTGTTCAACCTATGGGACACCAATAGGTTGCACGTGAGCCAGTGTGGAGAAACATCGGGAGAGCAGTTCTCCAGGATTTGGATTTGGCTAAGACCTTAGCAGAGTTGCAGGATCACATAGAGGGATTAACCCTTGGTATTTTGGATATCCAGATCGAGGAGTTACGTATGAGGCTGCAACGCTACACTATTGGTGTTCCTAGCCACTGGGTGAGGCATTTGTGCATGATAGCACAGGCTATGACCTATAACCATGAGCACCACTAGATCTACTTAGGATGTTTTGCATGCATTTTGAGTTTTTGGGTCAAATTACCAAATGTGTCTTGGACACAAATTTTGTAAAAACTTTTAAAACACCTATCTATTTTACTTTCAGAGTTTTTTACGGTTATATGCAATCCTATTCAACTAATGATGTGAATTGAAAATATTACTTTTACATGTGTCACAAATGTCTATTTAACACATAATTTTCAAGAGAATCAGTTAATGTGCTAATATTTTTGGAAATATGTTGGTATTGAATGTGTTCAAAATGTCTTTCCAAAATACGAACTCTAAGAAACATATGAAAAATTGTTGGATTTCAGATAGTATAAATGTTAGTTAGTTGTAGTACAACAAGTTGTGAATCCAACCTAACGATGATTCGGTGAATGCCAAGTGAAATGGCATCAGATAGTAGTCCAATCAACACGCTATACTCAGTAATGTTCTTCATCAATTGACCAATACAGATCCCTTGGAAACTCACTAACTCACCACTTGGAGCGAAAATAGCCCATGCTGCAGAAGACAAGTTCTATGTACTACAACTAGCACCATCGACGTTGATTTGAAAATGGGGCACTTAGGCTTCTTGTCTAACTTACATGAACCTCTCCCTCTTCCAAAGCTTAAATATTCCCAAGTCACAAATGATTAACCAATGCGGAATTAAATATGTGCTTGAAAATAAGGTGTATACTTATGTCTGTTTTAGAATTGTTTATGTGCTTCTAATATTCTATTGTTATGCTGATACAACATATATATATATATAAAAGTAAAAAATGCAGCAATAAAACAAAACACACAGAACATCAATTTAATATGGAGTGCACCCAAAACTCTTGGGGTACATCTCCTTGAGTTATAGTCAGCTCAACTAGGCTCTCTGGGATTATGGTATAAGTTATTTTTACAAGCTCTTAGCTCAAATCCATTGTTTTACATAGAAAAAATGGGTTTAGACACCATTTTATCCCTGGCTCTTGAAGCTCTCGACTTTTTGGCTCTCGGCTCTCGCTCTTGCCCTGGCTCTTGGCTTTGGCTCTTGGCTCTCACCCTTGGCTCTAGCTCTGGCTCTTCGGCTCTAGCTCTGGCTTTGGCTCTTCAGCTCTGGATTCTTTCTTTACCTCTGCTTCCTACTTTTTCTTAGCCTTCTGTGCTCCTGTCTCAGCACTGCCCTTAGCTATGCCTATGTCTCTATCATTCTGTGGCTTTTAAGCCAATCGGTGTTGTCCGTTCGTTTCCTCTTCTGGGCTCTCTGGCTCCTGGCCTCTCTCCGCTCAAACCCTCCTCTGAGCATTAGAAATCATTGCTAAATTCCTTCAGGGATGGTGGCCACCTTTTCCGTAAAAGAAGGAACCATCAGCACTTGAAATCCCCAGAAACAGTCGTTCCCTGTTTATATAGAGAAACACTGTAAAACATGGGAAAATATGTCAAAACTCAGCCTATTAGACTTCAAATTATATCGCATCCACCCTAATATAGCATCGGGTCCACCTTCAGCCGCTATCGCGCTCTCCACCATCGATCTACGGGATCTCCGATCCAACGGTCACCATGCATTTTTGGGCAGCTTAGGAGTACGGGGGTTACCCACCTGAAAAGGAAATTTCACTGTTCCTCCACCAAGCCACATGTCTTTCATTGTGTGGGATCGGGTGGAGCCAGCCCAAAACGATTTACTACTTGAGGCCCACCCAAAATCCATCTTAACGGAACTCAAACTATATAGATCATGCCTAAATTCCCCTTTGGGTCCAGTTTTATTGCTTTCAGGCGTTTGCCTTTGTATTTGTAAGAATACATCAAAACACTGAAATACCGTCGAATGGATTCATGGAGGACTTCAAACAATATACATTTGCATTTATAAACCCTTTCGAGCCCGAATTCATCGCTTATCGCATCGCATATCTGTTTTGGGTAAAATCCCAAATACATGGGAAACACGTGAAAATCCAAATTCCCGGACCTAAAATTTTATACAATCAGGCTTTGAAAACTTATCAGGTCCGGCCTTTTTATTAGCATCGGGGCTCGTAGATCGCCAATCGTCAATATCGGCAATCGCAATTTCACTCGGCCCGGGTTCTTTGCATCACCGATCCGATCATCAGCGATCGACGTATCGCATGATGACAATCGCCAGATCCAGGGTCCTGATATCACATATGTGTCTGCCCCTGATCCGATACATCGGGTCGATGAATCAGAGGTTTCTCCCCTTTCTTCTTAAGTCTTCTCTTTTTCCCTGGTCGATGAATCGGAGGGTTTTTTTGCCTATTTTAGAGGATTTTTCCTCTTTTTCTAAAGAACATAGGGCATCTTCTTTTGGTGATAATTTCTGCATCCTAAGTCCATTTTTTCCCATTCAAGTTGCAGTATATTCATAATGAAAAGATATCTGCAATGGGGCTATGTCCAAGAACTTCCTTAGACTTTCATTTTCCTCTGTGAGGAACACTTAGACTTAGGAGTCTATCCAAAATCCATTTTGGATCATGCCTTCCTACTAAAAGAACTTTTGGTCTCCAAAAGATTGATATACTGATCTAAACAGTACCTGAGAGTAACAACACCCTCTTTTTTCAGCCTCTACACACTTGCCTTGCATAGTGCCTCTGAACCAAATTATCTTACCACTTCCCTTCCTCAATGGGCTAGTCTTCCTGGGAAGAACTGTCTTCCTCCTTGCCTTCCTAGAGAACTTCTACTGAAATGGTCATAGAAGGTGGTTTGAACTTCTTTGCCTTGATCATTGATCCAAGGTGTCTCAAACAAATGTGAATTTCATCTGCTCCACAAAAATTTCATTTGTCTTTGTTTGACACGCTGTCAACAACAACTATTAACAACAACAAAAATACAGACAACAACTGGATGGCCTAAACTCTTGCTTCAACAAAAGAAATAGATTTCACAGCTTGTGAACACCTCCATGTCTTACATCCGCATACAAATGATGGACTAGATAACAAGCCCACAAAACATGCCTTTAAACAAATGACCCTTCATGTCAAGCATGTAGAAGAAGACCATTAGGACTCTTTTCAAAAGATGAAACACTTCGTTATTGTCTCCCTCTTGGAGACCAAGTTAACTTCTCCCAAGTCAACATTGCATCACATGAATGTCAAAGAAATCAACCCTACAAGTTAATTACACATTCATGTTCAAAATAAGGAAAACATCAACATCCTTGTGTCCATGCACATCATGCTCATGCATGCATTTCATCCTTCAACTTTCACTTAAGTACACTGTACTTTTGAAGCTGAAATGAAATATAATGTTGCAACAATAAAGTGAGTCTCCTACTCAACTTTTCCACTCACCTTCTTAATAAGAACCTGAAACTTTCATCTCATTAACAAAGAAATTCAAATAGATGCATCAATAGATGTGCAACCTTAATTGGATAAGAACTCTAGCCATTTCTCACTAATCCCTTTCAAAGGTACTACCTTTGTTTGCACATCAGCATCAGCATGTGAATCATCCTGACACACATCAGTCATGGAATCTTCCTTTCCATTTCTGCCATCCGCTCTTTCCATTTTCTTCAGCTTTTGTGGAAGCATTGTTGGATTCAGAGTCCAACATCTTTCAACAAGATGCCCTTGCTTATGGCAGTAAGTGCAACACATGTGCATCCTCTTGATATCATGATTTTCCTTGTCTAATGGTCTTTTCCTTCAAAAGTTTCTTGTATGTGGCCATTCTCTTCCAACATCTAGAAACATGATGGTTAACCAAACCACAAAAGGAACATGCAATTCTTTTCCCATGCTTATGTGGAAATTTACCACGCTTTGCACAATCAAAAGGAAAATATTTAGAACCAGATTTATACCTTTCTCTTTCACCTTTATTTCCTTCATGAGGAGGTGAAGCAAATGAAGTGGCTCCCTTTGGAACCCCATCAATATCTTCAAGGTTGTTAGAGTCTCCCCAACTCTCTGGTTCAAGTGTGTGCCTCTAAACACCTGCATCCTGCAAATGATGTTTCAAGCTATTGCATTCCTCCTGAATACAACCTTCACACTCTTGAAGACCTGCAATCTAACTCCTTCTTGGAGTTGTTTTGATGGTCTTCATGGCAGCTTTGGAACTTTCTCCATAAGCTTGTCCATAGCCGAGACCCAAATACTTAGGCCTTTCCTCAATTATTATTAGCTCAACAATACCTTGTGAATTTCTACCCAAGCCTTTTCCTTCATAGCCCATCTTGGACATTAGCTTGGAACCTATGCCTTTGGTATTTTTTTCAAAATAACCAATATAAGAATTCTTAGAGGAATTTGAAGACAAACTGGAATGTCTTACCTCTTCTTCAAGCTAATACTTGAACAAGGATTCTTTGGCAACAAAGAGTTGTGACTCCAACTCATGCATCCTTTTTAGGTTCATATTTGCAATATGAAGTTTCCTCTCCATTTCCTGCAGTTTGTCAGAAATAAACTGCTTCTCTTCCTTCATGTAATTCAACTGCTCTCTAAGTATGTTGCTCTTCCTTCCATCCTCATACATTTCTCTCACCTTGTCCATCATGATGAACAAGTCTTGCTTCAAGTCTCCATCATAGAGTCTTGTGATGAAGGAGGAATTTGAGGATTCACTTGCAGAAGCTGTCATTATCTCAATTAACAAAAGAACTTCGAACAAGATTAATAAAGAGCTTATTTAAGCGATATTTTGCAACAAACCTCTTGTGCTTCAAGGATTACTTTGAGGTCCTTTGGAATAGAAGAATGCCTTCAACCGTTCTTCCTTCTTGTCCTTCCTAGACTGAGATATCAATAGCTTTCTTATCACCTCTGCAAACTCGGAAAATAGTCAGTCTACAACAAGCATACAGTCAATCAGACAATCAGTCCTTGACTGCCCAAACACCTTTCAGACAAGCAATCTTTGCCCTGTCAATCAAGCATTCTGATATAACCTTCTTTGAATGTGAGGTTAATCAATCTCGGGATCTGATACCACCTGATCTGAAAATGAGGCACTTACAAGAACCTCTCCCACTTCCAAAGCTTAAATATTCCCAAGTCACAAATGATTAACCAATGTGGAATTAAATATGTGCTTGAAAATAAGGTGTATGCTTATGTCTATTTTAGAACTATTTATGAGCTTCTAATATTCTGTTGTTATGCTGATACAACATATATATATAACAATAAACAATGCAGCAATAAAACAAAACACACAGAACAACAATTTAATATGAGTTCACCCAAAACTCTTGGACTACATCTCCTTGAGCTCTAGTCAACTCAACTAGGATCTTTGGGATTATGGTCTAAGTTCTTTTTACAAGCTCTTCGCTCAACTCCACTGTTTTACAGAGTAACAATGGGTTTAGACACCATTTTATCCCTGGCTCTTGAAGCTCTGGGCTCTCACTCTTGCTCTCGGCTCTAGCTTTGGCTCTTGGCTCTGGCTCTTAGCTCTAGCTCTTTGGCTCTGGCTCTAGCTCTAGCTCTTTGGCTCTGGTTTCTTTCTTTGCCTCTGCTTCTTGCTTTGGCTTAGCCTTCTTCGCTCCTGTCTCAGCACTACCTTTAGCGCTACCTCTGTCTATGTCATTCTATGGCTTTTAAGCCAATCAGCGATGTCCGTTCGTTTCCTCTTCTAGGCTCTCTGGCTCCTGGCCTTTGTCCACTCAAGTCCCCCCTCTGAGCATTAGTAATCATTTCTAAATGCCTTCAAGGATGGTAGCCACCTGGTCTGTAATGGAAGGAACCATTGGTGCTTGAAATCCCCAAAAACAGTCGTTCCCTGTTTACACAAAGAAACATTGTAAAACACAGGAAAATCTGCCAAAACACAACCTATCGAACTTCAAATTATATCACATCCACCCTAATATTGCATCGGGTCTGCCTTTGACCACTATCACTCTCTCCACTATCGATCTATGGGATCTCTGTGTAGTGCCTGCTCTAGTTGACTGACAGTGATATGACACAAACATTTATTTAGCCATAAGGCCCACACTTTATTCTTTGAGGACCTCAGGTTGAGGATCCAGGCACTTGACACTATTATTAGTGATTGAGATATTCAGGGTTGTGATATTTATAGATGTTTTCCATTGATATTATGATAACATGAATGGTTATGTATCTTATCTATTGGTGTTCTGATGATTACAACATTAAATAGTTTATGTATCTTATCTGTTGGTGTTCTGATGATTGCAACATTAAATAGTTAAGTTGGGTCTTTAGTCGAATTTATGATGATGAGGGTAGTAAAGAATATGTATGCTCTCTACTAAAAGCATGATGATGAAAAAATTGATTGTTAGGTATATTTCTAATTGTTGTTACGATGTTGATAGATTAATAAATATGTATTCTTCCATTGATGATTAATGATGATAGCCATGATGGATGTGTACCTACTTCCTTTAGTTCAGGCTTACAACGAACAATAATGTGAATGACTAGGAATTGTCGATGATGCTATTATGACAATGACTAACATTGAGAAACCTTGTTACTGATGATTATTGAGTATGGCAGGAAACCATCAGAGGCACTCACATACGATGAGTTGATGACACCTGGTTTGATGAAAATTCATATTATTTTTATATTTGAAAGTCTAAGTCGAGCTTGAAATCTGCCATATATGTTAACTATATTCTGATGATATGTTAATGGTTGCAGGCACAGATTAGTTGCTTGACCGAATGACTGACATATGGGTGATGGGGTTGTACAAGTGGATGGAATTATATGGGAGGGGTGGGACAGAGTCCCTGATCTCACTCACTAGCACTCCCGCTGTGACTTGGGTTGGAAGGGTTGAAACACCTTCGCCTTGAAGATCACGATGCCATGAGGGCAGGTCCCAAAGTTGGGTCGCTCATGAGGACTTTACCGGGGGCGCGCATCAAGGCGGATCCCTTGATCCCTGACACCATTAGTCTCACTATAGCAGGCAACATAAGAGATGATAGCAGTCTATGACGTTGCACTATAATTTCCCCTCATAGTCACTGGATGCTTGAGGGGCAAGTGGTGTGGCACCCTTGGAACTTTAGGGAAATTCTTGAAGGGCACGACCAACTTGGCACCCTTGGCATCACAAATAAACGAATAGGTGTGGCACCCTTGGAGCTTCTAGGGAAGTTCTTGAAGGGCACAACCAAACGGGCACCCCTGACATCACGAATAAACTATTAGGTGTGGCACCCTTGGAACTTCTAGGGAAGTTCTTGAAGGGCACAACCAAACTTGGCACCCTAGAATCTTTAAAATAAGTAATAATAAATAAATATAAGCAAGGTATATTTACACCAAGGGTAAATGATAATTAGAAACCAATGTAATTAATATATATATATATATATATATATATATATATATATATATATATATATATATATAGATATAAAACTTGGAATAAGGGGGTCATAGGAAGAATTAAAATAGAGTACCTTAAAAACTCTATCCTTCCCACGTTGGAAAGTACTAGGAAAATTATGTGGTTTAATTGGGAAAAAGGGGCAAGACAAACATAATTGTAAGGATAAAGATTAATCCTAAACTAAATTAAACCTACTTAAGAAAAGAGGAAAGTGAATTAAAATGAGAATAATAAATTAAATTTAGAGAAATGTAGAGAAGCTCCATGTGTCAAATATCCATCTAGGAGATAACCTGAGTTAAATTAGGGAGTAGATTGGGGATAAAATCTTGACTCATTAATTGACTGCAAGTAATGAACACAAATTAAGGAGTAAAAGGGGGGAATATAGAGACAACTAGGAGAAGAAATAGGAATCTTGTTGAGGTGAGGAAAATATTAGTTTTAAATAAAAATTTAAGTAAATAATTTTGGGAGACCCTTGATGTGAGAATGACACATGGGTGGGTGAATAATCAAGCTATTAAATTATAAAAAAATAAATAATTATGCATGGCATGACAAGTGTCACCTATGAGGACTCCTATAAAAGAAGGGGCAAGCCATGGGAGAAAGGACTTTTGGGAACCCTATTGTTGGATGGATGAGATGTTGTCAGAGCAGTGATTACGAAGCTATAGTGAGTTTGGTGAGGTAGAGGTTTTAGAGAGGGGACTCTTGAGCCAAGGTGTGCTCTCCTCTACTAGCTAGTGCTTGTCTCCATTGTACAACCCCATTGTAGCTCGGGGGTCCAAGGAGAGTACCCAAGGAGTAGGCTGGGAGGTTAACCAGTGGGTCTTCGCATTCAGATCAAGTGCGTCATCATTCACTCGCAGAGGTGACCAGCTACAAGGGAATACCAGCAACAACAGAGCAAGTGGAGTCTCGCCTTCTGGTGAACGGTACATATGTGTTTCATTACTATTGATCTTAGTTAAAAGTATGAAAATGTTATGATAAGTTTCCTGAAATGAGTGGCAAGAATGTGTGTGTTAAATAAATTCGAATTCCAATGCATTTATTTTCTGGTTGTATTTGTTGTTAACAAAAAAAGAAGAAAAAAAAATGTATATAGTCTAGACATGGTTCTTACACTTGGTATCAGAGCCCACAGGTTGAAACCTCGAGACCTATGGGTCCATGCATGCGTGACTGGTTTTGATAGATAGTTACTACATTCTAAACTTTGTATAAGGATTTCCATTGAACTCTTAGGTTTCAGAATATCTCTACATCTCGATCTTTAGAAGTTTAAATTTATAAGATCTTATAACATCATTTTACCGTGGTTTGGGGTTATGCAAATTTTTTCGGTGATAAAATTTTTATTTATTTTACATCGCAAACCCTTTTCAACACATTATTATGTTTTATTGATTCAATGCCACTGACTTATCTACCCCATAACACATGATAATATTCTATTGATTCGAATTCTACTCGAACAGAGGATTAACACCTGATAATATTCTATTGATTTGAAGCCCCATTGACTTGTCTTCGAATTTTTCGCTTCGAAACTGTTGACTTGCTTTTGAATTATATCTGAAGCCATTGAATTCCATCTTAATTCGTTGCTTCAAAGCTACCAATTTCCCTCTAATTATTCGCTTTGAAGCTACTAACTTAATACAAAACACATAAACAGCATACACAAAATATACATACAGGCATTTAGACAAAAACGCACAGCGCATAGACATGTAGAGGAGGAGCGCTCCACAAAAAAAAAAAAAAACGAAAACAAAGAAAAACGAAATGATAAAAAAATGTAAAACTGCTAAGACGTTTTATATCGATCGAGCAGTGCAAAACAAGTAATGGTTGGGATGAATATTTTTTTTTAGCGACCTTGGATTCCATTTCAAATTCCCATTGATAAAGACAAACCCTACAGCTGAATCTGTTATGCTTTTTCTGAAATCTTATGTTCTCCACCTCATATTTTACCCTGTAAATTCTACTACTCAATTTTATGTTACACACTGAGTAGCCCTGCTCTGGTTAGCGATTCTATGATGCAATTACAAACTGCGCGGAGACCTTAACCCTGCTCTGTTAAGGTATTCTTCCTCATTAATTCACTGCTTGGTTAGACAGCGTATTTTGCAGTTTTGCTGAGTCTTACATACTGGATCTCCGTTCTGGCTAAAACAAAATCAAATTCACTTTTGATCTTCCGCTTCCACTTTCTTCTCTTTTTCATTTTTCTTTGGTGATCGCCAGGGCAGATGCAAAGCAGGAATTGGCATCCGGCTAAAACCCAAACCCACAGCGTCGCCACCGGAATTCCTCCCTTGAAGCGCAGACACCCGTAAGCAACAGGCTTTTAGCTGGGAGGGAGCCGAGGAACGGCCCGGTGAACCCAGATTACTTTTATGGAAACGAGGAGCCGTAAGCGCGCGGAGGGAAAATCGCAGAGGCCACCTGCTGGTGTTACTTCTGCGGCCACTGATAAAAGCAGCAGCGACGGCAAGAAACGAGCTAGAATCGAACCGCCTCCATCTGCCCCCGCTGCCCCTGCCCCCACACCCACTCGTCGCCTGACCCGATCCTCTGCTCGCATGGAACCCCCGTGGGAGCTTCTGCCCGAAAGAAAGAAGAAATCGATAAGAAAGGAAAATGGGAAGCGACTGTGGATAGGGTCCGGGAGCAGGAACTGGAGCATGAACGTGAACGAGAACGGGACCAGAGGGAAATTCCAAGTGATTACTATGAAGAAGAGGACAGCGGTGAAGATGATTACGCCGACGATGGCGACGATGATGACCTCGGCGTCCGGAGTATGACTCATGTTATGGGAGAGTAGTTGGCCTAGGTTGGTGCATTGATTGCTTTAATCCCGCCACGATTACAGTTTTCATTATGTCTTGCCCGCCGATTGTAGTTAGTTAGCTCCGCATGATCCGCAACTACGAGAGACACATGTTTTTTTCTTTTCTAGATTTCTATTTGTATCTTGAAAAAAAAAAAAAAAATTGTAGAGCTCACTTAATTACAACATTGGGATATCAATGTTTACATTTTAATCCAATGGTGAACATTCCAGCATTTTATTACTGGGTGCTTATTTATCACCGTTTTTAAGAATGCCTGTACATTTACTGAGACCATCACTGCATATTTCCTGAGATTATCACTGTGTAATTACGAAGATCATCACTCTTGCTACGAAGTCTATGTAATGAAACTGCACCGAGATACTCTATTATGATTATGCCTTTGCAATTATATCTACGTTACGGTCATGAACTCACTGTGTCATGATTATAACTGCGTCCAGAACGTGAGACAAGGTGTGTTTGCTAAGATCCTTATCATCATACTTACGCCTTGACTGAATGTTCTTATAGAGTATTCTCAGTGTGTATCCCTTCATTGTTGAAGATACCGAGACCATGACTTCATCTTGTAAGTATGCCGAGACAGAGACACTGTGATTATAGTTATGCCGAGAGTGTAATATAACAGGTGTCAGACTGTAGTAGGATCATTGTGATCCTCCATCATGAATGATTACGCTGAGACTGCAACTTGTGCCACTGCAAATATCCACGAAATTTCAGAGACCTCAAAATAGTGTCCTCCTATAATACGAATTACAGACTCCTGCACCCATCGAAATAATTCAGAATGTCCGAGTTTCTCCTCTATACTGTACCCACGAAAATCACAGAGGAATCTGATTTTCCTGTCTCTGTTTTGCGCAGACCCTCACTGGATATATATAGTGGTTTCGTCTCTATAATTAGCCGACTTGATCAAGTGAACTGTTGTGTAAGCCGACATGGCTTCTATTTAATTCTATTTAATGCCTGTACATTTTTCGTTTCCTCAATTTAAATAATTTTTATTCCATTCAACACGACCATTTTCAGGTTGTGGTTGCCATTGATTTGTTTTCGACAGAAATAAATCTTTACAGCTTCCATTCAACGTGACCATTTTCCCTGTTGGGTGGGTGGACAGGTTAGGGTTTAACCATGTGAGATCTCATGTTTTAGGGGTTCCAGAAAAGGCAATCGAAACGAGTGTGCGAGGCATGTGGCAATGTGTTATTAAATACTCTTTTGGAAGTACATGCTTTTGGTAAATGTCCAAATTCAGATTCCAAGACTTACTTTTGACTGTTTCTCGGTGGTAATTGTTTTTGATTTGATTTTGATATTAAATATTGTGTTGTTTTTAAAAGAAGGTAACCTCCTATATGTGCCCATGGGGATAGGTTGTCAGTTTGAAGTGAATGCACAAAACATAAGCCTTAACATGCAAACCTTTTCCTTGAAATAAAAAACAACCTGTATATGCCTATAGGAATTAGGATAGGTGGTCACTTTGAAGTTTAAGCTCATTTGACTTTTGAAAAATTATTTTTAACAAAACTATATATTGTATTGATATATTTAAATAAAATATTTTGTAATGGGGATATATAAATTTAAAATTTTATAATTAAAATTATAAATAAAAATGAAATTATTTTTAAAATTAGTTAAAGAGATAGAAAGCTATATATATAAAAAGATTTTACATTAATTTTCAAGATCGAAAGAGATAATGTGTATTTATAGAATATTATATTTATATATCTATATATAGCGCATATGGTGATTGATTCAAGGTTTTGGGTTCAAATTATGGTTTTATATATATATATATATATATATATATATATATATATATATATATATATATATATATATATATATATATATATATATATTATTTTATTTATATATATATATATATATATATATATATAAAAGTAAATAAAGTTGACTTGAGTTTCAGTAATAGCTAAAATGATTGGAAAGTCGGTTTTATATCAGTATTATTTAAATTTCTAAAGGCAAGTTGGGAAGTGAAGATTAGGAAGGTAAATATGTTAGGAGTGATAAGGAAGTTTTCTTCATGGTGTATTTATCAAAATTCGGGAAGTTTGAGAATTTTAATTTAGCATTTCTCAAATTTTCCGTATCTCATTAATAGATTTTAGTTTATTTTGTTTTTGATTGGTTTTTACTTATAAGGAAAAAATCGTATAAAACTGTGGCAGGTGAACCATGGTTAGGAGAGGTACCAGAAGGAGTGGGGCAGCTAAAGGGCACAACATGGCGCCACCACAACAGCCAACTCCTACCACCCCACCTAATGAGGGGGAAAACATCTCCACACAAGAGCAGATACCCGCGGGAGAAGTGTTGAACTTAATGAGATCATTCCAACACATGTCTGAGGCATTAATAAACCGTTTGGAACGGGAGCATGGAGGACAGATCATACAAAATGAAACACCCCAAAGCACCACCAGAAATGAGGTACGTCGAGACTTGGAAAAGGTAAAATTTCCAGAGTTTTGGGGTTCCACTGATGGTCAATCTGCAGAGGCATGGTTGGAAAGCATGGCTATGTGTTTTACCCTTAGAGATTACACCTCAAACATGAAGGCCAAGATGGGTATATTCCAGCTAAAGGGAAATGCACTGTTTTGGTGGAAAACATTATTAACCTAGTTGGGGATGGACATATCAGAAGTAACTTGGGAACTATTTGAAGAAAAATTTAGAGAGCGTTACCTGTCGGAAGAGTTCCTTGAGAGACAGTTAAATGAATTCAATTCATTAAAGCAAGGGAGTCGCTCCCTACCAGAGTATGAGGCACGTTTCATGGAATTACTTCGTTATGCCCCTCACCTAAACACAGAAAAGCTCAAGGTGAACAAATTTGTGTATGGATTAAATGTTGGCATTCGTAACAAGGTTAGAATCTTAATGCCTCGCACCTTGCACGAGGCAGTTCAACGGGCAATCATTGCAGAGGAGGAGATCATGAGCAGTGCACATAGTAAGTCATCAAGGCCCACAAAATCAGGAGTACTAGGTAGAATCAATGTGGAACGTGGAAATTTACAAGGGGGTCCTGTGCTAAATCATCAAAGGTGGTCAGGAAGAAATCAAAGAACACCATATAGGCATCCAACTCAGCATTCGCGCAGGGCACCACAACAAACTCATCAACCACAACTGCACCAGCCTATGCGACAGCACCAAGCCACACCACCTCAACATCGATCTTCTTTCCAGCAAAGTTCTAGACCAACTCACAATTCAGTTGGTAGTAGGAGCCAAGTCCCTAGGAAGGGGTGTTGGAATTGTGGGGGTCCGCACTACGAGAGGGATTGCCCTCAAAAGTCAAGTAATATCAACTCAACTAAGAATGCAACTAAGGTGGGGGATCTGGGGAAGGCTCATCGCATCCATACAGCGGTGAACAATTGCCAGGTCGAACACCAGTCCACTGTGTTAGAAACCTCAGGTAATATTGATGGTATGAGTTTTGTCATTTTAATAGATCCAGGGGCTACTGATTCATTTATTTCTATAAATGCATTATCAAAGATTAAACATAAAGCAACTCCTCAATATGAATTTAAACATGTAGAAATGGCATGCGGTATGAAAAGAATTGTAGGAAAAATGGTAAGGGATTGTGAGGTGGACCTGGGTGTATGTAAGACCAAGATGTCCATGTACTCGACAATTCTAGGAGTTTATGACGTAGTTATAGGAATGGATTGGTTGGAGCGGCATGAGGCACTCCTATATTGTAAGGACAAGATTCTACATTTCACGGATGATGATGGCCAACGAAAATCATTAAAAGGAAAGAACCAAGGGGTGTCCTTGAGATTCATCTCCTCCTTGCAACTCATGAAATTTAGGCGAAAGGGGTGTCAACTATTCTCAGTGGTCGCTCTAAACGAAAAGAGTGACTCTGAAGGTCTTGATAAACACCCAATTCTTGTTGAATTTAAGGATGTATTTCCCGAAGAATTACCCGGACTACCCCTAAGGAAGGAAATTGATTTCACCATCGACCTTAAACCAGGCGCGGAACCTATTGCAAAGACACCCTATCAGATGTCGGCTCCAGATCTAAAGGAATTACAGTTCCAATTAAAGGAACTACTAGACTTGGGGTTCATACGACCTAGCACATCTCCATGGGGAGCCCCAGTGATTTTTGTTAAAAAACAAGGATGGGTCTTGGCGACTGTGCATTGATTACCGCCAGTTGAATAAAGTGACTATAAAGAATCAATACCCTTTGCCTAGGATAGATGACTTATTTGATCAAATGAAAGGGGCAACAATGTTTTCAAAAATAGATCTGAGGTCGGGATATCATCAGTTGAGAATCAAAGAAGAAGATATTTCGAAGACAACCTTTAAAACAAGGTTTGGGCATTATGAATTTCTAGTCTTACCCTTTGGACTGACAAATGCCCTGGGTGTTTTCATGAGTTTGATGAACGGAATATTTCGGGATTACTTAGACAAGTTTGTATAAGTCTTTATCGATGACATTTTGATCTACTCAAAGACCCCAGAAGAACATGATGAACACTTGAGGATAGTTCTTCATTGTCTTAGAGAAAACAAATTGTACGGGAAGTTGTCAAAGTGTTCCTTTTATCAAACCAAGATTCATTATCTTGGACACATTATCTCTGGGGAGGGTATTGCAGTAGACCCAGTAAAGATCGAGGCCATCATGGAATGGCCAGCACCAACCAATGTTCATGAAATACGAAGTTTCATGGGCATGGCAGGATGCTATCGTAGATTTGTCGAAGGGTTTTCAAAAATAGCAAGCCCCATTACTGAGCTCCAAAGAAAGAACAAGAAATTCATCTGGACTGAAAAATGTGAAGAGGCATTCCAAAGGTTAAAGGTGTTATTAACAACAACACCAATTTTGAAGGTGCCGGATATGGAACAAGAATTTTTGGTTTGCACTAATGCCTCCAAAGAAGGATTGGGTTGTGTGTTGATGCAAGAAGGAAGAGTAATAGCCTATGCATCAAGGAAACTCAGGACCCACGAACAAAACTACGCAACCCATGATCTAGAAATGGCAGCAATTGTTTATGCACTAAATATTTGGAGACACTACCTTCTAGGAAGGAAGTTTGATCTTAGGACTGACCATTGTGGGTTACTGCACATATTCACTCAAGATCACTTAAATGCAAGGCAAAGATGATGGTCTGAGCTAATTAGTGAATATGATTTCAATATCACTTACATCAAAGGAACAGTAAATAGGGTGGCTAATGCTTTAAGTAGGAGGCCGCGGATATTTTCAGTCATTCCCCTGAAGACAAATTTGAGGGAGAAATTGCTTGAATTACAAATTAAAGACGCCTGGTATCAGGAGGTTAGAAAAATTTTGAGGGAGGATGAAATGAGGGTCCCAAAATATGAGGAATACTCCCTTGATAATGATGGACTATTACGATTTCGAGGAAGGATATATGTACGACCAAATGAAGATATTCGCCAATTAATCTTAAATGAAGCACATCGCGCTGTATACATGGCACACCCTGGTGTTAAGAAAATGAGTGCGGATCTAAAGCCACTCTTCTTTTGGAAAGGGATGAAGAAGGACATTGTGAACATGGTAGCTAGATGCTTAGAGTGTCAGTGAGTAAAAGCTGAGCACAGGCATCCGACAAGCTTATTACAGCCCCATGAGATACCAAAATCTAAATGGGAAGTTATATCAATGGACTTCATCGTGGGACTACCAATGACCTCAAGAAGACATGATTCCATATTTGTGGTAGTGGACACGTTGACCAAAAGCGCTCATTTCATACCAGTTAAGACTACATATAAGGCACCAGAAATTGCGAGGGTTTTTATTAATGAGATTATGAGATTACATGGAGTGCCTAGAAAGATCATATCCGATAGGGGAGCAGTGTTTACCGGAAGATTTTGGACCAGTTTCCAAGAATCTTTGGGAACCCAGTTGAACTTCAGCACTGCTTATAACCCGGAAACAGATGGGCAATCAGAGAGGACAAACCAAATCCTTGAAGACATGCTTCGGATGTATGTAATGGACCAACAAAGGAGATGGGAGGAGTCTTTACCACTCGTAGAATTTGCTTACAATAATAGTTATCAGAGTTCCATAAATATGGCGCTATTTGAGTTCTTATATGGAAGACCTTGCAAAACACCTCTCAATTGGGACCGACTAGAGGACCAAGTATTAATAGGACCTAAAGTAGTGCAAGAGATGGAGGAAAAAATGACCATGATTAGGAGGAGGCTAAAGGAAGCGCAAGATCGACAAAAGAGCTATGCTGATGCTCATCGAGTAGACCGAAGTTATGTAGTGGGGGATAAGGTGTTCCTGAGAGTAAGGCCCCAAAAAAGCTCTATAAAATTTGGAAAGGGAGAAAAATTGTCTCCATGGTTTGTGGGACCTTTTGAAATCTTAGAAAGGAAAGGTCCAGTGGCATATAGGCTTGCCTTACCTCCATCTTTAGCACGTATGCATGATGTGTTTCATGTGTCTATTTTACGTCATTATATCTCAGATCCTTCGCATATTATTGATTTTGGTCATTTGCAGGTTTCGGACGAGGGAGCAGTGATGACTGAACCAGTTTGCATACTGGACCAGAGAAGTTTGCAGCTTAGACGACGGTTGGTGGACCAGGTCAAGGTCCAGTGGGACAATTATAGTCCTAGTTCAGCTACTTGGGAGGACACCAAGGAGATGCGTCACCGTTTTCCTTACCTATTCCAGTGACTTCGAGACGAAGTCTATTATTAAGAGGGGGTATATGTAGTGCCCGCTCTAGTTGACTAACAGTGATATGACACAAATATTTATTTAGCCATAAGGCCCACACTTTATTCTTTGAGGACCTCAGGTTGAGGATCTGGGCACTTGACACTATTATTAGTGATTGAGATATTTAGGGTTGTGATATTTATAGATGTTTTCCATTGATATTATGATAACATGAATGGTTATGTATCTTATCTATTGGTGTTCTGATGATTACAACATTAAATAGTTTATGTATCTTATCTGTTGGTGTTCTGATGATTGCAACATTAAATAGTTAAGTTGGGTCTTTAGTCGAATTTATGATGATGAGGGTAGTAAAGAATATGTATGCTCTCTACTAAAAGCATGATGATGAAAAATTTGATGGTTAGGTATATTTCTAATTGCTGTTACGATGTTGATAGATTAATAAATATGTATTCTTCCATTGATGTTTAATGATGATAGCCATGATGGATGTGTACCTACTTCCTTTAGTTCAGGCTTACAACGGACAATAATGTGAATGACTAGGAATTGTCAATGATGCTATTATGACAATGACTAACATTGAGAAACCTTGTTACTGATGATTATTGAGTATGGCAGGAAACCATCAGAGGCACTCGCATACGACGAGTTGATGACACCTGGTTTGATGAAAATTCATATTATTTTATATTTGAAAGTCTAAGTCGAGCTTGAAATCTGCCATATATGTTAACTATATTCTGATGATATGTTAATGGTTGCAGGCACAGATTAGTTGCTTGACCGAATGACTCACATATGGGTGATGGGGTTGTACAAGTGGATGGAATTATATGGGAGGGGTGGGACAGAGTCCCTGATCTCACCCACTAGCACTCCCGCCGTGACTTGGGTTGGAAGGGTTGAAACACCTTCGCCTTGAAGATCACGATGCCATGAGGGCAGGTCCCAAAGTTGGGTCGCTCATGAGGACTTTACCGGGGGGCGCGCATCAAGGCGGATCCCTTGATCCCCGACACCATTAGTCTCACTATAGCAGGCAACATAAGAGATGATAGCAGTCTATGACGTTGCACTATACTTTCCCCTCGTAGTCACTGGATGCTTGAAGGGCAAGTGGTGTGGCACCCTTGGAACTTCAGGGAAATTCTTGAAGGGCACGACCAACTTGGCACCCTTGGCATCACAAATAAACGAATAGGTGTGGCACCCTTGGAGCTTCTAGGGAAGTTCTTGAAGGGCACAACCAAACGGGCACCCCTGACATCACGAATAAACTATTAGGTGTGGCACCCTTGGAACTTCTAGGGAAGTTCTTGAAGGGCACAACCAAACTTGGCACCCTAGAATCTTTAAAATAAGTAATAATAAATAAATATAAGCAAGGTATATTTACACCAAGGGTAAATGATGATTAGAAACCAATGTAATTAATATATATATATATATATATATATATATATATATATATATATATATATAAAACTTGGAATAAGGAGGGTCATAGGAAGAATTAAAATAGAGTACCTTAAAAACTCTATCCTTCCCACGTTGGAAAGTACTAGGAAAATTATGTGGTTTAATTGGGAAAAAGGGGCAAGACAAACATAATTGTAAGGATAAAGATTAATCCTAAACTAAATTAAACCTACTTAAGAAAAGAGGAAAGTGAATTAAAATGAGAATAATAAATTAAATTTAGAGAAATGTAGAGAAGCTCCATGTGTCAAATATCCATCTAGGAGATAACCTGAGTTAAATTAGGGAGTAGATTGGGGATAAAATCTTGACTCATTAATTGACTGCAAGTAATGAACACAAATTAAGGAGTAAAAGGGGGGAATATAGAGACAACTAGGAGAAGAAATAGGAATCTTGTTGAGGTGAGGAAAATATTAGTTTTAAATAAAAATTTAAGTAAATAATTTTGGGAGACCCTTGATGTGAGAATGACACATGGGTGGGTGAATAATCAAGCTATTAAATTATAAAAAAATAAATAATTATGCATGGCATGACAAGTGTCACCTATGAGGACTCCTATAAAAGAAGGGGCAAGCCATGGGAGAAAGGACTTTTGGGAACCCTATTGTTGGATGGATGAGATGTTGTCAGAGCAGTGATTACGAAGCTATAGTGAGTTTGGTGAGGTAGAGGTTTTAGAGAGGGGACTCTTGAGCCAAGGTGTGCTCTCCTCTACTAGCTAGTGCTTGTCTCCATTGTACAACCCCATTGTAGCTCGGGGGTCCAAGGAGAGTACCCAAGGAGTAGGCTGGGAGGTTAACTAGTGGGTCTTCGCATTCAGATCAAGTGCGTCATCATTCACTCGCAGAGGTGACCAGCTACAAGGGAATACCAGCAACAACAGAGCAAGTGGAGTCTCGCCTTCTGGTGAACGGTACATATGTGTTTCATTACTATTGATCTTAGTTAAAAGTATGAAAATGTTATGATAAGTTTCCTGAAATGAGTGGCAGGAATGTGTGTGTTAAATAAATTTGAATTCCAATGCATTTCTTTTCTGGTTGTATTTGCTGTTAACAGAAAAAAAAAGAAAAAAAAATGTATATAGTCTAGATATGGTTCTTACACTCTGATCCAACTGTCACCATGCATTTTCGGGTGGCTTAGGAGTACAAGGGTTACCTGCCCGAAAAGGCAATTTCCATGTTCCTCCGCCAAACCACGCGTCGTTCATTATGTGGGATTGAGCAGAGCCAGCGCAAAACCATTTACCGCTTGAGGCCTTCCGGAAATCCATATTTACGGAACTCAAACTATATAGATCGCGCCTAAATTCCCCTTCGAGTCCAGTTTTATTACTTTCGGGAATTTTCCTTTGTATTTGTAAGAATACTTTAAAACACTAAAATACCGTCGAATGGATTCATAGCGGATTCAAAAAATATACATTTTCATTTATAAACCCTTTCGGGTCCGCATTCATCGCTTATCGCATCGCATATGTGTTTTGGGTAAAATCCCAAATACACGAGAAACACATGAAAGTCCAAATTCCTGAACCTGAAATTTTATACAATCAGGCTTTGAAAACTTATCGGGTCTGACCTTTTTATCAACATCGGGGATTGTGAGTCACCGATCACCGATATCGGATATCACAATGTTGCTTGGCTCGGGGTTCTGTGCATCGCCGATCTGATCATCGGTGATCGGCGTATCGCATGATCGCAATCGCCAGATCCAGGGTCCCGATATCGCATATGTATTTGCCTCCAATCTGATACATCGAGTCAGTGAATTGGAGGTTTCTCCCCTTTCCTCTTAAGTTCACTCTTTTTCCCTGGTCCGATGTGATTTCCCTTTATAAGGGTTTTTTTCCCATTTTAGAGGATTTTTCCTCTTTTTCTAAAGAACATAGGGCATCTTCTTTTGGTGATAACTTCTACATCCTAAGTCCACTTTTTCCCATTCAAGTTGCAGTAGATTCAAAATGAAAAGATCTTTGTAATGGGGCTATGTCCAGTAACTTCCTTGGACTTTCATTTTCCTCTGTGAGGAACACTTAGACTTAGGAGTCTATCCGAAATCTATTTTGGATCAGGCGTAACCAACAAAAGGTTCGAAAGACTCCGACATCTGCAACAAATGCAAAGCCGATTAGTAACCAGATAAAAATCTCTAAAAGATACACACACACACACATGCAATGAAAGAATATATACAGTGATTTTTACTACACTTAATCAAGCATAGTAACGTTTGAGGTACTCGGGGCTGCGACAATGGAATCCCATCATAATCTACTAACACGTAGGCACCTTTTGCCAGAGCATGCTTGACAATGTAAGGACCCATCCACATTGGTTCGAATTTCCTTGATCTAAGTTTATCAACTTCCTGATCGTAAAGCAAGACTGGGTCCCCTTCTGAGAAGATACAAGGCTTGAAATTTCTATCCTATTGCACCTTAATACGTTTCTTACGTGCTTTGTTAACCAATGCAGCATCATGATGGTTTCATCCAGATGGATTTATTCCTAGAAACGTGCTTCTTCTTCAGAAGTGTTGGGTAACAGGTCAATCGCGAGTTTGAGCGATGAAATTTCACATTATATCGGTAAGATTGCTTCCAAACCATACACAAACTGAAAGGGTGTGAATCCAGTTGCATTCCTCACCGAGGTTCGATATGCCCACAAGGCAGAGTACAAGATTAAGTGCCAGTTTCGCTTATGAACCCCTATCATTCCTGCAACATCCGCTTCAGGACTTTGTTGATGGCCTCAACTTGTCTGTTCGCTTGCGGGTAATAAGGGGTGGAACTATCATGTGACAGTCCTAACTTAACAGTCAACTCAGCCATCATGTGATTGCGAAAATGCGACCCATGATTTGTAACTATGGCTTGTGGTACACCAAATCGGGAAACCACATGGTTAAAAAAGAAAAGAGTAGTTGTTTCGCCGCTGTTGTTCAATGTTGGCATCTCCTCGGCCCATTTGGTGAAATAGTCAACAGGGACTATAATATACCCATGCCCCCCGGCCGAGGTGGGGTTCCATGTCATAAATTCAATGCCCCATTTGGCAAATGGGCTAGCAGCAACGACTGGATGCAATGGTGCAGGTGGTAATCTGGTTTTTCGGTCATATATCTGGCATGCGTGACAGTTTCTGACAGCAATAATACAATCTTTGAATATAGTTGGCCAGAAGTAACTAGCATGGAGAATTCTCTATGCGGTTGCATATCTAGACAAGTGTCCACCACAAGCACTTGAATGGCAATCATTAAATGCTTTCCCGGCTTCCTCATGCGTGAGGCACCTCCATAAAACCATATCGATCCCATGGCAATAGAGAGTGTCGCCAATGATCAGATAACATTTGGCTTGGTAACGAATACGTCATTGTTGCGAGCGAGGGTATCAGGCCGGAAAGTTTGGGTATGGAGATAGATCATTATATCTCCATACCACGTGTCAGATGATGATATTAGAAACATAGACTCATCCAAAATCGATGGTTCAGATGTTGAATCAATGGAGGTCAAGGGAAGGTCGCAAAGTAACTCTGCGAAAACTAGATATTTCTTTGATTTGGACTTGATGAATTCCAAATCAAATTCCTGTAAAATAATTATCCATTTTGAGTATTTTCCCCCCGGCAATTGACGTGACAAAATGTAAGTCATAGGGTTGCAATCTGAAATGACAGTTGTTTTCTGTAGCGGGATGTAATGGAAAAATCATTGAACAACTTGCACAGCTACCAAAGCTAATTTTTTGACATAAGAGTACTTAATTTCTCTATCATTGAGATTACAGCTCAAGTAAATAAATCAAATGTTTAATCCCATTTTATTCCTATACTAAAACCATGCCAATGGTTGTATCTGCAGCAGCGAGATACAGGTAATAGTCATTTTGGTAATTTGGATAATACATTAATGAAGCTCTAAGCAAGGTATCTTTAAGAGAATCAAAGGAAGCTTACGCAACCTGATCCCAATGGAAGGGTATCTCCTTTTTTTAAAGACATGTGAAACCTTTAGCCATTTCAGCGTAATTAGGAATGAACATCCTTAGAAAGTTTTCTTTCCCTTGGAGTCTCTGTAACTATTAAATACCTGAAGGTGGAGGAAAATCCAGAATTACCTGAACCTTTAATGGATCAAGTCGAATCCCCTCTCTAGACACTACAAATACGAGCAATTCACCAAAACCAACACAAGACACACATTTGTGCGGATTGAGTCATACCTTGTAGTGTCGGCACCATAAAAACATTGGTCTCAGTTGTTGCGGGTGATCAGTCTACTTTCGTGAATGAGCAGGTAAATCGTCAAGGTAAGGTTGAACAATGTGCTTGATGTCATGGAAGGCATAATGTATTGCCCTCTGAAATGTCACCCCGACATTCTTCAAACCGAATGGGGGTTTCCTATACGCAAATTTCCCCCTTGGAAAAATAAAGGTTGTTTTCGATTGGTCCTGTGGGTAGATATTGATTTGATTGTAGCCGGAAAATCCATCCATAATGAAAATATTTCACATCCGTTACATTTGTCAATAATCTGGTCGATAAAAGGAGTAGGATATTTTTCCTTTGGACATGCCTGATTTACATCCCTATAATCGACGCACACTCAAATTGTCCCTTGTTTCTTCATGACAGGAACAAGGTTGGAAACCCAGTCAGTAAGAGGTACAGGGTAAATGAAACCAGCCCGCAAAAGTTTTTCAACTTCTGCTTTAATTGCAGTGGCTTTCTTTGGATGAACAGGTCGAAGCTGCTGTCGAACTGGCTTGACATCAGGGTACATTTTGATTTCGTGTTCAACAATACTAGAGTCAATGCCCGGCATCTCCTCGTAAGACCATGCAAAGATATCTCTAAATTCACGAAAGAGAGTACGGTAACTATTGAGTTTCGATGGAGAACAAGATTTTCCGACATGAATTTTCTCTACAATATTAGGCTTGGTCGAAATATTAATAGAAATCATTTCTTCAATATTTGACAGGTTTCGCTCAGATTCTACTGTTTCTATGAAAATTGAATTTGAAAGGATATCAACAAGTGAAGGGTGGTTTAGTTCATTTGAATAATCTTTGATGTCATCTGGAAGATGGGAACGCTAATGATAATCTTCCCAAGGTTCTTCTCCTATCATCATTGATTGGATGATTCCTTCATCCGTAGAATGTATATGTGAGAAAGGATCTGAAGAAGTACCATATTCTAATGAACGGTCTACCCATACAATTGTTGAATGTGGATTTGTGTTTGCCGCACAAGCCCAAAAAATTGATTGTTATGCTAATGTTGGCATTATGATACAGATTTGGCACTATGAGACAGGTGTTGTTCTTAATGGCAACTCACTCAGATGAAAAATCACATTTCAGACTCATAGAATGAAGAAAGAAAGGTATATGTAGGTTCCCCATTGACCAAGCCACATATACATGCGTGTTCGCAAACCAAAAGGCTCGTATAGCATACACATGGATTTTCACGAAATGAAAGGCACGTACATGTTGGAAAACTTAGTTTTGATCCATGGTATTGGTCCAAGGTATCTTGTCCGAAGTGTTGACCCCAGGTATTTTGTCCAAGGTATTGGTTCTAAGTGGTTTTGGACCATGGTATTGAGTAAGGCCTAAGACTATAAAAGGAGGAGAAGATCATTAGGCAAAGGACTCAAGAATTGAATATTTGATGAAGAGAAAGATCCAGAATACAGGTTATTTGGTTGTGGTGCATAACTGGATCTGAATCAAGGATGAACCTTAGCACTTGATGAAGGATAAGATCTAATAATTGATCAAGATCTTAAGGCTTGAAGAGAAGTATCTTTGTGTGGGTTTTGATCTTTTATCTAAATGACTAGTGCATGTTGCAATCTGTAAATATGATGATCTCGGTATAATTGACATCTAGAATTGTTGTAAAGTTTAATTATCATTTATAGATCTGTACGCAGTTTCACTTTAGCAAAGTCGCGTATACACACTGGTTCTGCATATCAAAACAACATATATGGAGTTTCGCCTTGAGATAACGGTGTATCTACGTAGGTTCGACACATTGAAGTAGCATATACCTAATAAAATATGCTTTAGCTACTTCTGTTTGTTGTTACAGTGTTCTGGGTTCTAGCTTGGGTTCTAGTTACTGTTACTATATTCTGGATATAGCATTCTGAGAAGTGATTGATTGATTCAGTTTTGGTTGGTGCAAAGGAGATTGGTTGATGTAGATATAATTGATGGTTGATTGATGTTATTGATGGATCCAATCTGAAAATTTATGAAACGTGGTCCCTAGAAGAAAAGAGAAGGTTGTAGCCTTCTGTAGGCCTACACCTACGTACTAGTAAACACAACAGCTAGTACAAGAGCTAGGGGGTTGTAGCTCCCTTCCAGGAGAAGCTGGAGAACGAGAGAAGGTTGTAGCCTTCTGTAGGTAGAAGCCTGCATACTGGTATAAGTCTGCACCAGTACAAAAATTGTAAGAAGTTCCTTATTAAAAGAAGATAGAGACGATTGCAACAGGTGGTTTTCACCCACATTGGGTTTCCACCATATATGTTGTGTTCATGTGTGTGATTGTCTATTTTACTGCACCTAGTTACTATTTATATGGTTTTCATGCATAGATTAAAGATCAACATATGATGAATTAACTAAGTTATAAGTTTGAAGAGTATATGCTAGTTGCCTTACATACAACTGCGTATACACACAAGTTTAATTAACTGAAGTAGCGTATATGAATCTGATTATGGAAATGAAATATTATTGACTTTCTAATACTGATTCGCCGCCGCCCCCCCCCCCCCCCCCCGCCTTCTCAGTATTATTTCCAATAGCTAATTCAATGGGGCTTAGCGGCATTACCTCAATATTACTATCAACTTCAAAATTGTTGGTAATCATCCTTAAATTAGATGAGGTGGAGGAAATAATGTTGCAAGTCTCTACTCTTGCCACTTCCGCCAAATCAGATGGTGATGGTAGCGTAAAAGTACCCATTAGGGAAGGATCTTTAAAGAGACCTACTCCAACACTTTGAAGTGATAGCAGAGGTCCGTGTACCAACGGAATGCTTCCCATAGCCTATGAACTATTGGCAAAGAAGGCTAGCTAATTGATGATTGTGATTCCACCCTTATGAGGGAATGTAATAGTATGAAATTACGTGGAAACCATAGAAGACATAGCATATACCCATGGCCTTCCCAGTAAAATTTTATAATCGAGGGGTCCGTCAACTACCTCAACTTCAACAGTAACTGTTTTTCCCCCTAGTTCGATTTGCAGGTTACTCAAAATCCCACAAGGAGTATATGTTATTCCTTCAAAAACTTTTAACGTGGTTGGTGATTGTGACAATGACGGCAAACCAAGTGTTTTCCCACAGCTCATTGACATAATGCAAGTAGATGCCCCCTCATCAATAATAGTTCAATGAACATTCTTATTGAGAGCTTTTACTTGGATTAGGAAAGCTAACTGCACCGATAACCATGGTGTATATCCCGCATGGTTAAAAACCACAAGATTAGAATTCGTAGGATCTACTCCGACTATTGCTAACAATAAAGCCTGCTTCTGGGAGGGACAATTTTGTAACACCACGAGTGTCGACATAGTAGAAGGTGATTGAGCAAGGTCTTCCACTATGTTATAGTTCTGAGCTGCTTGAGCCCGAGGGTTAAATGTTGATTTATGCACAACTCCCTTCAATGGTTTTATTTTCAATTCTGGTATAATAGGTGGAATATTTTCATATGAAGTTGAAATCGAAGGATTAGGTTGATCAGTGGCCTGATTATTGAACGATGACGGTGGATTTCCATAATATTTATTTCTCGTTGACACCAAAGCTTCATTTTGTGGCTTTGTGATGGATAACATGAGTACTTGGGATGTGGAAGCATGGTCTGTCGCAACCAAATGCGTCTTCAAGTTTGGAAATGGATCAGTCAACACTGCACATGTATTTGAAGTCTTTAAAATTCTAGAGACCTCTGAGCGGTGTGGACAATCTCTTGTAAAATGCTCGTCATTACAGATTAGACATGGATAACGAGGTTTTTTTGCCAAATTAGAGGAATTAGCTGATTTATCTTGAGGGGAATTATCTTATTTCTTCTTGTTTTTCCCCTTTTTCTTGCCTCCTGGTTGATTTTTATTTTTGCCTTTATTAGATGACAAAACATTAATTTCGAAAGCAAGAGTATTTTCTAATGCATTGGTAGTTTGATTGGTAATGGAAAGAGTTTGACCAAATGGTCTTCCTTCCGTTTGCGCCCTAGAAGAACCAATCACACCATCACCGGCATGAGAGTCCTTACTCGATTGTGGAGGAGGAGGAATAGTGAAAGCTGGTTAGGGTGCATTGGGAATTTTGTCTTAGAGCATGTCAAATTGTGTGTAAATCAAATCCAAGTATTAGGCATGAGCAATTACTTGTTCTTTTGTGACAACTCCACCTTTTGCCACATCCTCGGTGATTGATGGCAACAAGGATTTTATGAACCACTTAGCTAAAAGTTGATCAGGAACATATGTCTTAACCATTTGATGATGACGCTACCACTCATGAATATGATCTGATATATGCGTAGCAGTAGTCTGTTTAAAGTTGCTTAGGAGTTCCGTTCAAGTCTCGTATCTGATAGGTAGCTGAAAGTGGGTCAGAAATGTAGTGGCTAAAGTTGTAAAGTTGTCGAAAGAATCTCTTGGTAACTCGATGTACCATTTAGTAGCCGAACCAATAAGTGTTCTTTGGAAAAGACGGAGCCTAACCAAATCATCATTTAAGGAGTTTGATGAACACCATAAATGAAAGGTCATGACATGATTTGATTGGTCTTCTTCAGGATTTCCATTGAATTTTGGAATGTCAGATGGTAACTTATGCGGAATTATCGGCCACCAAGGTGCATATAAGATTGGATCATTAGTGAGCCGATTAAATCTGGTAATTCTAAAGTTGCTACAAATGGCAATTTTCGATTCAAGTCAGGTTGAGCATACCTAGGATATGTTGGAATTTCCTGAGCAATAGGTATTTGCATACCAACATAGAGCATCTACATTTGATAACCTGGGTAGGGTTGTTCTTGAACAAACCTGGCATAAGGTGGTTGTTGAGAACCAATTTGAATTTGTGGTTGTCCATAACCTGCAAAGCCTTGTTGATGAGGACCTTGGTAAGCTTGATATTATCCAAACCCAGGTTGAACCTGTTGGGAAAGTCCAAATTGGGGTTGGAATTGCTGGAATTGGGGTTGTTGAAATTGAGGTTGCCACAGTTGTTGAATCAACTACTGTTGTTGGTACAACTATTGTTTATTTAATGGTTTTTGTTGTCCAACAATGAAAGGTTGGCTAGGTTGTGAATAAACTATACCAATGTAAGCTTGGGTCAGTCCAAATAAGGGTATACTAACCCGAGGTTGTTGTTGAACCCAAGAAACAAGTGGTTGTTGTACAACAACCTGAGAAACTTGAACTTCTTGACCTGAAACTTGTGGTTGCGAGGTAGAAGGAACAGTTTGTACCGGTTGAGATACAACAGTTTGAACTTGTGACTGTGGTACAGTGGTAACAACAGGTGTAGTACGAATAGCTGACATAGTTTGCATTAGTTGTGTTGGATACACAAGCCTTGGTTGAACTGGCATTGTTGGTTTCCATTAACAAACTCTAATTCCAGGTTGACCTGAATATTGTGGGATATTACCATATGATGGTCCTCTGGAATAAGGAGGATACGATGAATAAGCATATTGCTCTCCATATGGTGGCAATCCAGTATTTAATGGATACATAGGTCTTTTTTGACCAGATTGCCCAACTTGATATTGATATGCAGGATCAAACTGTTGAGTTCTTGTTAGAGAAGAACTAAGTAGAATTCTAGTTGAGGACATGGGTGATGACCATGTTGTAGAAGCAACCCCTGAGTGGGTTCCAGATAAATATTGGTAACCAATCGGGATGGACGATTCACCATATAGGTGCGACTCAGGTGTGGTAGAAAACACCGAAGAGGTTGCAATAGAAGATTTTTCCGCAACTGCATCAGATGATACAGTCCGGGATGTTGATGGTTGTTCAGCCATAGTTAACTGACCCAAAATTTGTCCTAAAGAATCGATGGGTACTTGAAAATAAGCAGGATCAAACGGAGCGGTAAAATTAGGAGTATGAGGGTAAAGATAAAGCCCAGCTCCAAAGTGGAATGGGGTTCCAGGTGTAGAATATTCTTCCAATTCTTCCTTTATACAAATTAAACCTGGTCGAAGAACTTCACCGTCTGGTCCGTAAAATAATTCTGGTGTTGATAAAGTTGAAGTTTCAGTAGTTACTGATGTCTGAGGGGTAACCAGTTGATCATCTTCTAGTAAAGTAACAACTTCTGAATGTTCAAATTTGAAATCTAGATGTTCGGGTAAATGAACAACATTCAGAAAGAGGTTCCTGAACAACTTCAAGTTCAGATGTAACTTTTGTTTGAACTGGGATAGGTTCTGGATTAACCTCTGATTGAACTGATTTAGGTTCAGAAGTAATTTCTTGTTGAGCAACTTCAAGTTGAGAATCAACTTTTTGTTGAACAACCTCGGTTACGGTTTCACTAGGATTAGTGCTAATGTCCTCAAGTAATTTTGAAACTTATCCTTCAGAAATGAATGTACCAGAAACGGTTGGAGTAACTGGAGTCTCAGTACTTACCAAAATAGATGATTCAGGTAATTCAGATGAAGAACTAGGAGCTCTTGATGTACTAGACTTAGTTAAGTGAGACCACTTTGACCGAATAGGTGTAGCTTTGGGCGACAAAGGCGGTTTGCTCGTTGTTCTCCGCGAATGACGGGGTAAGGGTTGATGTTCCTCCACGATTGCTGATTAATTTTATTATAAAAAAGAAATAAAAAAAGGGGTATACTAGGGAAAAGGTTTACCAAGGAACTGTGAACTACAGAATACCTCCTGGCGAACTAAGAAGTACGGGCAGCAAATCTCCCTGAATGCTGTGTTCAGTGTATCACAGTGTACAAGGCGGATGACTCAGTCACTTAAGGATGGATAGAAACATAGAGTTTTCCTCCCATATATACTCGAAGGTACATGGAGGCCCAGTCCGTATAAGCGTTGTCTAATGCAAAACCGCACAGTGAGAGCATTCCCATATACTTTACGTACTGTAACACCGCCTTATATACCCGAAGGTACGTGGATGAGCTACGATATACTCACGTACGTGGAATGAGGTATCACACTCAGGATGTATTGCAGACAAGTTAGTGACAACTATTTTTTTTACGACACCGGAACACGTCTCTAGCCTAGAACCACTAAATGTTTTGTTAATGACAATGCTCCATTAGGTAAATTGATGTTAATTTTAAGTTGATCTTGCTTAGGAATTTTCCTTTCAAGTTCACCACGTGATGTATTCTGAAATTCCTAGGAATGCAACTATCATGAAAAGCATTCTCTCCATTCAATTTAACGATGAAAATCCTAGCTACTTAGGGATAGAGCAATCAGATTTCTTTCTATCAAAGAGAAAAGAGCACAATCTAATGCAATTTCCCTACATTATTCCTATGAGCACACAAAAACTTTTTCAATGCAACATGCATGTATTTCTTTTCTATTTTCTTAATGTGAATATGAACAAAAGGAAATATGCACATACAATCAATCAATCTTTCATAAGAACGAAGACTTTAACGAAAATTCTAATTCGAAAGAAGAGAAGACTTTACGACACTTTCTTTCGAATGAAGATTAATCAACTATAATCTAACTTTGACTATTGATCGATAATGACAAAGAAATAATTAAGAAACATTAATCAATCAAATCAAATTTGGGCTACGGGAGGAGATAGAAACTTATTTTCTGAGACATAACATTCATTGATCAATTAGCAAAACAAAAACACTTTCCATAGGTGGGAAACTGATCCTAGGAGGATCATCACAGCACAGAGTGGGAGACAATGTGCTTCAGAGCACTGTCACTAAGCCAGGGGTGCTCTGTAGTGCATTGTGTCCCTCACAAGCCTACGTTGGTGATAGTAAGCCATTTCACGAGGCAATTTGACACTATTTTGACCAATTTTTCAATGTAAAGAGTTGAATTACAATCTATGAACACAAATAAGGTCTACAAGGATGTCTTAGGAGGTGAATAAGCTACTAGGAAAGAGGATCATCCCCAGCAGAGTCGATAATTTTTTTTGGAGAATTTGGTATCTACAGATAAATACTGATTCCGTAGATAAGTAGCTATATCTAGAACAACATTTTAAAGTGTTTTAGACTTTTCCTATAAGAAATAGATAAGATGAGAAGATAAGAAGACCTGCTTGTAGTTTCACTTTCCTCTCGTCTCCCTTGTATCGATCCTATCACTCCTTCCTGTACTTAATATGCTTGAGAAGTACCCTGTAAACACAACGGAAAAAAAAGAACCAATCAAAGCACACGATCTATTGAATATAAGTGAAAGGAATCAAATAAAATTCACACATATAGGAATTATGAAATAATAAAAACATATGGGAAAACGGTTCAAACACTTTATTAGATGAAGAAGGAATTACAACCATTGGTGTCTGATTCAAAGCCATACCTCCAGCTTGGATCCCATCCACATCACATCAAAAGCATAAAAAACATGTAGCATTACAATACTTGTTTTAAAGCCAAATCTCATAGCAGCGTTATCTCCTTACAATTCAATATAATCCAACCCCTGATCACTTAGAAGAGTGGTCAATTTATAGGAATATGAAGGAGGTTTTGTCATAAATGGTGGCATTGAATGGCCTTCCATACTTAGAATTAGTTCCATGGAGAAAGGGATGAGAGGATAGGATGCATCTTAACTCATTCGTCATCCATTTTCGAGCTCATAGGAGTTGATAAGTGATGGAACCTTCTAGATGACTCCAAAAGATAAGAATATTTCCCAAACCCCATGTGAATTTCGCTCAAACTCACCCAACGCAGGTGAAAGGAAGCCTAAGTGCTTTTCAGAGCACCCTGGCATGGACTTAACTGCTCTGCAATTCACCCTTACATGGGCCTACTTGCGCTGGTCCCTCTAGAGGCCCTTTCTATATGTCTTCAAGTCATGAAACTATCTGGTAAGGAGGCATTCAAAGGGGTGACTTGTTTAGAGCATGTAGCAATTGAAATTAGCGTTTGATGAGCCCTAAAACACTAATCTGGATGATGGGATTAATGTGCCCAAATGTATTTGTAACATTACTGTACTTCATATTACTAGTTGAGATCATCATAGTACCTATTAAGCTACTTCATCTTCTAACAGGTTCGATGGTTTTAGCATCACACCACAACCTTTCTCTAATAGAGGCCTAATTTCTTGGTGAAATGCATTGCCTAAGACTTGAAAACTTGACATATATACTCGTGAAAAACCAAATACTTTGCAATAAATAATGTAATCATAATCAAAATGGGAATTAAACCTTTCTTGTAATTGGTGTCTCCTTTAAATAAAACAGTGAACCTAAGTGTTGATCATTATTTTGTTTAAAATGAAAAATCTTCATGACTATTTTTGTATACCTTATATATTTTCACATTAGTTTAACACCTGGGGAACATGCCTATTACGTAGACTTGGAACATATTTATGAATGGATAGGATATGCATTGATTACTTTAGCCTTTATCAGCCCTATTAGTGGTTCTACTTTTTCATTATGGTTGATGAATGTTGAATACTTAATCATGCTTGTGCTAATTCTATCCATCCTAGTCTATCTGAAACTTTACATACTTACTGAATCATTGAACATCCTTTTCACTAAAATATAGACCAATTCCTAGGATTCAACCCCTTCCATAAGATTCTATTTTGAATATATCCTTCCATGACACACCATTTTTTTGGAGCTTATCATGCTCAAAGAGAATCTTGAATAATTGAAACTATATTGGCCACCATTGAACTAAAATACTTGTGAAAATTTCCCATTTAGTGAATCCAAAGAGTTATTAGACACATTTTCTTAAGAATGTTATGTATATGATTTTGATCTAGTTGATAATGTAATTAATTCATAAGTTGTTGAAGTATAAATAGACCCGAGAAATAAATTCTATCCAACAAACCATGAAGGGGACCCAATAAAGGAGGCAAGTAGAACAAAGGTAAAGGTAGTATACAAAATAATACTCTCCAAGAAACTAGTAGACTCAAGTATAGCTAGAGGTTATTGAAACAAAGATAGATTACTTAGTAAAAAAATTATGAGAACCTTCCATAAAGGGATTGGAGGAATAAATCCCCAATCCATCCTAACTTTCTTGGTAGGTGATGAAAATACAAGGATAGGTTGAAGGTGGGCATTGTTGCAAGAAGAGAAAAATTATTTTTAGGTGCCTTTGCATGTGAGATAGAAGAAAATTCCTTTGTAGGCATCCATAAGATGAAGTTCCTTCATTGGGTGAGTAATTCCAATAAGATATAGGTCACTTCCACAAGAAAAAGAGATAATTAAATAGTGTAAACATCGAAACATGAAAATAACCAATATGGAAACAATCCTTATGACACAAATAATTCATTTATAAGGCTAAAACTTGCATGAAATATATACAAAAGCTCACCTTATGATGCATTTAAAATACTTTTCAAAAGAGAATGGTGTGCAAAAAATCCATTGTATAAATAGGACCCAACTAATTCCAACTTTAAGCAACAAGAGGTTCCAAACCTTGGAGGCACTCAATAATATTTATAATTGTTCTTTTGTTAAATTTTGAGTTGGCCTATATTTATAATATTTCTTCTACAAAATTTTGAGATGAATTCACTTACTAATTTTTCCAATACATTCATCATGCAAAGATTCTTTTATATAAATTGAATCATTATATTATTTTTCATCTATCTAGGTGCTTTCAAAGTGGAAAAGTTGGAGAAATTAACTTAGACGGTCATTATTCTTTATGGCTCCCAATTTGGAGAATTGGGATATAGAACCTTTTGGGGCCATTTCAAGACACTAAATAAAGTATTTTGGGTTCCAAAAAATGCATCATATGTCAATCTCCATTGCATTCTTATAGACTCATATACCTTTCCAATGGTGCAAAAAAGACACAAATCAATGTTCATATGAAAAAGTTATACCTCCTGGAAGTTGACCTTCTAGTTTGACCACCATGCATCTAGAGTATGCCACGTTAGCCCCTATTACTCATGAAAAATGGGATATTCATGTGTGGACTATGAATAATACTCTAGAAGGGTCATGGTTGTAACTTTAGTAGATAGGTGGAGTCAAACCTAACCCCTTATTGGCTATCCTTCTATTTTAAACCAAGTCCCTAGCAGGAGTACAGGTCCCATTCTATTAGATTGTATATTGTTCAATAGTAGAGCTAAGAAACTAGGAGTGGGAGTTAGAGAGCATAATATAGGGAGAAAAAAAGACACTCAGCAACCTCACATTCTAGCTAGGTTGTCTGCCATGCTAAGGGTTTCCTAGAGAAAATCCTTATGTTCATTATGGAAGGTGTGTGATTGTATTTGTTATATATTCTACACCTTTTATTTATTTCATGTGTAGGTAGAAAAATCAATAATTTACAAATACATTATCTAAAATAATTTAACCTTCACAGTATAGATTTTATATCATTTTTATCAAATCTGTTGTAACAATCCTTTGAGTGGAATATCCACAATAGTTTACATATCATATTGGTATTAGAGTATGATTATTTAGGGAATCTAATGGGAAGTTGTAGAGGATACAAGAAGCATTTTAAGTAGAAATTCACAAAATAATAGCCATATCCAAGAAGTCTATTCATAATAACCTTAATATGGTGGATGAGAGATTCACAAGGATGGAAGCATAGGTTGTCGATATCAACTGCAATATGAACCTCCTTATAGTGACTCTAGAAAAAAAGCTTGGGATCAGAGAATTCGGAAGTTCCAACTCAAAGGTCATATTAGAGGGGAAATTGGGGGATCCTGAAGACCTTAAAATGGATTAAAAGAAAGAACCCAAGAAAGAGTAGCCAAGTTCAAGTGCCATTTCCCTTTCATAGTCCTTATTCAAGATGAAAGAAAAAGTTCACAAAATGTGGTACCAAGGTGACATTGATGCTTTAAAAAATAATCATTGTTGTAGAAATTAGAAGTATATTTTAGCATTCACCACATAGATGAGGAGTACAAAATTTCATTTCCTATATTGAAGTTAGAGGGCCATTCCCTAACTTGGTGAGAAAGTTATATGAAGACACTTAGTCTGGAGGGTGATCCCCTATAAATAAGTGTGAGGACTTTAAACAATTATAAAGTGTTAATTCTACCCTATTGGGTATGTAGAGGACCAATGGATCCGATGGAACTACTTTAGGAAAAGGCAAGGGAAACATGTACAATAGTATGTCATTGAATTAAGGAAGATGACCATCATGCTAGATATGTCTCCCAAGAAACAAAATTAGCTCCTCAAGAGTTTAGGGGGCATATTTATCCATATAAGAAGCAAGTGATGTTACTCAAGCTAATAACAATGGACAATTCTTTCACAAATGCCTAATACCTAAAAAGCATAGGCCAAAACAAAAGGTAGTCTAGTGATTCAAAACAAAAAGAGCACCAAGAAGCTTCCAAGGACGTGAAGAAGTGGAAAATGGGTAAGGATAAGAATATAATAGTCATTGGACATCAATGCAAGGATATTAACAACCATGGAAACCACTACAACATTGATGGTAAAATTAAAGAGAAGTGTTGGAAATTTTATCTAAATATGAACTAATAGAACCAAAATAAGGATTGGAAGAAGAGAAATATTCATGACACAGAGTTTACACCTTAGTACAAAAGGAGGTGAATCTAAGTAGCCTTCATCACTAGGGAGAGAAGGGGATGAACAAACTCTTCTATAATAAGATCTAGGCCAATAATACTAAGATAGATAACCCATTTCATATTTTTTCATAAGTTAATCTCATAGTACCGGATCTAGTCAAAAAAATTAGATTGGAGGTTTGTGATTACCCTAGCCCATATCCATTGGGATTGGTAAATAAGGATGTAGAGATTAAGGTGAAAAATAGTGTAGAGTAAAATTTTATATCAATGTTGATTATATTAATAAAGTATAATTGGATAATACTGGTGAATCTACAGGGAATGCAGGATATCTACAGAATAGGGATTGACAAAGAACTCATCTTGGTCAAAGATTATTGGATAGAAGGAAGAGAAAATGAAGAATGGAGAGAATGGAAAACAATAGAAGATTGGAACAGGAATGCAACGGAGGAACAAAAACTCTTGTTTAGTAAGGAATTAGAGTCCAGGAAAATAAAAAACAGAGGAGGCAATGATATTCTACGATGGGGAAAAGAAACTAAAGTAACTTTCACTATTAAGGAAGCATATAACATAAAAGTCCAGCAAGAGCAGAGGGAAGAGGAGAAGAAATGGAGGAAACTTTGGAAAAATAAATGGTGGCCGAAGATAAAGATGTTCGTGTGGTTGGTAGGGAGGAAACGTATACTAACCTGGGACCAAATCCAAAAAAGAGGATTCTCAGGCCCATCAAGATGTTGTCTCTGCAACCAAGACGGAGAAGACCAGGAACATTTACTAAATGGCTGCAGAATAGCTCAATAACAATGGGATAAGACTAAAGATCTCTTTTCAACAATCGAATGAAATCCACAAGATATCATACAAACTCTGTGTAATTGGGGAGAAGGAAAATTTAAAAGCTCGGTGGTGAGAAGAGCCTGGAACATGGTGGCAGGATTCAATGTGTGGAATATTTGGAAAGAAAGAAATGGAAGAATTTTCCAAGGGAAAATATCAAATCCGGAAGAAGTCTGGCAAAGGACCCTGAGACAAATCAGAGAATCAATCCTTGCAGAAGTATGGACAAAGGAAGATTGGAAGACCTCTGAGGAAGAAGCAGAAATCCTAAGAAGGTTGAACTTGGAACAAGGGATGGTCTTTCAACAAAAAACAAAGCAACAACAACCTATCGTTGCCCAAAGTCTTGCAGTCTTCCGAAGGCCACAGGAAGGGTTTATCAAGCTCAACTTTGACGGAGCGGCAAAGGGGAATCCAGGTCCAGTAGGATATGGAGGAATCTTTAGAGACAGTAAAGGAGATATAGAATGGATTTATGCAGAACATGGAAGAAATATGAGTAACAACAAAGCGAAATTCATGGCAGCTGATCAGGGCCACAAAATTGCGATAAGAAATGGATATAGAAAGCTAGAGATCGAAGGCGACTCAGCCCTGGTTATAAACACCATAAAAAAACTAATACAAGGGAAACAGTGGGAGCAGGTTGCCAAAAGTTGGAGAACAACGAGCTTAGTCCAAGAAATTGAAGAAACATTGAAAGATATTGAATACAAGATCACCTCTCATGTTAAGCGAGAAGGAAATAAGCCTGCAGATTTCTTGGCCAATTGGGGAAGCAAGGAATTAATGGGGAAAGTGGATGACAGTTGGACAAACCAAATGGTGATGACAAGATGGGATAGTTTAAGACAACTCATAGATAACGATACCCATGAAACAACATAATTGTAATCAAAAAACCGTGAAGCTTCTGAGCGGGAAGATAAGGCAGGTGTATTCGGCAGCAAAGATAGTACAAAAGGATGGCGGCCATACCCCGCTGACCATAGTAATTAATGATAACTCAGAGCAGCAGGTATGCAATCCAAAACAAATCTTGGAAAACACCAAAGAGAGCATCATACAAGTTACAAGGGAGAAATACATCATAAATAGAAAGGTGGCGATAAAACTATAAGGCGGAACAAGAGAAGGATGAAAAATAGCAAGAAATTGAAGAAGGTGGCCAGGAAAGGAGAGACCTGGCAGAGGAATCAAAACCAACGTCTTAAACGAGTCAAGATGGTAGCGAGCTGGGATAAAGAAGTTCAGTCAAAGCGGGAAGATTATAGAGACAGACAATTTGAGCAGAGCAGAATCAAAATTGAGGTCGAAAGCTCAGAAGACATGGAGATTAACCAGGACGAGGGTTTCCTGAGGGAGACTTTTGAAAAAGGACAGAGCAGTAAAAATGTTAAACGAGGTAGAACATACGGAAGAAGGAAAGCACACGAACAAAGAGGTAAGGGCCGACCCTGGCAAGCAAACAATGGAGAGGAGGGAAACCAGCCTCAGGAAAGAAAAAAAAGGGGAAGGAAATCTATCCATAGGACGGTTCATGAGGCAGAGCAAGTTTACAATCAAGAAACAAATGGAGACATTCGAAAAATCATTGAATTCATGGAAAACAGAGTCCTGGAAGAACCGTCGGACCCTGAGATGGAAGAGTGGAAATCTCAGATGCCTGATCCAGGCAATACCAGAGGTAGACTAACCCTATACCGTCGAGCTCTTCACACTTACTAGGTCCTGAAGCACCTTTTGGCCAAGGAAATGGAACAAGTCGATGTAGAAATGGTGGAGATGGCTCAGGAATCAATGGCAGCAAGAAAGGAGATGGCTAATGTTGAAGGTATAATGCGTCAACAAAATGAACAGATCAAGTAGATACATGAGATGCTGAAGGAAATGGTAAAAACCAAGGACAATAATGAAATCAAAAGGGGAAGCGCGGAGATTTGAGAGGCTAGTTAACTCTCTCTTTTTTATTTTTGATGCTACTGCTCTGTTTTTGGGAATTTGATTGCATGTCGCAACAACCAGTAGTGAAGATAGGTCTTTAAGTATATCTTAGAAAAAACAGTCTCTGAAAACATTCTGATTACAAAGGTTTAATGTCTTGCAAGTTTTTTCTGACAGTATGTAAAAAGAAAAGCAGTACCAAATGCTTGATGAAGAGGAACCAACAGATCCGGTTTCCCATATGGGCAGATTGAGGTTCCTTAGTATGTATTTTTCAGTTTGCTATAGATAATAGAAATTCCTTAGCTTACAAAAAAAAAGTATAATTGGATAATACCACTTGATGTACATGGAGGCATGTTTTGGGTTCCCTACATGTATATGCAGGATGCAATTTTCATGCAAAGATCCAACTAGTACTCCCTCATTAAGGATGGAAAATCATTCATCACCAATGCATACAAAGGAAATTCCAAATTTTCACTAATATGTGCCAACAAATTGATTAATTCTAGCAAAACATGTTTTAGTGTTCTTAAGAGAAAATTAGTCTACTGTGGAGTCAATAAGGGCAAGGGAATTCTTGGAGGGGTGTACTAGAGAACATAAAAAACAACTAGAAGGGTCACTATAGGAATACATGGGAGTTTTCTAGGAGCATAAATGGATACCACCCAAGAGAGAAATGAAGCATGAAATCTTATTATTGTTGGAATTTCCATTGCTAAATGCTAGGTTGTATAGACAATCTTTTTTAGATGCAAATAATGTAAAGAATCAATCATAGTATATACTAAAATGGGAGTGATTTAACTAAGTACCTCATCTTATGGGTCCCTTATCATAATTTTGCAAAGAAGGATGGGACTTAGTGAATGTGAATTGATTATAGAGTGTTAAACAAGATTATTCTTAAGAACAAGTAACCCTTGCCCAAGATTGATGAACTATTAGACTAGTTGTGGCAAGTGAAATTCTTCACCAAGATAGATTTAAAAGCAAAGTATCACTAGGTCTGAGTGAAAGAAGAAAGAAATAGGGAGACTTCCTTCAAAACTAAATAATGTTTGTATGAGTGATTACTTATGCCATTTTTTTTATACAATGCACAATCTATGTTCATAAGACTAATGAATGATGTATTATTACCTTATCTAGATTCATTTATATTGTTTATTTGGATGATATATTGGTTTACAATGCTACCTGTGAGGAGCACATCTCACACTTGATGAGGATGCTAGAGACTTTGAAGAAGCACTAGATACTAGAAAATCTCAAGAAATGTGAGTTTTCACATTAGTATTTGGTGTATTTATGCTATCTTATTAGTGGATGGGAGCTTAACATGGATCAAGTTCCAGTTCTCAAGTTTCCAAAATTGTAGAATCCTTCGAAGTGGAGATGGGTTTAAATGGGTATGTTATGACAAAAGTCTTAATGTAAGGTGGAAGGCTTGTATGCTATGATTCTGAAGTGTTTCATGGGGAAATTACCAACCCTACCTATGACAAATATCTGTATTTTTGGGTACAATATACCAAAAAGTGGAAACAATATCTGATGGGAAATGACATCCTCATCCACATAGATCACCACACACTATAATACGTATAGGCCTAGCATAAGCTATAGTAGACCAAACACTGCAAGTGGATGGGGTTCCTACAGCAATTTCATTTGGTCACAAGTACAATAAGGGAAGAAAAAACAAGTTATATGACATGCTTTCAAGGCCGCCCACATCAAAAATTACATTTTTGGGAACTATGATGCAAATGGATCCTTTCACCCATGATGCCTACAAAGAGGCATATACAAAAAACAAGGAATTCATGGAGGTGTGTCAGTAGCTATAGGGATAGATTCGTCTAGACGACATGACAACATAGTTGACTATAATCTCTAGAATGGGTTTCTCTAAAACATGGATAAGCTTTGAGTTCCTAAAGTTGAGTGACTGCAACTGATTAGAGAGGCCTACACCTCTAAGGTTATCAAATATTCTGGTGTTGGGAAGATAGTTTCCAACTTATAGAGGTATGTGTATTGGACTAGAATGTAATAAGATGTATCATGGTTCATCAAAGGAGTATACTTTATTGTACCAACTAGCCTAGTAATAGGAAACAAGGTCTATACCATCCCTTACCTATACCCTTTTGTCCTTTGGAATGAATTTCCATAGACTTTGTGAGAGGTTTACCAACCACTAGGAAGGGACATGACTAGATCCTATTAGCGATAGTTGTTATGTTCAACAAGATGTGCATTCTCATGCCCTATAAAAAGACTATTAAATGGAAATAAGCACCAAAATTGTTCTTTGAATAGGTCTCGGTGCACTTTCGGAATACCAAGGAGCATCATTTCAAACAAGGACACCTAATTTCTTTGTGCATTTTGGATTGCGTTGTGGGAGAAGATAGACATGAAGTTAAAGAGATTAACAAAATTACATCCACAAATAGACGAGAAAACAAAAGTAGTCATTTCAGCCTAAAATTGCTCATGAAATTTTCACATATTTTCCATGTCATAATATGTAAACCAATCAAAATCCTTTAAATTCAAAAAACAGGTACATGTCCTAAATAATTTTAAATTATTTAATTTGGGTGTCCATGAAATATATTAATATAAATTTGGGTATTGGTGAAATATTTTAGTAATGTTATTTTCCTAACTTACGCATATGAATTAGAATATCGAAAAATATATTAATGTAGTGTAAATCTTGATATTAGTGAAAAAATATAAATTAAAAATGCAGGCCTATTTTGACATTAATAACCATGCGCCAAAAAAACCAAATATATATATATATATATATATATATATATATATATATATATATATATATATATATATGTATAATATAAAATAGTTAAAAATAAAATATAGTTATAGTTAAATAGTTAAAAGACGTATTCCAGAAAGAACAAATTACTGGATTCCGGTCAAAAATATAAAATATATAGTTAAATATAAAATAGTTAATTAAATAGAAAATAGTTTAAAAAATGTATTCCAGAAAAATAAAATTACCATATTCCAACAAAAAATATAGAATATAGATTTAAATATAAAATAGTTAAATATAATTAAAAATAAAATAGTTAAGTACTTAAAAAAATGTACTCTAGAAAGCACAAATTACTAAATTCTGACCAAAATTATATTCGAGGTAAAATTGTGGCTTCAGTAGACAATGTCGTTAAAAAACACCAAAAAAATAGTTAAATATAAAATATGTATAGACAATTAAATATAAAATATAAATTTAGACAGTTAAATTTAAATATAGGATATAAATAGACAAATATTTCAAGATTTTGATAAAATAAAAAGTTAGAAATAATATATTAAAACATTTTATTAAATCTAGTACTAATAAATATTGTGGAACATAGATAAAAGTAAAGTAATATTAAAAAATTGTCTACATGGCATTTTTTAATCGATTTCTTGATTTTTCCTTAGCAAACCAATTTTAGGCTACAATTTCCTCTAATTGGCAATGGAATAATGGCATGACTTTAATTAAGGGTTTACAATTACAGGCATTTGAAGACCTAGGATGAAAATCTAGTCTATATACAACACTTATAATAAAGCAATCCAAACTCCTGCTAGTAAGTCCCCATTTGAATATTGTTTTAGATGTTTTCCACCTTCATCTTTGCATGTTGTATGATGGACAACAAGCATGAGTCTAGGAAGATTTCAGATAGGATGCATTGATACTAGAAGAAAACATTGATAATATTAAACAGGTGCATTTGCAATTACAAAAGACGTTTAAGAAGTCATGGGAAAAATATAAGGTCGGCGATATCAACATAGAATAAAGAAATCATTCAAAGTGGGAAAGAGTATGGTTGCAATTAAACAAGGAGGGGCTATAGCGTCTATTATAACCCTATTTTCCACTCCACTATAGTGAGATAGACCCAAGTCCAACTTACCTTAGTTGTTAGCTAGAATGCATCCCCTTTCAGCCTTTCTTTTACTTATATTAGTCTTACAAAGGATTATTATCTCATAATTATGAAAGGAAATAATTATCCCTTGGTGTCTAAATACATTATCTCAAAGGATAGAATGAACCTATATAGTCTCACCCTATTAAGAGGAAAGGGAGATTAAGTTTCCATACTATAACATGAGAGCTCTGCTGAGATTGGGAGGAAGAGACTAAGACTGCAAGTTGGAGACGGGACTCATTGCATGAAGGTAAAATCTCTATGTATATGTTGTTTTATTGTTAATACAAGCATATAAATTCCCTTCCATTCATTTATTGTCTCTATAATGTCATGGTTATTATGTTAATGCTTTCATTCTATTTATGCAAATATTCCCTCTACGGAAGGCAAGTTTAATTTGGTTAGTTGTGCATGTGTGTAGCTTTATGGATTGGTATTTCTAGGAGCGATATCTTAGAAAGAAGTGGGTTTTCTAGGTACAACATTAGGTTCAACACTCATCCCCAACCTGTGAGGGTTCAAGTGTGCCTTCTCAACCTATTAGTTTGAGAATTCATGAATGGATGCAAATAATATAGTGGGATTTCATTCATTTACTTGTATCACTCTTGTCACACACATCTATCTAGTGAGCCTTGGGTAAGGCTCACAGAGCAATAGCTCCTTGTCACTGTGAAATTTCAATCACAATAGAACTAGCGACTTCTCTGGGGACTCTACCCTAGTATTGTTGAATTATCTTCTCCTTGCAATGTTGGTTTTTTGTTGCTTCTTTCATGTTCTCTGCTACCTTTTGACCTAGTTTGGTTTCTTTTAAAACTGATTTGTTTCATATCTGAATAGATTTGGCCTTAAATTAGATCCAGATTTATTTTCTTATTTTTTTTAATTAAAAAAAATACTAGATCGTAAGTTTCAGATAGAATTTTGTACTTTTACATACAAAATTTGAGTAAAATAACCACATATATGAATTATTCTGGAAGTTTAACCCAAAAAAAACTCACCAAAAATGGAGACTAGATAAGGAATATATGGTTGATTAAAAAATCAACTTATTTTTTAAATTTTGCGATGGTTGCATGACCTTGATTTTGCCATATATTTTCTTGAGGAATTCTTTTTTAGATTAAATCAAAACCATTGAATTGAAATTTTTCTTAGCTTTCTTTTGATATATTATATGTTATGTTTTAGATATGATTCAAAACTGTTGTATTAGATTAGATCCGGTTTGTTTTCCAATTTTAGGGTTTTCCTTAAAGTTGCTTTGGTTTCTTTTCGAGGGTTTTTCCCTCAGATCTTGCTTTCATTTTTACATATATGTTTTTTTAATGAGTATATTAGTTTAGATCTATTTTATATGTACATCATAGCATTTTTCTTGAAATGGATCTTATTTATTCTTTGATTTTTGTGTTTACATTGAAGGTTGTTGCTTTATTTTATTTGCTTACAGTGGAATCTTCCCTTTTGGTTTGTTGTCGTTCTGCAAATATAAACTTGAAAAGTTTAGTTGAGTGTTTTGTATATGTCCCCCTTAGCAGGTTCAGATAATTCTATTTTGTATCCCTCCTTTTCTAGTATTTTCCTGGAATTAGGGTTGGGTTTTTTACCATTGTAGATCATTGTATATGCTTTCTTTCGTTATTCATTCAAATGTAGCCTTGATTCTTGTTTTTCACTTCCTTTTGTTGTTTATCAGCGATATTTTGATTTTTTTTGGTAACCACTTTGTTTGCAAAGCTAAGTTTGAGCTTTTCAGTGCTTAGTGTTCTTGCTTGGTGTTTTCTTTTGAGCTCTTTTTTGAGTGATTTTCTTGGATTATTTTTTGGACCCATTTTACTATAAGCTTAGTGAATTTAAAAAGAGTGATAATTGAAGGTGTATGAGGTTTCTATTTTCACTTGAAAAGGAAAATGATCTCTTCCCTTTTGTACCTAGAGTGAAATGAACATAAAATACAATTTTGCATTTTCATATAGTTTGCATTAAGGTTGTGTCGAGAGTTTATTCACACCATTTTAGTTGAACACCATATCCCTTTGAATAAACAATGGCCTTAAAAATTAGAGCTTAATAAAATAAATTCAAAGTTATTTTATTTTCATTGGTAGCGCACCAAGAGTAGCTTAGTGCATGATGTGGCAAGGTCCTTCAACGAATGAGGAGGCACCAAGTGGCAAGCTGCCATTGGCCCTCGCATGTCGTGAATTTCAATCGCAGCTAGTTCAGCATTAGAAATCGGCCCTCGTGTAGGGAAGGGTGCGATGTGATAAGGTAGGCGAGACGGTTCTCAAGAAACGGCCAGAGGTGCAATGCGATGGATTGCAATCGCAAATCAGCAAAGGGTCAGTGTTACAGAATCGGCCCTTGGCAGGAACCGGGTTGCGATGCAATATCACATTTGCAAATCGCAATGGTGCAAAAGCTCTGCATATATAAAACCTCGGTTATCCGCCTAATTGTGAAATGCGATAAATCCCCAAATACGAGAGGTTCATCAGTTCTAGTTTATAGTGTCGTCGGGTCCGTGATATCGCAATCGCACAATCGCTACCATGTACACAAACCTTAAGCCCGTTGTTTCTTATCAATTAGGATTTGTGATGGATAGTCGGTGTTGATGGATTAAGGCCTACCGCATGGAAAAATTCTTGCTCGGTTAACAAATTTTTGGAGCAAAATTGTGGGTTCTTGTCGGATGTGGAGAAATTTGTGGAACGAATAGTGGGATAACTAGGAGAAGCCATAACTTCTTCAGTTTCCCACCAAATTGGTTGCAAAAAAAGTCTACATAACCATTTTTAAACATTCTGAACTAATTAGAGCCAGTTTAAGAAGCATTTTGAGGATTGAAAACATATATTTTTACAATTTTGAGCATAATAGATAGGCCCAAGCCATTACAAGCTGGACCAAGGAGGCATAACCTAGGAGGGGTGAACTCCTTTATCATGTGCTTGTTATAATGTGTTTTTGATGATTTTCTATATGTGTCTTCTATGTTGTTTAGTTTCTGATTTATGTTAAATTGTTCATAAAATTAACATAAAAAAATCTTCAATTCACTTGCAAAAATTGATGAATCCTTAATCACAATGAAAGCATTTTGTTTATAATCTGAGAAAGATATTAGCACTACAAACCAATATTCTAAATTAGATCAAATTTGGTATCATAGCACTAGGTTTTGCTTTGTGAAAGAAGGATTTAATTGTTTACAAGTTTATGTCATGCTTACAAGGTTAAAACTCAAAAGAGGTGAAGGAACGCTGGTTGGAAGCCTTGAAGTTGGTTCAAGGGGAAGAAGATCAAGGTTGCCACAATCTCCAACACCAGTTCAACCTCAAGTTGTAGTTGAGACTCCAGAGATCATGTCTCATGAAGGAGAACCTACAAACATGACAGAACATGAGAAGACCTTCATAAAGGCCTTCTTTGATATGACAGAGATGGTGAAGCTCCTATATGAAGAGAGGAATAGCAGGTTGCAAGGAGAAAGTTCCAAGCCTCCCAAAGGAGAAGGTTCTTTAGGAGGAGGTAATGGGATTGGAGATAAACCTCCACCCTCTCCACCATCTTCTTCATATTCTTCTTCACAAGTATCTTCACACTCTTCTATTAATACAACCCTTACTCATACTCATCATCATTCTTCAAAAGGGACTGGTAAATCACCCTTTTTAAAACTTGATGCTAAATTCGAGTTGCCCATGTACAATGGTGAAGTGAATGCAAGGAAGCTTGAAAATTGGATTCGTCAATTGGAGCTCTATTGGAGGATTCAAAACCTTCAAGAGGATGACATAAAGATTTAGTTAACTTTCTTGAGAATGGAGGGTGCAACACTAGTATGGTGGGAATCAAATGCCGAAGAGGAGATTAAAAAACATGATAAGATCTCAATTTCTTGGAATTATTTCATTGCTGAAATTAAAAGACAATTCTACCCTCTAGCTTATACACAGAAAGCCATCATGAATTGGCAAAACTTTAGACATCTTAAAGGTCAAATGTGCAAGATTACACCCAAGAATTCAGAAAAGGTCTCTGATGTTAGGTGTAGATTTGTAGTCATATGACACATTGTTGAAGTACATAGGGGGTTTACACAGTTACCTTAGGCACACTATCTTAATGTTTAATCCCAGTAATCTAGATAATGTGTGTATGCAAGCCACTCATCTTGAGGCAAGAGGGGAAAACACCCCAGAAGAAGGGAAAGAGAAATAAAAGGGTTTCAAGGGAAAGAAAAATGTGTCTATTAAAAAGGAAGGAGATAAAACAATATGTAAACATTGTTCCAGAGAAGGTCACGATGAAGCTCATTGTTGGAAGCTTCATCTCGAAATGAAACAAAAGAAATTCAACTAAAGAAAATACAACTGTAATAACTCAAGAAGAGGATTTGGGATCTGAATCGGTTGTTTAAACAAAAATCACAGCCATGAGGTTTCAAAGAAAGGAATCCATTACCATCACTAGTTCTTCAAACTCACATAATGAAACTCCAAATAAAAAGAAGAGAATAGAACTGTTTCACATAAGGGTGATATCGAAACATAACAAGATTGATACGTTGTTTGATAGTGGCTCTCAAACCAATCTTATCTTAGAAGACATTGTCAAGAGTTTAAATCTGGAAATTGTTGCACATCATAAACTGTATCCACTTGTATGGGTATGTGACAATGCGCAATTGCAGGCTACGATAAAGTGTAAACTGAAATTCGTAATCAGTGAAAAAATCATAGATGAAGTGGAGCTTTACGTTGTGCCATTAGATATCTGTCGCACCATTCTAGGTAGCCCATGCCTTTATGACAGAAAATCTATCTTCATCGACATGAAAAAATCACATATTCAAAAATCGAGTAGAATATATTGTGAGAGCTCACAGTAAGAAAACAAATCGTTCGCTTGTTAATGCACGGTAGATGAAAAGACTGGTGAATTCGAGCAAGAATTTTATGCCTCTCATGATCAAACCCAGGAATGATATTGATTATGAAGCATTTGATGGTTGTAATTCAAATTTGAAATCTGATTTGGTTGATGTTGTTAACCAATCTAATGAAATGTTTCAGGAATCAAAGGGGTTACTGCCCAAGAGAGGAATCCAACCTGAGTTACAGTTGCAGCAAAAGTGTCTTCTTCCTAACATTGACATGTAAAGGATCTCATTAATGGAAAGCGCATAAATTAAGATGCAAATCCAGGGATTGTTGAATAAAAGGATCATTCGGCCTACTCCTTTACCATGTGGTGCACCTCTTGTTTTGGCACCCGAGAAGAATGGTAAGAATTTCCTTGAATGGGATTAGAGAAGTGGTTTTCATCAAAGTAGAGTTGTTGAAGGAGATATATCGAAGATGACATTCAAAACCAGACAAGATTTGTTTGAATGGCTTGTTATGATTTTCGGTCTTTTCCATGCTCCTACTACTTTTACGCATATGAAGAAATATGTGTTGAAGCCATTTCTAGATAAGATATTCTATTTGGATGACATTTTCATTTTCCGAAAATTTCATTATGACCATGTCAAGTATGAGAAAATAATACTTGATGTCAGATGTCAAGAACATTTGTTTCTGAAGATGTCAAAGTATATGTTGGATAAAACTTCTTTGATGACTTGAGCCGTGAAATGTCTTCTTCCAAGCATGTTCAAGTTCCCAAGGGATTTTTGGAAGTCTACGTGGGACGTGGAGAAGGTGAGCTGAAGTTAGACCTCTCCAAGATTGATGTCGTAATAGTCTGTGGTCATACTGACTCCATTCCTATAGACACAGGTGAAAGAATCATACATTCCCATGAAGCCGCAGATTCCTTTGCTCTGCTCGAACTTTACGCAGGCAAGCTCAAGATAATCATTTGGATAAGAGGTTTTTTGGGAGAAACCCAATGTTAGAGGATAAATTTTGTTAAATTTTCTTCTATTATAGCTCATTTTCATTCATTAGCAGTTGTGCAAAAAGTCTTCCAGTGAGAGGCAAACAATGAGAGGCATTTGATTCTTTAAAGCAAAAGATCAATTCAGCCTTTATACTTGATTTTCCATACTTGAGACAGTCATTTAAGATTCAGGTTGTTGTATGTGACTATGCCATGGGTGCAGCATTTTTGCAATGTGATAAGCCCATTTCTTTTCATTGAGAAATTTTCGATGATAAAGTGTTTAAGTTGCAGCAACAAAGGCACTTTCATTGGATGGGTTTTCTTCTATTATTCCACTTAGTCAAAAGGTATAAGAAAGGTATAAGCAAAGAGTGTGTTGATGTACTTTCTAGGACTATAGTTTGTATAACTACTTTCCTCAAGCATCATTTTGTTTTACATGAAAGTTATGTTCAGAAAAAAAATACATACTTTCAAGATGTATATTCAATATTGAGTCAAAGGAATCAAGTGGAGGAATTTGTTTACCATTTGCATCATAATGTATTGTATCATCTTGGTAAGAAGGATGTTGCTACTGATAGTAACATGGAAAAGGCCAAAGAGTTCATTGAACGACTCCAAATGGTACATCAAATAGTGCAAGAACAACTTGAAAAGGTTAAAGGCAAGTACACAGAAAGGCACGACAAGAATCGTGGAGATCACAAGTTCCAATTCAATGATCAATGGATTGAGATTGGAAAGGTGAGGGAATTGTACCCTCACCTGTTGGTCAATTGAAAGTGATATTTTTGGATCCAAAAGGCTTCCAATGGGGAGGAGTGATCAGGTTCTCAAAATTAGGCTCAAAAATCAAAGTGTCTGAATTTTTTTAAACATAGCTTCAGATTGAAGAGCTCATCATTCTGATTCCAATGGTGTGAACGACACTCAAATCCGAGCTTGTATGCAGAAGTTAGAGAAAGTCAAAGTTCATATTTGACTTGCTTGCATGGCAAGATTGGATGATGTGGCAAGGTCGTTCAGCGAATGAGGAGGCACCAAGTGGAAAGTTGCCATTGGCCCTCGCGTGTCACAAATTGCAATCACAGGTAGGTTGGCATTAGAAATCAGACCCCGTGTAGGGAAGGGTGGGATGCAATAAGGCAGGTAGGATGGTTCTCAAGAAACAGTCGGAGGTACAATGCGATGGATTGCAATTGCAGATTGGTGAAGGGTCGGTGTTACAGAATCAACCCCTAGCAAGAATCGGGTTGTGATGCAACACCGCAATCGAGAAAAGTTCTCCATATATAAAACCCTAGTTATCCACCGAATTGCAAAATGTGATAAATACATGGATTCAAGAGGTTCATTAGTTCCAGTTTATAGTGTTGTCGGGTCCACGATATCACAATCGCACAATCATCGCTATGTACTCAAACCTTAAGCCCACCATTCCTTTCCGATTGTGATTTGTGATGGACAATCGGTATCGGCGGATTAATGCCCACCGCACGACAAAATTCTTGCTAAGTTAGCAGATTTTTGGAGCAAAATTGTGGGTTCCTGTCGGATGTGGAGCAATTTGTGGGACGAATAGTGGGAGAAGTCATAAATTCTTCAGTTTTCTAGCAATTTGGTTCCAAAAAGAGGCTAGATAGCCATTTTTAACACTATGAACTGATTAGAAAAGGTTTTAGAAGCATTTCGAGCATTGTAAACACAAATTTTTACACTTTTGAGCATAATAGAGAGGTCCAAACCATTGGAAGCTGGTCCAAGGAGACGTATCCCAGGAGGGGTGAACTCCTTTATCATGTGCTTGTTATAATTTGTTTTTGATGATGTTCTATATATTGTTATCTTGTTGCTCAGTTTCTGATTTATGTTAAATTGCTCACAAAATTAACATAAAAACTCTTCATTTCACTTGCAAAAATTGATGAATCCTTAAGCACAATGAAAGCATTTTGTTTATAATTTTAGGAAGATCTTAGCACTTCAAACTAATATTCTAAATAATATCACTTAGGCTAAGGTCTTGGAATATGGGAGTGAGGTTAACTTCTCTAAGACCAAAAAGCAAACCTAGTATCTTGTGGTAAGGCAGGAAAATCCACTTGTTGTCACATGTTTCCTAAGAATCCTTTCTAACGAGAGGTCATGCACAAGGTAACATTAAGGCCAGTGGCATGGTTTACACATATTAGTGGGTGTTATTATCCTTTTATAGCTATAACACTTGGGGACTCAATTATGAGAAGTACGCCTCAATTTGAGGATTTTCTCAGGGGATTTCAAGGTTAGTTTCCCCACCCCTATATGTGAATCCAACTTTAGATTCTCCCCATGGCAGGTGGCTTAGGTGGTATCCTTAGTGGGCTATCGTAGGTGACTTACATGGGTGAAAACAAGGGGAATGCCCTTGCTATACCTAAGGCAAGCGTTGGTAAAACCCATTCAATCCTCCCAGTGGGTGCTCCACTACTTGTGAGGGTTTGTGTCAGGTCTAAAAGGACCATTAAGAAGGTTTCCAATGTAACCACTTCAACCACATCTTCACAGTTGACTTGGGCCCTGATCAACCAAGATTTCGTAGTAGGAAGATCCCTTCTCTATCTTTCTTGTTTGTGTGTGCTTGATTCCTAGATTTTTTTTTAATGTGTGTTGTTTGGTCTAAGTCATATTTTGGCCTTAGGGGTTTCTAAATTAACTTAATTTGTTAAACATGTATATTCATCATGGCTTAAAAAACATTTGACGTTCTCATAGACTTCTAGGACTTTATCCTGAAGAGGTAGGTACATCACTGCATAAACGTAATTTGACTCTGACAATAGAGGACTTTGACCATACTCAAGTTAGGGAGGATAACCTTGGTCCTAGGGAGGAATATCTTATAACTATTGAATTGATGAATCTCCATTACAACACTTTAACCCACCTCTAACCAACCCTCTCAGCCCGACTATAGTGCAATTGAGGCCTTATGATAGTGAACCATTTTCCTTGTTTTCTTATAACATATCTAATTATAAGACTTCTTCTTCTATGAGGGAGATGGGTCCCTCTTTACCCTCTACATCGAAATTTTTTTATGGCATGTCATCTTTAACCCCACTTAGTGTGGCGGGAACCATCCCTCCTTCTAAAAATCTCACATCTTCTTAGGGAATTCCACCTATTACATCTATGACCCTGACAAGTTTTCTGAGTATGTCTATGTCTATTTCCACATCTAACATTGTGATGGGGCTTAAACCCGATCAATTTGTGGGGTATGGGATATTTACTCCTATCTTATATCAACCTACAATACCTAGCATAGGCACACCTATTTCTTGGAAAAATTTTGGAGGATCCATGGTTTCTTCCAGTGGAGTCACCAATTCTATTGTGATTTAAATCATACAAACACAAGGCGTTATTGCTCTATAAGCCTTGCCAAGGGCTCACCAGATAGACATGTGTGAAATAATGATACAAAAAATACATGAAACCCAAATATATTCTTTGCATCCATTCATAAATTATCAAATTAATATGTTGAGAATGCATACCTGAACCCTCATGGGTTGGGTATGAGTGTTGAATCTAATGTCATACCCAGAGAACATGCTTCTTTCAAAGATTCTACACTTAGCGATCCCAATCCACAAACCTACACATAGACACAACCAACCAAACAAAACTTTCCTTACGCAGAGGGTAGATTAGCATGAACATAATAACCATAGCATTATAGAGATAATAAATGTATAGAATGGAATTCATATTCTTGCATTAACAATCAAATGACTTATATATAGAAAGTATACCTTCAGGCAATGAGCCTCTTGTCCAACTTGTAGCCTTAGTCTCCTCCTCCCAATCTCAACAGAGCTCTCATGCTATATTATGGACACTATATCTCCTTTTCCTCTTGATAGGGAAAGACTATATAGGTTCATTATATCCTTCAGGAGAATGTATCTAGAGACCTAGGGGTTTGAGAAGTTAGAAAAATTCTACTATAATGTATCTTGTGAAGTAAAAAGATCAAGACTTTGTGATATGGTCCTTTCAAGATACAGAAAAATGTTGGAGATGATTCCTATAAACTCAATCTACCCTCCATATATGTGTTTTCAATAATGAATGTGGAGAGTCTCAAGCTCTATTAGCCTTCCATGTTGGATCAAGAGAAGGGGTGGGTCCTACCTCCCATAGAGTAATTAACACCAAATAACCTTGTAGAGTTAGAAGGGGATAAATTTTTGGATAAGAGGTCCAAAATTACAAGGCATGGGTAGCTTGACCTTTGGAATATTGGGTTGAAAGGACAAATTCCAGGTAAAGAAAAATGTTACTCTAAGGAGAATCTAGAGGAATATTTTCCTCACCTCATTCGATAAATTATTTTAGGAACCAAAAGCCTCCCAAAATGGGGAGGCATGATCCAAATTAGATCATTATATCATTTTTCATCTATCTTAATGTCGTCAAAGTGGAAAAGTTGGAGGAATTAGCTTAGATGGCCTTTTTTCATGGTGGATCCCAAGTTGGAGAATTGGGGTTTGAAACCTTCCAAGGTCATTTTGAGGAATTAAATGAACTATTTTTGGGTCCAAAATTTCTTACTTATGCCAAGCTCACTAATGTTGTTATACACTCAATATCTTTCCAATAGTGCTAGAAATGTAGAAATTTGATAGAACTGCAACTGCTTAAGAAATTTAATCTAAAATCACGAGACACAATTATACTCTACTGATCTGCTGAATGAAATTCACAATTTAAAACAACATGTATAAACATGCAATAAGAAAAACCACAAATAAACAATGATTTCTAGGGGAAACCAACTAGGAAAAACCCCTCAAGCATGTTTGCATTAATCAATGAATTGAGAAACTATTACAATTACTATCTCTAGCTCTAAGCTCAACCTACAAAAGAATAATTGTTGTCCTACTCAATGAACAAGCTCTTACCAAGACTTAGCAAATTCTATTCTCACTAAGGCCCCTATTTTCTTGCGCAAATCTTGAGGAAATTATCCCCTATTCTTTAGGAATTTCCTCCAAAATGATTACGTAGTTCCCAAGCATTGATCATTGATTGCATGCAATAGTTGTACACTCAACACTAGTTTACAACTAATGTTACACTACCTTGGAATCTCCACCATAGCTGAGCAATTTTGAATTCCTTGCATGCATGAGCTATTTTTTGTTGATTGATTAGTTAATTGGATGACCATTGAGTTAGACTGTTGTCCCACTACACAACTGACCTCCAACTAGTTCTATTAACTATTAGAACTAGTTTAACTGAGTACAACTGGAAATAACTAAACTGGATTGCTATAAATTAGAAATCACACATGCATAATTGAATTCCAAACCCTCTAAATCAAATTTACTGAGCTAATTTAGTGACAAGAGCCATGTCACCTCAATTAACTGCCTCCAAGTTGTCTATTGATGTGGAAATTCCGAATTTTCTCAATTTTACCAAGGCTAAGCCAAATTGTGATTTTCTTGCTACATTTCTCAAAAAGAAATACATTAATCAGATTTCACATGAAAAAGTTATGTCTCCCCAATAATAGCCCTTTGATTTGACCACCATTCTTCAAGAGGATGCCACAATCATCCCTTGTTACTCATGCAAAGTGGTATATCTAGTTGTGGACTATGAATAGAAGAGTCAAATTTTTAACTCTATTTAAGAATTGAAGGAGTCAAACTTGCCCACTATTTGGCTATCAGGCTATGTTAAAACCAAGCCACTAGGAGGGGTAGGGGTTTGATTCTATTCAATTTTATCTTGTTCCATAGTAAGTAAAAGCAATTGGGAGTGGGAGTTAAAGAACATAACAAAGGGGGTTAGTTTCTATAGCAGCCTAATAGGCCATAGGTCTAAGGTAAATCCACAGAGAGTGCCTTCTCCTTTATACTTGCATTATTTCCATTCCAAAGAAAGAGTAGATCAACATCACCTTCTAGTAGGGTTTTCTCTCGTAAGGTTTTCCTAGAGAAAACCTTTATGTGTTAAGAACACACTTATACTGGGGGGGGGGTTGCATCAGTATAATTCAATTTTTAGTTATTTAAAAATTTCATGAACAATAAGAAAATAATCGCATATGAGATCTATTAGTTGCAGAACATGCAATGAAAGATTTACATGGAAACCATTTTAGGAGAGGAAACAATACCATGGGTGGATAAATACCATGGGTGGATGCCACTTACAATACCATGGGTAAATTCCATGGGTGGATGAATAACATGGGTGGATGAATACCATGGGTTGATGCCATTTTCCATTTGGATCACCACCGACATCTCTTACTTTAAAAACTTGATGAACCAACGCTTCGAAGAGACCGATCCACCTTCAGCTACACAGAGTCCCAAGACTCCGGAAGGTGAGACTTCTCTAGAACATGAGTTCTTGAGGCATGAGAAGTAAAAAATACCCCAAATTCACTTCTAAGGAAGCCTCATTATTGAGTAATTATATGGGCCTTAATTGGCCTTAATTCACCTCCCAGCTTAGTCAAACCAATTATTCTCCCAACTTATTGCATACTTTTGATTATATTTTGCTTATGAGATGAGTTACAGTTGGATATTTTGCTTTGTGGTCTAATGTGCATATAATGCAAGAATAAAGGATAAAAGCAAGGGGAATGCAGGGATAAAAGGTAAAAGAAAGGAACTATGGTAAAAAACCTTGGTAAAACCTCGGATGGGACAAGGGAGAGGAATTACAAGAGGTAAATCCTCCTCATTTACTGCCCATCCATTCGAATATCCCTCCATCAGCTAAAATTACAAACAAACAAATCATGAGTACTAAAAGACAGCCAAGCAAGTGAAAGTACAAGTAGCCTCCCTACTAGAAGGCAACCGAGCTAGTGAAAGTGAAAGGAAAATTTACCATTAAGTCGGGAGATGTAACTCCCTAATTTTGAGGGAAGTCGTTGAGACTTCAGATGTATAAATAGAGAGGCTTAGGACCTTTGTTTTTTTAGCCAATCATTAGTCATCTAGTCAGTCACCAATAGTCAAGTGCAAACTTGTAACAGCTTGATGTAATATAGTGTTCTTTTATAATAAATATGAGTTTCGATTTGAGCCAGCATTGAGTTAACTCATAGGGCTGAAGCTCTTGGGTTAGGGTCGGACCGTAGCAGCCAAAGCTCCTCTTTATTGTATTTTTATTCTAGCTTAGATTCTCATTTTCTATTCATTAAGCAGTTCATTTCCATTATAGCAATAGCATAGATGCATGGTTTGATTGTTCATATTATTCAAGTAGAAGCATTTTCATTACAGTGGTTCAGGATAGATTCATGGCTTTCTGGTTCATTCACTTAAGCAGCTTCCTGTTTCTCGTTTATTCTTTTAAGTAGTTGCATTTCCATTACAGTAGGGTAGAACAGATTAGTTGTGATTCAGTTTTCTTCCATTTATTCTTGCATTCAATTAGTAGGTTGGCAAAGAAAATATCCACAAGGTTTCTCATAGGTGTCTCGGCCTCACCTCCTCCCTCTGGGACCGTGATGTGAGGAAGAAACCCTGCAGCAACCCAAAAAACACAAGGTTTTGGTTTTCACAAAGGGTTTGTCATTTAAACACATTCACTGAGTTCATTGTCACTCTGCCCCTTTAATAGTCATCAGCTCGATTCGTTCTCTTTCTGCCATTCATACCTCACTCACATTCCCATGTAATTCCCCTTCAACACGAAACGCCTAAGCAGAAGTTGTTAAATTCATGTTTAAATAGGTTTTTCCAGTAAATTGCTTTACACAACAAAACTAACCAATCACTGCTCAAATTCCTTTTTGCATTTGACTTTTCGCCCTTTAAATCCATGCTGTCAATCTACCTCAACTAATCTGATGGCTATCACACACCGCTCACCAACCTGCTTGATCCATTCCCCACTGTAGATTTGCCTTGCCAGATTTGATGGCCTTCACATGATATCGTGTTGATCTCCTGTTCGACCATTATCCGGCCGAGGGCACATGATATGTGTGGTTTCCTCGTGCAACGTGTCGTCCAGTGAGGCTAATCGCATGAAATTCTACAAAACTGCTTACAGCTTTGAGGGCGCGCGATATTCCGCTTAACGCCCTCTGAATCCACTCTCCCATTTTTGCACGTTTTCTTTTGCCCAGTTCCATCTCTATCATCGATCTGTCTCCTGATCTAACGGCTGCCACTTCACCTAATACCATTTCTGCACCTTCCTTTTTCCCACGATCTTCATTGTCCATCTAACGATTGATTCCATGATATAATCTCAGCCATCCATCCCATTAGTTGACCATGTTCGGCCATTTGACTACGTACCCTCCTGCAATCCGATCTCAATCGTTCATTCACTTTCCACCCGCCTGATCCAACGGTTCTTATGAACTGTTGCTCATTACGTTCCCTTTCCACCATTTTGATCTCTGACCGTTCTTCCGCTTAGACACAAACCTAGCCTAGTTTCGATTATTTAACCCTTAGTCTAAGTTTTGATGGTTTTACTTCTGCAACTTAGGAAATTAGCATTACATGATTGCTTTCTTCATTTTTGCAGTAGAATAACTCTCCCCTAGACTAGGTTTGCTCTCCTTCCATCAAAATCAAGCTTCTTCTGACCCTATAGAAGTCTGGATTGGAAACCCTGGGGTCTCCTACCAGATGAGCAATGACAATAGGAAGTACCTTCACTTTTGTTTGTGTATATAGAACAGTCACCTCCAAGTTTGTACGAACCTCGGGTTGATAAGTAAAGCTGGTAGCCCTGGGAGTTGCAACATTCTTGCTGCAATACCTAGGCTCATCACTTTTTGGCACCTTTGTCGGGGAGGTGTCAAAGTAGTAGTCATTACTATTCTTTTCTTTTATTTTCTAGTTTCCAACTTTCTTCCATTAGTTTATTTATGCAAAAGTAATTTAGTTTCTCTTTCATTTTGTCGTTTATCTGCTTTCCTTTCCATTATGCAAGTTAATCTAGTTTCCTTTCTGTTCTGCAAGTAGGATTTCAATTCAGCAAAGCAATTTTCCTTCTGTCAGTAGTCTTTCATTCAGAAATTTCAATTCAGCAAGTAGTTTTCTTTTGTTAGTGGTTTTCATTCAATTCAGTAATTTCATTTTTGCAAAACAAAAAACAAAAAAAATATTTGCATCAGGCATATTTAGTTTCAAAAGTAAAAAATTTCATTGCATTATAGTTTTCCATTCAATCATATAAAAAAAAACAAAAAAAATTCTCCAACACCAACCCAACCCCCCCATTTGATCATGTGGTGTAGTAAGAGCCACATCACCATTCACTCTTGCAGGTAGAAGAAGAAAATGGCAAAGAATGTAGAAGAAATGGATGGAGATGATGACAATAAGGAAGATCCTCTTGGATTTCCCATTCAAGATACTAATGGTACTGTGCACATGAAGAACATCCCTCCATCTTTTCTTCCAAAATTTCATGGTCTCGGGACAGAGGATCAAAAAACCTTTCTCTTTGAATTTGAGATTATTTGTAGATCTTATGGTTATTTATCAAAAACTCAAAAATTGAGATTGTTTCTAGCAACTTTAAAGGATAGAGCTCTTAGATGGTTCATGAACTTAGGGGATAATTCAATAAGATCATGGAATGATATGCAAAAGACATTTCTAGACAAATATAAAGATCATGATCTTAAAGAAGAAACCTTTATAATGAATCAAAGAGAAGATGAGAGTCTAGAGGATCTAATAGAGAGGTTCATGTACAAAGTTAAGAGGGAAAAACTACATCATTTAGGATCTGACACACTAAAAACCCTCTTGCTTAGAACAATTAGAGATGAGTGGATTGATCTCCTTGATCTCATGAATAAAGGTGATGTATACCAATTATCATTTGAGGAAATTTGTGAAACATGCAAACACATGTCAAGAGGAAAAGAAAGAGTGGGTAAATCAACATCAAGATCAGTAAGTCAAGATAAACTTGTAAATTTGTTTGATGAGTTTAAAGCAGAAATTCTTAGCAATCTAAAAAAACAAGTAGAAATGTTAAGAATGCAAGATGAAGGAAAAGAAAATGTAGATATTTGTGTTGCAGAATCAGGGGATGTTAGACATTTTCCATCATTACCAAGGTTGAAGAAAGTTCACCAGGAGGACAATGGACCAAGTCCATTGCCAATGCAACAATGTTATGTAGCTCCAAGAGGACCATGGCAGCTTATTCAGACTAATATGATGCAAGAGCCTAATTCATAATTTCAATCTTATGCACATCCACCTCCAAGTAGTTGGAACACACCTTTTCCTTGGCAACATTGGCCATCACAACCCCAAAACCAATCTTGGCAACAAGGTTGGCAAGGAACTTATGGGAGCCACCCACAATATCCTCAATATCCTCAGTGTTTTCCTCAATACCCTCCATACCAAACTCCATGTTATCCTTACCATTCACCTCCACCACAACCACAACCCCATCCATATCCATCTCAAATATACACTCCCACTCAACTACCTCTACCACCATTTCCAAACCCATGCATCAAAGTCGCTCAACCCACTTATAATGCTGAGATACAACACTTCCAAACATATCCTCTTGAGGTAAATAGTGTTCACCATAGCTCAAGAAGAGTACTAAAAAAAAAAGATGCTCCTGATATCATTGAAGGACAACAGACAAAAGAAGAAGATTCAAAAGAGCAGGTCAAATAACCATGGGCTGCGTTTGATGAAGAGTAAATAGAAAAATCAGAGATTGAGAAAGCTCCCTCATGGTTACCATCAAATCCTCATTATGCCCAAGAGAACACTCAGCAAAAAGAGGAATATTTGAAGGTCATGAAAAAAGAAGACATCCAATATGATCCAAATCACGAAGCGAACTAGGGATATCACAGCTACATTCAAATATGGTGCCAGACAGTCGCTAAGTTGCAACATCGCTCTCTTCCTCAAATATGCTTGATCCTTTCAAAGTCAAATCATTTGGTCTCTGAATCTAGGTACATGGCACAACATACATTTCAAGCCCCCATATCATATTGTATGTCATCTTGATGTGCACCTGGCTCCATTGGAAGTATTCTTATACTTAAAAGTGATTTTGTTTTTCAAGTAGGGTAGGGTAGAAAATAATAATAATAATAAATCTAAGGTGAAAACCTCCTTTGAGGTGCCTCAGATTGGCTCATTGATTGAAAACCTCCATGAAGCGGTCAATGGGTTGAAAAAGAAAAAAGAAAAAACATAATTGTTATTTGCATGTGGAGGAGAAAGAACAAGCAAGGAGGAAGGAGATGATCCAAAGGGAACCCTGCCACACATATATTCATCTCCTCCACTCCTTACCATGCATCCCTCCATAAATTCCATTGTTCTTCACTTCATTGCTCCAATTCAGGTGAAAATTGTGTTATCCACAGGGACCCATCACCTCATCCATTACCATCATGCCTGCATCCACATACACTCCTTCTCCCTCTGTCCATTCATGGCAGCATCTTCACAGCACCATCCAGCAACATGATTAAGAAATTCTCAAGCAGCTCCACCAAACATTGCCAAGTGGTAATCCAGGAGCTCCACAGCAGCAACATCTGATCTACAGTCAGAGACATCATCAGCAGACAGCAGAGGAGGAAGAAAGAGATACACAGCAGCAACAACATCCGGTCTGTAGTCAAGAAAGCATCAGCAGACACCAGAGGAGGAAGAAGAATGATCGTCAGCAACAACTTTGATCTTTGACAACTGCAACGTTGCATTAAGGCCATAGGTAAGTATCCTACTCACTCACTCATATGCATCATTTGACCAAAAATTGTAAAGGTTAATAGGTAGTTGGTTTGAAAGTAAAAATGTGGCCAGTTTCCTCTAAAAAAGGCTCATGGATTACATACACAGGAAACTTTGATTTCTCAAAGATTTGCTCATTTCCTCTTCAAGCCTTACAAGAAAGATTCTCATCAAGTATATCTCATGTGAGGGTAGATACAATATTTTTTATGGTTACCATTTGAGAATGCTTGAAGAATTAAGATTTGGGGTAGAAACACCAGCTCATAAAAAATTTAGCATACCCTACTTCTTGATGCAATCACTTATGGAATCCAACAACAAAGAAAAGACAATAAATTATGAACAATTAGTTCACCATGGGTTGATCAGAGTCCTCATTGAGGATGCCCACCAGAACCTTAAGATCCCTACAACATGGATAGCCTTCACTGACTTACCAGCAGAGGATGACATCAAAACCTTCATCTATGGTGTTAGTCCTTTTGTCAGTAAGGAGGAGGCAAAACAAGAACAAGAAGATACAGAGCTAGATGGGAATGAGATGGATAAAGAAGAAACTAATACAAAGGGACATGATAAAGAAGACACTAATACAAAGGAACATGATGCTGAAACAAAGGAAGAAGCGAAGCAAGAACCTAATAGAGATGAGAAAGAAAAAACAAAAGAAGAAGAAGGAATTGAAACAAAAAAGAGAGAGTAACAAGAAACAAAAGAGCTAAGTGGCTTCAGGGACAGAGAAGCATTTGAACAATCAAATTCCATGGCCCTAATTAGTAGCCATAATCTAATTGCAAGTGATCCTCAGCTAACACTTTGATATCTTTCTTCCCAAGGGTAAGCAAGTACACATTTTGAGGATATATTTAGGCTGCTAAAGAAATGATAATATACATGCCTACTAAATAAGATGGAAAACAATTCCATATAGCTTGAAGATCAGAGAATATCAGTGGGAAGAAGGAGAAAGGAAAGCAAGTTTCTATAAACAATAAAAAGAGACCACAGCAAAAGCATGAGATGTCAGAGAGGCTACCAGAGCCACTAAGTTTCTCAGAGGATGAGCAACACTTTCAGTAGGGGGTGATGATGAGCCTCATTATTGAGTAATTATATGGGCCTTGATTGGCCTTAATTCACCTCCCAGCTTAATCAAACCAACTATTCTCACAGCTTATTGCATACTTTTGATTATATTTTGCTTATGAGATGACTTACAGTTGGATATTTTGCTTTTGTGGTCTAATGCGCATATAATGCAGGAATAAAGGATAAAAGCAAGGGAAATGCAGGGATAAAAGGTAAAAGACCTTGGTAAAAGCTCAGATGGGACAAGGGAGAGGAATTACATGAGGTAAATCCTCCTCATTTACTACCCATCCATTCGAATATCCCTCCATCCACTAAAAGTATAAACAACCAAATCAGGAGTACTAAAAGACAGCCAAGCAAGTGAAAGTACAAGCAGCCTCCCTACTAGAAGGCAACGGAGCTACTAAAAGTGAAAGGACAAGTTACCATTAAGTTGGGAGTTGTACCTCCCTAATTTTGAGGGAAGTCATTGAGACTTCAGATGTATAAATAGAGAGGCTTAGGACCTCATTTTTTTTAGCTAGTCAGTCACCAATATTCAAGTGAAAACTTGTAACAGTTTGATGTAATATAGTGTTATTTTATAATAAATATGAGTTTCGATTTGAGCCAGCACTGAGTTAACTCATAGGGATGAAGCTCTTGGGTTAGGACCCGACCCTACCAGCCAAAGCTCCTCTTTATTGTATTGTTATTCTAGCTTAGATTCATGTTTTCTGTTCATTTACTTAAGCAATGCATTTCCATTATAGCAGTAGAATAGATGCATGGTTTGATTGTTCATATTGTTCAAGTAGAAGCATTTTCATTACAGTGGTTCAACATAGATTCATGGCTTTCTGGTTCATTCACTTGAGCAGCTTCCTATTTCCTATTTATTTGTTTAAGTAGTCTCATTTCCATTATAGCAGGGTAGAACATATTAGTTGTGATTCAGTTTGCTTCCATTTATGCTTGCATTCAATCAGTAGGTTGGCAAAGAAAATATCCATAAGGTTGCTCACAGGTGTCTCAGCCTCACCTCCTCCCTCTAGGAGAATGATGTGAGGAAGAAACCCTGCAGCAACCCCAAAAACACAGGGTTTTTGTTTTTTCACAGGGTTTTTTGTTTAAACACAGTCACTAAGTTCATTATCACTCTAACCATTTAATAGTCATCAGCTCAATTCACTCTCTTTCTGTCATTCATACCTCACTCACACTCCCATTTCATTCCCTTTCAACACAAAATGCCTGAGGAGAAGATGTTAAATTCATGTTTAAACGGTTTTTTCCGGTAAATCGCTTTACACAAAAAAATTGACCAATCACCGCTCAAATTCCTTTTTACGTTTTACTTTTCACCCTTTAAATCCCCATCATCAATCTGCCTCAGCTGATCCGATGGATATCACACACCCTCTCACCAACCTGCTCGGTTCATTCCCCACCGTAGATCTGCCTTGCCAGATCCGATGGCCTTCACGCAATATCCATGGATCTCCTGTCTGATCGTTATCCGGATGAGGGCACGTGATATGAGTGGTTTCCCCATGCTACATGTCGGCCGGGGAGGCTAATCGTGTGAAATTCTACAAATCTGCTTACAACTTTGAGGGCGCACGATATTCCACTTACCACCTTCTAAACCCGCTCTCCCATTTTCGCACGTTTTCTTTTGCCTGCTTCCATCTCCGTCGTCAATCTTTCTCCTGATCTGACGGTTGTCGCTTCAACCGATACCATTTCCACACGTTCCTTTTGTCCACGATCTCCACCGTCCACCTGCCAATTGATTCTGTAATATAATCTCAATTGTCCATCCCATTAGTTGACCATGTTCGACCATCTGCCTACATACCCTCCTGCGATCCGATCTCAACTGTTCATTCACTTTCCACCCACCTGATCCAATGGTTCTTATGCATTGTTGCTCATTACATCCCCTTTCCACCATTTTGATCTCCGACCGCTCTTCCTCTTAGACACAGACCTAGCATAGTTTCCGTTGTTTAACCCTTAGTCTAAGTTTTGATGTTTTTACTTCTGAAACTTAGGAAATTAGCATTACATGATTGCTTTCTTCATTTTTGCAATAGAATATCTCTCCCCTAGACTAGGTTTTCTCTCCTTCCATCAAAATCAAGCTTCTTCTGACCCTATAGAAGTTTGGCTTGGAACCCCTGGGGTCTCTTGCCAGATGAGCAGTGACAACAGGCAGTACCTTCACTTCTACTTGTGTATATAGAACAGTCACCTCCAAGTTTGTACGAACCCTGGGTTGATAAGTAAATCTCGTAGCCCTGGGAGTTGCAGCATTCTTGCTGCAATACCTAGGATCATCAGAAGGAACCATCTTAAAATCAAAAATGAATTACCTAAGTATGATGGTAAGAACTTTAAAGTCGTCGTCATATGGGTAAATAAGATGGATGTAATTTTTCTATCAAACCCTATTTTCGGCGAACAAGAAAGAGTCATGACCACATCCAACTATTTAGAAGCAGGAGTGTATGATTGGTTTTTGTGGTGGTCATCTAAATGCACAGGTTAATCAAGCTCACGAACAACACATCTATTTGATCCAAACACCACTTCATTTCCTTGATCACACATTTGACTAACACTCAACAGGTTATGCTTTAAACCATCTACATACATAACATTTCCAGCTTTAACCTTTTCTTTCAAGAAAACAGAACCTTTACCTTTATGATAGTTGGAGTGTCATTTCCAAATGAGACATTCTTTTCCTTTTCTAAGGCATTATATGAGTGAAGTTTCTCTTTTTTACCTATCATGTGTTTGGAGCATCCACTGTCGATGTACCACTGATTTTCTTGTCCTTCTGCATACAAGGCTATACCATATATTTCTGTTTGAGATTCTTTCCTTATCCATATCTTGGGATTTAATGGTGTTTGCTTCTTTTGAGGTGTTAGCCAAAATTTTCTCCTACATTTAGATTCTTCATGACCAAAGTTGTTACAGATTGAGCATTCTATTTCATTTTCAAGAGGAGAAAAGTTATTATAGGAACTTCACTTGATCCCTGTTACATTCCTTTGCTTTTGTGCTTCTCTAGTCATAATGGTTTTGTAAGCAACGCATTGAGCAGCTTTGTGCCCAAAATTATGACATGAAAAACATTTCCCATTAAAGAAGTTTCTGCGACTATCGAATCTATTTACTTGTTGATTGTAGTTTCTATTGATATTCATCTTTGGAGAAAATTGAGTATGGTTTTCCTGAGTTTGGTTGTGGCTTCTATTGATATTCATCCTTCGACAAAATTGAGTATGATTTACCTGGTGATCAACTTTATGCCTTTGCTGACGATTGTCATACTGTTCACTGGTATTTGCTGCATCAAGATAGCTTTTGGTGGAGGTTGACGTTTTCTGTGTTTGAGATGCTTCTTCAGTATATCCAAGACCTGTCTTTATCAAAGGAGAATGTTGAACTTTTATAATTTCATTTAAAGTTTCTAATCCTTTAGCAAATATAAGATTGAGAGATTTTTTTTTCTCAAGATCTTTTCTTAGACCCACAATTTCACATTCTAGTTTTTCGTTGTGTTTTTCTTTTTCAGCAAGTTGGTATGTCAAGTTATCTATGATCATATTCTTTTCTTCTAAATAGATTTTGAGTTTAGAGATTTCGTCATGAAAGTTTTCCTCTTCTAAAGCATCCCAAAAATCATCATTGTCATAAGCCATGAGAAGTCTATAATAATCACTATCAGATAAACCATCATTATCCTCTTCTAAACTATCCCAAAAATCATCATTATCATAAGCCATGAGAAGTTTGTAATCTTGACCAGTTTCATCTTCATCACTATTAGATAAACCATCGCTATCTTCATGAGTATAGTAACTCCTTCTATTCACAACTTGTTTCCTATTCCCTTTTGCATATTCCTTTCCTTTTTCATATTTATCTTTATGAGGACATCTGGCAGCATAATGACCGACTCTACCACAAGCAAAGCATTTGAAAGGTAGCTTACCTCTGAACCTTCCAGAACCCCATTGAAGCTTCTTGACAAAATTTACCTCATCTTCTTCTTCTTAAATGTGTCCTGATTCATTGTGTTCTTCCTTTTATTTTCCTTTTGTTGAAGCTTTAAATGCGGCTTCTCTCATATCTGATGGACCTCCTTTTCTCATCTCAAAAGTAGTTAGGATTCTGTGAAGCTGTGTCACAGTGATATTCTGCAGATCTTGTTTTTATTCTATGGCAAAAACTTTTTTATTCAAATTTAGTAGACAAGGATCTCAAAATTTTCTCAACAAAGGTAACCCAGATTCTTCATACAATTAACAACCTCATCTATACGTAAGAAGTAACTAGCTATACTCTCATCACTATGCATCTTAAGAGTTTCATACTGAATCCTTTGTAGCTCTGAACAATTTTGTCACATATCTCTTTGGCTGATTTGAGCTGCATGACTTTGACAAACTCTGATTATGAAAAACTTCACAATAAAGTATTGACAGCTTTGGCATTGGTTTCATATTGCTTTTTACCTGCGGTGTCTGTAGGAATTGTGTTGGCATTATGTATAGCTATATGTTACAGATGTTGTACTTGATGGCAACTCCCATGACAAGGCTCTCAATTTATTGAAAAATTAAGAAGGACGCAGGAAATCAGTTCAGAAGGTGCGTACCCGCAGGTACACCATGCAAGAGCCGCATCCAGAGACGCAGGCCATCCATTCAGGAGGTGCGTCCACCCAGTGCACACATTTCAAGGCAGAGAAAAGCTCACGTGGGGGTTTCTTGTGTTTTACTCTTGGTATCTAGCCGACGGTATTGTGTTATTATGGTGTCGGCTCGTGGTATTGTTCCATGTTTTAAGGAGGAGCTTGCCTATATAAAGCAAAGGAGATCATTTGGATTGAGCATGTCTTTGGTTGAATATCTTATGAGGTGAGATCTGGTCTAGATCTAAAAGGCGAATCTACTGAAGGACCGAGATCTCTTTGGCGCAAGATCAGATCTGTAGATCTGACTGTTTGGGTTACACTTAAAGTCTTGAAATCATTCATTCCCGAAAGGACGCAGGTACAGTGAAAGGAAAGTGCGTCGGGACGCAGTGCAGTAGAAGGATACCTGCATGGGGACGCAGGGTAGACGAAGTTCAGGTGCGTCCGGGACGCAGTTCAGTATCTGGAGATCTGCGTGGGGACGCAGGGCGACCAAGGTTCAGGTGCGTCCCTGAAGCAACAGGACGCAGCGCGATAGTGTCTTCGGGTGCGTCCTTGCAGCAACAGGACGCGGCGCGATAGTGTTTTTGGGTGCGTCCCTACAGCAATAGGACGTAGTGCAGTTGAAGGAACAGTGCGTGGGCACGCAGCGCAGCAGAAGGATCGCTGCGTGTGGACGCAGGGGAGCAGAAGGTTAACTGCGTCTGGTCGCAGGCGACAGAAGGGAAAACTGCGTCTCTGTCTTAAGATGTTCTATTGATTGAATTTCTCTGTTGATAAGGTGTTCTGGGTTAGTTCTGTTATTACTGATCTGATAACTGTAGTGGACTGTAACTGTTATGTACTTGATGATCATTTGATGCTTTATGAAAAGAAGTAGGGGGTTGTAGCTCCCTTCCAGGAGAAGACTGGAAAACGAGAGAGAGTTGTAGCTCTCTGCAGGTTGCAGCCTGCGTACTGGTAAAGGACTGCACCAGTACAAAATTATTGTAAAAGGAGTATCTAATTTGAAAGAAGATAGAGACATATTGCAGCAGGTGGTTTTCAACCACATTGGGTTTCCACCTTACATCTTGTGTTCTTTGGTGTGACTATCTGTTTTCTTTGTTCATGCTCATTATTTTATGGTACTGACATGCAAAAATAATTCAAAGATAAAATAAGGAAGATTTATTAATTGCTAGATAATACTGATTCACCCCCCCTCTCAGTATTATTTTCAACAATTGGTATCAGAGCAGGTCCTTCAGAAAAGCTTGATCGCTTGAAGGTAGATCGTTCATCATGAGCAACTACGAGAGAGAAGCATCAATCAGGCCACCAGTTTTTGATGGGACAAACTTCAATTATTGGAAGGTAAGAGTTACTGCATATCTTCAATCTCTCGGTACAGAAGTTTGGGACATTGTAGAAACAGGCTATACTTTTCCTTCAGCTACTCCTACAGATCCAGCTGAGAAAAAGAAGTATGAAACAAATGCAAAAGCAGTCAGTACTCTGTTAGGATGTATATCCCAAACGGAATTCATGAAGGTAATGCACTACAAATCCGCAAAAGAAATATGGGACAAAATTGTCACAAGCTATGAAGGAGATGCACAGGTAAAGCGTGCTAAACTTCAAACTCTCAGGATTCAGTATGAGACTCTCAAGATGTATAATGATGAAAGTGTGGCTAACTATTTTCTTCGGTAGATGAGATTGTTAATTGTATGAAAAATTTGGGTGAAGAAATAAGAGAGGCTATAGTGGTTGAAAAGGTTCTAAGATCTTTGTCTCCCAAGTTTGAATCTAAAGTATCTGCTATAGAAGAAAAGGAAAATCTACGAATTCTTACTATGTCTCAGCTACATGGAATTCTAACTGCTTATGAAATGAGAAAGGGAGGTCCTTCAGACAGAAGAGAAGCTGCTTTCAAGGCATCAGGCAAAGGAGATTATTATGAAGCAAGCCACATCCCAGAAGAAGAGGAAGAAGAATCAAACTTTGTCAGAAATCTTCAAAGGGGTTCTGGAAGGTTCAGAGGTAAGTTACCTTTTAAATGCTTTGCTTGTGGAAGAGTAGGTCATTATGCTGCAAAATGCCCTTATAAGGATAAAGGAAAGGAACCTGCTAGATGGAACAAGAAACAGAATGCAAATAAGAAAAGCTACTACACTCATGAAGATAGTGATGGTCTATCAAACAGTGATGAAGATGAACAAGGTAATGAATATAAGTTGTTAATGGCATTTGAAGATGATGATTATATGGATGCTGTAGATGTGGATAACCTTTATGATGAAATTACTAGACTCAAAAGATGTATAGAAGAAAAGAACATGATCATTGATACTCTACAATTTCAAATTGATGAAAAGGAAAAACATCTTGAAAAATTAGAAGGTGAAATTGTTGGTCTTAGAAAAGAGATTGAGAAAACAAAAGCTATTAATCTCAAGTTTGTCAAAGGATCTGAAACTTTGGATGAGATTATCAATGTGCAGCGATCTCCTCTAAACAAGACAGGTCTGGGCTATAATGGAGAAACTTCTCAAGCATCCACCTCAAAAGGTTATCTTGATGCAGCAAGAAGAAATGAGCAAAAGCAAAATGAAGATCATCAGGTAAAGCAGGGACGAATTACAAACAGAAACTATCAGGGGCAATCCATCTTAAGGGTGAACAAAAGCTACAACCAGCCACAGGTAAAATCTTCTCAATTTGGTTCAAGAATGGATGACAATAGAAATTACAATCATTTGGTCGGTAGATTTGATAACCGCAGAAGTTTCTTCAATGGACAATGCTTTTCTTGCCATAACTTTGGTCACAAAGCAGCTCAATGTGTTGCATATAAAACAATCATGACTAGGGAAGCTCAAAAACAAAGAAGTATGACCGGGATTACAAAAAGGACCTATAACAACTTTTCGGTTCTTGAAAATGAAGTTGAATGTTCTATTTGCAATAACTTTGGTCATGAAGACTCTGAATGCAGGAGCAGGTTTCAGCAGAAAAAGGAACAAGCCTCAAGCACCAAAACATGGAGAATAAAGGAACCTCAAACAGAAAGATGTGGGATAGCTTTTTATGCAGAGGGACAAGAAAATCTATGGTACATTGACAGTGGATGTTCGAAGCATATGACAGGTGATAAAGAAAAACTTGAATCTTATTCTGCTCTAGAAAAGGGAAAGAAAGTCTCTTTTGGAAATGATACTCCTGCAACTATAAAAGGAAAAGGCATTGCTCAGTTAAAAGAAAAGGTCAAGGCTGGAAATGTTCTGTATGTTGATGGATTGAAGCATAATCTTCTAAGTGTCAGTCAGATGTGTGATCAAAGAACCGAGGTTATATTCAGATCGAATGGATGTCTTGTTCGTGATCTTGATACAGGTAAAACAGTGCTCAAAGGCAAAAGAACTCCAAATAATCTGTACATATTTGAAGAAGGACAACAACAATGCTATCTAAGCAAGGATGAAGAGCACTGGTTATGGCATCGAAGGTTGGGACATCTAAGCTTCTCACAAATAAGGAAAGCATGCAAATATCAGGCAGTTCGCGATCTTCCAGATATCAAAATTCCTGACAACACCATATGCAAATCATGTCAGTTTGGAAAACAAACCAGAACTAACTTTCCAGAGAAAGAAGGATCAGCTAGCATGCCTCTTGAGCTAGTACATATAGATACATGTGGTCCTTTCAGGAAAAGAACACCTCGAGGAGAAGAATACTTGATATTATTCATTGACGATTTCTCCAGGTTTGTCTGGTTAGGACTTATGAAGCACAAAGATGAAGCATTCGAAAAATTCAAATCCTTCAAAGCCTTGGTTGAAAATCAATCAGGTCACAAAATTAAGTGCCTCAGATCTGATAGAGGTGGGGAATTTACTTCAAATGAATTTTTCGATTTCTGTGATGAACATGGGATAAGGAGAGAATTCTCTACAGCTAGAACTCCTCAGCAAAATGGAGTTGTTGAAAGAATGAACAGAACAATCCAACAAATGGCTCGTGCTATGCTTGATGAATCAGGAACTCCCGCAACTTTTTGGGGTGAAGCTGCACATGCTGCGGTTGTTATTCTCAACAAGACAAATGTCCGGGTGAACAGAACTCAAACTCATGAGCTTTGGAGTGGCAGGACTCCTTCGATAAAGCACTTCAAAATCTTTGGGAGCAAATGCTATATCAAGAATACTGATGAGCAGCTTGGCAAACTTGAACCTAGGGCAGATGAAGGCATTCTTCTTGGTTACTCTCCATATAGCAAAGCATACAAGTGCTACAATAAAAGACTTGGCAGAATTGTTGACAGCATTGATGTAGTAGTTGATGAGAAGGGATACATTCCTAGGCAAGTCCATCATGAAGACATCGAAGAAGATGAAGGCTACCCTCAAAGACAGAATGATGAAGAAGAAGAAGAAGAACCTCAAGAAGAGCCAGAGGAGCAAACAAGAATAGAAGAAAAGACTCCATCCAGATATGTTCAGAAGAATCATCCAGAATCTCAGATTGTGGGGCAGAAAGAAGCAGGTGTACAAACAAGAAGAACAGTTGCGGAAGCCTCAAGCTATTTGGCATTACTCTCCTCTACTGAACCACAAAATGTGAAAGAAGCATGCAAAGATGAATGTTGGATGAAAGCAATGGATGAAGAACTTGAGCAAATCGAAAAGAACAACACTTGGGAGCTGGTTCCTAGACCAAAGGATAAGAATGTTATCGGAACAAAATGGGTCTTCAAAAATAAATTGAATGAAAATGGAGAAGTAATTAGAAACAAAGCCAGACTTGTTTGTAAAGGGTATGCGCAGCAAGAAGGAATAGACTTTGAAGAAACCTTTGCTCCTGTTGCAAGACTTGAGGCCATCCGAATGTTCCTTGCTCTCTCAAGTTTTCAAAACTTCAAAGTATTTCAAATGGACGTGAAATCAGCCTTTCTGAATGGAGACTTGGAAGAAGAAGTGTACATTGAACAGCCAGATGGGTTCATTCTTGGAAATGATCCAAATCTTGTATGCAGATTGAAAAAGGCTCTCTATGGTCTCAAACAAGCTCCAAGGGCTTGGTACTACCGTTTGGACAAATATCTTCATCAACAAGGTTTTTCAAAAGGTTCAGCAGATAGCAATCTTTATATAAAAGCTGAAAATGACAAATTGCTAATACTTGTTGTGTATGTAGATGACATTATTTTTGGCAGCAATGAAGAAGCTATGAGTCAAAGCTTTGCCTCGGTCATGCAGAAAGAATTTGAAATGTCCTTGCTAGGAGAACTGACATATTTCCTTGGTTTGCAAATCCAACAAAAAGAAGGAGGAATCTTTTTATCTCAAACCAAGTATCTCAAACAGATTTTGAAGAAATATGGCATGGAAGATGCAAAACCAGTATGTACACCCATGGTCACAGGATGTAGTCTCAGTGCAAATGATGAATCTGCAGCAGTACATCAACCAACCTACAGATCTATGATTGGAAGTTTACTATATTTGACAGGTACCCGACCGGACATCATGCATGCAGTTGGAATAGTTGGAAGATTTCAGGCAAATCCGAAGGAGACTCATCTTCAGGCAGTGAAGAGAATTTTCAAATATCTTCAAGGGACTCAAAATTATGGCTTATGGTATCCTAGAGATACAGATCTTACACTTCATGCTTATACAGATGCAGATTGGGCCGGAAGCGTGGATGACAGGAAAAGCACAAGTGGTGGTGCGTTCTTTATGGGTTCCAGACTAGTATCTTGGTTCAGCAAGAAACAGAGTTCGATTGCCTTGTCTACAGCTGAAGCGGAATATGTTGCTGCTGCATCTTGTTGCACCCAACTCCTTTGGATGATGCAAACTTTGCAGGATTTTCAAATCACTTGTACACCACCTATCCCCATCTTATGTGATAACACAAGTGCAATCAGCATCTCAAAGAATCCGGTTATGCATTCAAAAACCAAGCACATACCAATCAAGTATCATTTTCTCCGGGAACAAGTGCTTGAACAGAAGGTCAAGTTGGAGTATGTTCCTTCTAAGGAACAAGTTGCTGATATCTTCACCAAACCATTGCCCAGGGACACTTTTGAATACCTCAGGCAAAAGCTGGGGGTTGTTGATGCATCATCTTATTGTTGAACCTTTTCTGATTGATGGCACAGGTTCAGGGGGAGCATATAATGCATTGTTGGCATTATGGAGGATGGTCAGAAGGAGATCTTGGAAATAGCTGCAATATGTCTCTATCTCTTTCATGGTGGATTATGGTTCTTTGTTGCAGATTTGGTTCATTTTCAGGAGGAGCATGATCTTAGGGGGAGCATACCCCTTTGCCCTTGATGTCAAAGGGGGAGAATGAAGCTGAAGTTTGTGAGGTTGCCATCAAGTCCAAAGGGGGAGATTGTTGGCATTATGTATAGCTATATGTTACAGATGTTGTACTTGATGGCAACTCCCATGACAAGGCTCTCAATTTATTGAAAAATTAAGAAGGACGCAGGAAATCAGTTCAGAAGGTGCGTACCCACAGGTACACCATGCAGGAGCCGCGTCCAGAGACGCAGGCCATCCATTCAGGAGGTGCGTCCACCCAGTGCACACATTTCAAGGCAGAGAAAAGCTCACGTGGGGGTTTCTTGTGTTTTACTCTTGGTATCTAGCCGACGGTATTGTGTTATTATGGTGTCGGCTCGTGGTATTGTTCCATGTTTTGAGGAGGAGCTTGCCTATATAAAGCAAAGGAGATCATTTGGATTGAGCTTGTCTTTGGTTGAATATCTTATGAGGTGAGATCTGGCCTAGATCTAAAAGGTGAATCTACTGAAGGACCGAGATCTCTTTGGCACAAGATCAGATCTGTAGATCTGACTGTTTGGGTTACACTTAAAGTCTTGAAATCATTCATTCCCGAAAGGACGCAGGTACAGTGAAAGGAAAGTGCGTCGGGACGCAGTGCAGTAGAAGGATACCTGCGTGGGGACGCAGGGTAGACAAAGTTCAGGTGCGTCCGGGACGCAGTTCAGTATCTGGAGATCTGCGTGGGGACGCAGGGCGACCAAGGTTCAGGTGCGTCCCTGAAGCAACAGGACGCGGCGCGATAGTGTCTTCGGGTGCGTCCTTGCAGCAACAGGACGCGGCGCGATAGTGTTTTTGGGTGCGTCCCTGTAGCAATAGGACGCAGTGCAGTTGAAGGAACAGTGCGTGGGCACGCAGTGCAGCAGAAGGATCGCTACGTGTGGACGCATGGGAGCAGAAGGTTAACTGCGTCTGGTCGCAGGCGACAGAAGGGAAAACTGCGTCTCTGTCTTAAGATGTTCTATTGATTGAATTTCTCTGTTGATAAGGTGTTCTGGGTTAGTTCTGTTATTACTGATCTGATAACTGTAGTGGACTGTAACTATTATGTACTTGATGATCATTTGATGCTTTATGAAAAGAAGTAGGGGGTTGTAGCTCCCTTCCAGGAGAAGACTGGAAAACGAGAGAGAGTTGTAGCTCTCTACAGGTTGCAGCTTGCGTACTGGTAAAGGACTACACCAGTACAAAATTATTGTAAAAGGAGTATCTAATTTGAAAGAAGATAGAGACATATTGCAGCAGGTGGTTTTCACCCACATTGGGTTTCCACCTTACATCTTGTGTTCTTTGGTGTGACTATCTGTTTTCTTTGTTCATGCTCATTATTTTATGGTACTGACATGCAAAAATAATTCAAAGATCAAATAAGGAAGATTTATTAATTGCTAGATAATACTGATTCACCCCCCCTCTAAGTATTATTTTCAACAAATTGTTGTTGGAAAATTATATCCTCCTTCCACAATTTTCCAGACATCTGTTCCAAGATATTGTAGATAGGTTGTGGTTCTTATTTTCGAATAAACAAAGTTGCTCCCATTGACGATTGGCAGTCTGATGGATCCCATGCTTTTGTGATTATTCATCTTGATGGATCTTAATTCAAGCAATCAAGCTTCTTCTGAAGGATTTGCTCTGATTCCAATTGTTGGAAATAATACTAAGAGGGGGGGTGAATCAGTGTTATCAAATCTATAACTTTTTCATTTCAATAGTCAAATTTATATACACTACTTCATTGAAGGTAACTCGCGTGCACATGAAACTGTATTTAAGGCAACCAACATATATCCAGCAGACTTATGATTCAGTTAATTCATCATATGTTGATCTTTAATCAGTGCATGAGTACTTCATTAACCATATAAGTAGTAACCAGGTGTAATAATAACAAAACAAACCATTACACATAAGAAACACACATGAACACCAAGATTTAAGGTGGAAACCGAATGTGGGTGAAAACCACCTACTGTTGTCATCTCTGTCTTCTTTTAATAATAAGAAAATCTGTTTACAATCTTTTACTGTTGCAGACTCATACCAGTACACAAGCTTCTAGCTGCAGAAGTTTACAACCTTCTCTCGTTCTCCAGCTTCCACTGGAAGGGAGCTACAACCCCTTAGCTCTTATACTAGCCAATATGTTTACTAGTACATAGGTTCCAGCCTACAAAAAACTCTACTCTTCCACCAGGGACCACGTTTCATGAATTTTCAGACTGGATGCTCCTGGCACATATCAAAACATATGAAGACCTTGACTCATCAATAACCCATCAGAAATTTAGAAACTCAAAATTCATCAACCAACATGCAGTTAATCTGAAACAATCAGATCAATGTCATCAAAACACTGTGTTGAACCCAGAAACCTGCACCAACATTCAGAACCAACTGAAACCTCAAAAATTCATGTGTCAGACTGTATACGCTACTTCAATGAAGAAAAATTGCATGTATACGCCACTTCCTTCAACCAAACCTACGTATACCTCTAAATATTCTGAATCATAAAATCTCTTAACCACAACTGTACCAACCAACAGTATATTGAACATCTATTGTCAACTTACAAAACTTTACATAGGTAGGCAACAAAAAACTCTTCTTCTCACTTATACAATCAATCAAATATCAACCTCCTTATGCATTCAAATTTACATTCAGATCTAAGAAGACTTCATTGACAGACAACAGTAAAATATCAGCAGCAATAAATTAGCAATACTGATCTGATAGATCAGTCATTTTTTAACATCAAGCCTTTCTTTTGTATACACTACTTGAAAGAACAAAACCTGTGTGTATACACTCTTTGGCCGAGATGAACCTGCGTACAGATCTGCAAATATTGACTAAGAACATTGTTGCAATTCCAGACTTCAAACAAACCCAAATCATGATAGATAATGAATAAAACAGGTGCAAAACATCAAATCTAGCCTCAACCAATATCAGATCATTCAAGAATAAGTCATTTCAGGTCTCATGATTCTGATCTAATATCGAACTTAAGGTGCACATAAATATTTCAGATCTGGTCCCAAACATAACCCTGCAACATAAAAATACTTTAGATAGAAGTATTCCTTGGAATCTTATTCACTTTCACATTGGCCTTATGATCCTCTCTTCTTTATATATTTTTTGGCCTTTCTCAATACCATGGACCGAATTCACTTAGGATCAATACCTTAGATCAAATGCCATGGAACGAATACCTTGAACTAAATACCTAGGGTAAATACCATGGTCCAAAGATACCTTGGACCAAATACCTCAGACCAAAACCATGGTTTTCAACATGTACGTGCTTTTCCTTCTATGGGAGTGCGTGTGTACGTTATATGCTTTTTCTGTTCTGAATACCTGCGTGTATACACAGTTTGGACTAAGTGAACCTACATGTATCTCTTAAACTTCTCTTTCATCATCTTCTTCCTTCAACTTCTTTATTCTGATCAATAGACCTTAGTTCCATCTTCCTGATCCTTTGTACCACTTCCCTATTGCCTCTGAGTATTCATGTTAGCCTCTTATCAAAACTGAGTTGACCTGAAGAGTTTCCATCAAGGAAAATACTTGTATCATAATGCCAACAATCTCCCCATTTGGACTTGATGGAAACCATGATGATGTTGACTACTGATAGCTATAAAGACTGTTAGAGATACCACACAACACCAAAATGCCAAAATACTCTCCCCCTTTGACATCAAGGGCAAAGGGTGGACCACTCTACTCTCCTCCTTTGCATGATGCTATCCATACTCCCCCTGAGTACATGCCACGTCTACAGAGAGATGATTCAATATAATAACATGACACTATAACTCAACAAAGTGAGTATGACCTCCCTATGACCACAAATACATACATCCATCAGCCAACCAATTTAAAGAAAGGAAATTCAGAAATATGTTGCAGAATGTGATATTTGTCAAAGAAACAAGAGTGAAAATGTTCCAACTCCAAGATTTCTACATCTACTACACATTCCAAATCAGAAGTGGGAGGAGACTTCAATGGATTTTATTGAAGGACTACCTGCATCTGACAAAAAGGATAAAATATTTGTAGTATTCGACAGGCTCACTAAATATGCCCTCTTTATGGCTATTAAAAAGACTGACACAACTAAACAAATTGTTGATGTGTTTTGTAAAAATATTTACAAACTACATGGGTTTCCTAAGGTCATAGTCAGCAATAGAGATGTAAGGTTTAAAGAAAAATTTTGGAAGGAATTCTGCCATCAAGCAGGAATATTCCTCAATTTGAGTTTGCCTATCACCCCCGAATAGATGGGCAATACAAAATTGTTAATAAATTCTTGGAAACATATCTTCGTTGTTTCGTTATAGATAAACAAAACAGATGGACATAGTGGCTACACCTAGCAGAATGGTGGTATAATATCGTGTACCACACGTCAGCTAAGATGACATCCTTCCAAGCCTTATATGGTTACGAGCCACCCCGGTGGAAGGACTTTGCACTCCTTGATTCTAGGGTACCAACAGTTAAAGACCACCTAGGAGAAAGTCAAAGGATCATCAACTTACTAAAAGAAAATCTAACCATGGCTCGTAATAGAATGAAACAACAAGCCTACCAACACCATTCTGAAACAGAGTTCAAGGAGGGAGATTTGGTCTTTGTTAGACTCCAACCTTATAAGAAACTATCACTAAAACAAGGGAAGAATAAATTGTCACCTAAATATTATGGACCTTATCAAATAATCAAAAAGATAAGTAGTGTAGCTTACGGGTTAAAGTTATCAGACAATTGTTGAATCCATAATACCTTTCACGTATCAAGTCTCAAAATAGTATTAGGGCAAAACCAAATAGCACAAACAGACATACCAGAGACCGATGAAGAAGGAATAATAGCCTTTGAACCTGAAGGTATACTCACTACCTGAGAAAAGGTTTTACTATCCAAGACAATAAAGGAATACCTCATCAAATGGAAGAGGTTACCAGATGAAGATTCATCTTGGGAATCAGAGTGTTTCTTGCATCAACACCCAGGTCTACCTATGCTTTGAGGACAAAGCATCTTAAGGGGAAGGAAATGTTATGAACTTAAAATTCATAACAATTAATTAAAATATCAAAATATTAAAATATTATTTAAATAAATACATTATTAGTTGTAATCAATTAATTAACAGATAATTAGCTAAATGAAGAGACATTAGTCCCCAAAGGACATGTCTCTCTGATTAGGCATGGCCAGTCAACTCCTATTTAAGGAGCACTGCCTCAACCTTGTAAACATCATTCAAATTTTTATCAATATATATATATATATATATATACATTCTGAATTTATCTTGTGTTTTATTATCAGTCAAACATCGATTTAGAATTAAATTCTAACAATGAAACTTGAAGAGAGTGGATATTGTATAGAGTAATAAGTACAAACCCCTCAAGGACATAAATCTCATGCCTTGATCATTCAAATCCAAATGATGTGAGATCTAATGAAGGTAAATGATGGAAATAATTATGAAGCTTAATGACCTAAGATCTAATAAGGGTAAAATAAGAAGATCCTTACAAGGAAGAATAGTGTGAGTTCTATTAAAGGTAAAATATGTAGACCTTTATGAAGTCAAATAGAATGAACTTTAGTAATGATAAAATATGAAGACCATAATTGTTCACCTTTAATACTAATTTATATGAACACTACTAGCAATACAAAACAACTCATACAAGCAAAGGACTATATACAATTACGCAAGTATGGTTGTCACATATACATGTATTTATATGCTCATTTATATTACCATATATAGGAATACAAAACTATGGGACATTGATCAAAGTTTCCCAAGTCTTCAATAGGAGATAATGAATGATGTGTCTAAAGTCAAAAAGATTCTAAGAGAAGAATAATATACAAGTAAGCTTCTAGGAAAGTACATGTAGATACATGAAATACATAAAGATATACAGTAAAATAATAGATAGCCTATAAGACTTTGTCTCATAGTAGAGAACAAGGTGAGATAACAAATCACATCAAAACAATATAAATATAACAACAAAACTAATGATTGTTTTAGATAATTAAATATTTTGTTGAATATTAACTAATTTATTGTTTTGAAGTATCATACATATGTGGTTAGAACATAATTAAAAGTAAGTAGACAAATAATTATAGAGAATAACTACAAAATAACAATAGAGAATAAAGGATAATAATACGAGACAATTCTAAATGAAAATATAGGGAGCAATAAGAAAATTATCACTAACCATAAAATAACATAGATCACTTAGCTCTAACCTTGTTTATCTAACAAAGTTAACCACATATAAATACAAAATGGCTCCTAAGGAACATTAATTTCCTATTATAGTCATAATCCTCTCTTCATTATATATGGAGCAAGAAAATATTCTCCAATGTGGTTACATCAATTTCATTACACAATGGGTATGCATTGAGAGTTGCACACTTAATGTCCAAGAAGTTTCTATCATAATATGTCTAAAGGTTGGTTGATGTTCACTTGTTGAGGTTGATATGTCACTCATTTTCTCTAACTAGAACTCAAAATTTAATGGGCACTCTATGTTGATTCATTTCATGCATTAATTGTGCCTCCATGTATGCATCAAGTTGACTTAGCATTATCTCCTCAGTGTTTGTTTTTTGTGCTTAATAAAATTTAAATAATGATAAACCTTATATACAATACCAAAGGTTGATTAATCATGACCACCTAATTGGATTAAGTAGTAATTTTCTTGTCCATGTATAATGTTGTGTCACGACTAATTTACAAATCATCATTTAAATATCTCATATATCTTCTCTTCCATGTCTTTATACATTCTCCTTCATGCACTAATGTGACTAGCACATGTAACCGTCATTTACAAGGCCAGGAACACATACAATTACTTCACAACTTCTCATTCAAGTTTATTAAATGTCAGGATACTTTATAATGTGAATATCTAGTGTATAAATGTAAACTATATATATTTTTATTTTATGGATTTTCTTTGGATGTTTGTTAATGCTATTTGGTTCTCTATTGTATAATGACACATATTCCCCTTGGGTTCTGATCCAAAATTAACAAATGAAGGTTTCACGAAATGAATTGCAAGTTAGTATATGTATTTTAGGCAATGGATCGTGATTGCAAAAGCACACAAACTAAAGTAAATTTTGCAGAATTTAACAATTAAAATGGACAACATGCACCATCAAAACACAACAAATTGATGATAGAGTTCACCCCTATTGAGCTACATCTCTAGGTCCAACTTCCAATTGTGGAATTTTTTATTATATGCTCAAATGCACAATTACATCATCATACAAGTCTCAATTTACAAAAATAACACTGAAATTGCGTCCAGAATGCCCAAAAGCCCTTACGTAGGCTCTTCTTGGGCTAAAAATGGCCAAGATATGCCTCCTTCAAAATGTCTATAAATAGCTCCACAAATTATCCTGCTCTACAAGCTTGGCAACAAAGTGACTCTGTGGTGTATTGGTATGGCACTCAGTTTGAAACCCAGAGGTCTTGGGTTCGATCCATGATTCTTGGTGAGATTGGCGTTTTGTATTAAATATTAAACAAAAATATTTTAAATATTGAAGCCCCCTCCGACTCCCACGTGTATGGTCGTGTGGGATCATATGACTAAGGGGCATGGGTCATAGGCCATGCACCCTCCCATTACTTCCACCCTAGCCTTGTGGAATGGCATGTGGCCTAGGGTCGTTGCCTAGGGCACTAACAAGGTGCCACACGCCCACCCCTTTATCTTTGTCGATGGTTCTACGTTTGAGCCAAAACTAAGGGCTGGTTCGATAGGGAACACTTGTTGGCTCACCCATCCCTCCAAAAATTGAGCCATACCTCTTTAAATAAAAGTCTCCCACCATGGTTAACAAGAACCACCTGTAGCTTGATTAGTTGGGCATTCGTTGCGCATTTAGGAGATCATGCATTCAATTCCTGTGGAGGTTTTTCACTCATTCAAACCATTTTTTGGCTACAATCCTAAGGCCATTTGACACCCTCTCATTGGGCAACGTGGTGCCCTCTAATTGGCCCATGCAGTGGCTTAGTATTGGCCCAACTCATCTACCTACAACCCAATCACCTTGTGCCATTGATCCTCATGCCATTGGTCCACCTGCCTATATTTATAACCTAGTTAGTTGATGACATCATCATGACGCCATTGTATGTACTGCCATGTGGAATCCATACCTTACACAGCCAACCCGGAAAGTTGACTTTTTAGTTGTTTTCCAAAAAAATCAGAACACAATACTTCCTCATACGATGTCGGATTAAGGCGATTTAAGCATCGTTGGAATCAGAATGACGAGATCTACGACTTGCCGCTAGTTTCGAGAGATTTTGATCACTTTCATTTATGAGAATATTTTTTACCCCTTAGATCATTCCTCCCCACTGGAAACTTTTGGACCACCAAAAGTCTTTTTTTCTCTCATCAATAAATGAGGGTATATCTCCCTCACTTTCCCGACCTCTATCCACCTTGATTTTCTTGGATTGGTACCTTTGAGCCCCACACGAAGCTACTCCACATTGCCTTTGCATGAATTTTTTATCCTCCTGATCAACAACCATAGGAGGCTCATACAATCTCAATTTTTCCACATTCACAACTGAATAAATTTGCATGTAAAATGGCAAATCTAATCGAAAAGCAATGTTACCAATCTTCTCCAATATTTTGAAAGGACCATATCTAATTTGCTTGAAATTTTTGCCTTCACCTTGTAGTCTTTCCTTGCTGACATACAACCAAAATTGATATCCCACTTGGAAATCATGATCAACCCAATGTTAATCATGTCTTTCTTTGTACTTGGCGTGGATTTTATCCAGCTATTCATGTACCTTTTGATACTAGCTAAATTTTTCAATGAAATGTTTGGCTTTGTCCACATCACTATGTCCATCTACTGCGATATCTTTACCAAAGATAAAATCCAAAGGGTTCTTTGGAAAATAACCAGAACATGATTCAAATGGAGATACTTGTGTAGATGAATGCTTGGTACGATTTTAGGTATGTTGGATGTAATGAAAATGCTCATCCCAAAGTTTAGGATGCTTACCAGAGTATCCTCGGAGGAGATGCACTATTTTTTTATTTACTACTTTTGTCTGGCCATCACTTTGTGGATGAAATGTTGTGCTCTTCTTCAACATTGTTTCTATGAATTCCCATAATCTTGACCAAAAATTCTCGATAAAACAAGAATCTTGATCAGAAATAATCGAAGTAGGTAACCCTAAATGAACCCATACATTTTGGAAGAACATCTTTGCGGTCTATTTAGTTGTGACTTGTTTATTACATGGCATCAACACACACATTATGTTGAAACGATCCACTACAACATATAAATGATCATGACCTTTCCTAGACATTGGTAGTCCCCTAACAAAATCCAAAGAATTACTTTCCCAAGGACGAGAAGGACAGGAAGTGGAGTGTACAAACCGAATTTCCTATTACTTAGGTTTCTAGTAGCGCACATTGAACATCATTTTACATATCTTGATACAGTTTCATTCATGTGATGCCAATAACAATACCTTTGTAATTGAGCAAATATTTTTCCTACACCAAAGTGGCCAGCAATAAGAGAAGCATGGGCTTCCCTTATGACATTGACTCTTTCACCCTGTGGAACACATAACTTTCCAATATAATAAAAAAAAATTGTTATGAACATGATAATCCAACTTTTCAACGTGATTTCCTTGATTCAAAGTTGCATAAAGATATTTAAAATCTTCATCTTGAGCATATTGTTTAACATAAATTTCATTCATGATTTAGCTATGCTTAAGAATAACATATGCATTAACAATAGGCCTTGATAACATATCTACAAATTTGTTGTATATACCTTTCTTATACCTAATTACCAAATGAAATTGTTGCAGGATTCCCATCCATCTAAAATGTCTAGCTTGTTGTAGCTTGGTTTGCAATTGTAAATATTGCAAAGGTTAATGGTCAGTATGAATAATCATTTCTTTACGCATCAAACAGTGCTTCCATTTCCTCACACTTTGTACCAAAGCATACAATTCATTATCATAAGTTGGATAGTTAATCACTACATTGGAAAAAAAATCAGAATGATAACATATTGGCTTACCATGCTCCGTCAAAATTTCTCCCATAGCATATTTTCTTGCTTCAGTTTGAATTTCAAATGGTTGCTTAAGATCTGGAAGTGCTAGAACTGGTGTTGTACTGATTTTCTGTTTCACATAATCAAATGCTTTTTGTTGCTTTCTTCCCCACTGAAATACCTACTTCACACTTGTCAAAGCATGTAATTGGGATGCAATGAATGAGAAGTTAGCAATAAATTTCTCCAATATTGGTTTTCTCCCAAAAAGCTCCTAATTTTTTTTACATTGTTGGGTTTAAGCCAATTCATAATAACATCAACTTTGGAGGGATCAATCTTCAATTCACCACCTCCTATAATATGACCCAAATAAACCAAAGGGGTTTTACCAAATCCACATTTAGACATCTTCAAATTCAACTTTTCATTTTTCAAGACATCTAGAACTTGCTTTACATTCTTGACATCCTCTTCATGAGTCTTACCTCTTCATGAGTCTTACAAAAAATCAGAATATCATCTAAGTAGACTATGAAAAAATCATCAAATAATGGTCACAATGGTCATTCATACCTCTCATGAATTTGGCAGGTGCATTACAAAGCCCAAACAACATAACTAACCATTCAAACATACCTTGTTTTGTCTTGAAACAATTTCTCCAAATATCATCTTTAGACATCCTTATCTAATGATAATTGCTTCTCAAATCCAACTTATTAAAATAAACAACATCCTTTAACTGATCTAGCAAATCATCAATGTCAAGCCAAGAGTAACTATAAATTAATTGATCATTTGCATTAAGATAAAACATGGATATATACATGGAGAGGGAGACAATTGGGCTTCATCTCCCAATGTCTATTTGTCTTCCAATTCCCTTTATTTTTCTATTTACCCAATCCCAAAGATTAGGTGTCAACATTCCCAACCCTAATATGAAGGGATTTTGGTGATTCCAAGCATCATTCTGAATCTTTCAAACTTTTACATTCAAAGAATTTGGTGAAGATGTCTGCAATTTGCTCATTTGTGGAACAATGTTATAGGTGGATTGTTTTGGCCTCAACATGATGTCGAATCAGATAGTATTTTGTATTGATGTGCTTGGTTCGATCATGGAACTTTAGGTTCTTGGCCAACTTTATTACAGAAGTGTTGTAAATCAAAATAGGATTTGAATGCACTTGTTTCTCCTGCAAATCTTCCATAATTTTCCTCAACCACACAATTTCCTTCATTTGTTCAGCTGCTGCCATATATTTTGCTTCAGTTGTTGAATATGTTGGAACTGATTTTTTTTGTGACCTCCAGGGGACACTTCCTGATCCAAGACTCATAACATAACCTAAAGTAGATAGTCTAGTTTCCTTATCTCCATCGAAATCTAAATCAGAGTATCTAATCAAGCAGAAGTCATAAACCTATGTATCCTTGATTATAAAGTCTTGAGTTCCCTTCAAGTATATTAGAACTCTTTTTTCAGCAGACCAGTGACCCTCACAAGGCTTTTGCATAAACCTGGAGAGGGTTCCAACAACAAATGAAATGTTTGGTCTGGTAGTAGTTAGGTAGTTGAGACTTCCTACGAGTTGTCTATACTTCGTTGCATCCTCAAATTATTTTCTTTTAGTGGATGTGAAATTTAAGTTATGTTCCATTGGATTAATCAAAGGATTACACTCAACCATGCCAAACCTATTCAACATATTTCCAATGTACTTCTTCTGACATAGGAATATAAAGTTCAGATGTTGGGTTACTTCAATACCAAGATAGTAGTGAACATAGCCCAAATCTGTCATTTCAAAACCTTTCCTCGGTTCCTTCTTTATGGATGCAATGTATCTCTCATTGTCCCCTGTCATCAGAAGATCATCTACATACACCACAAGATATACAATTGTTTTGTCAAATTTCTTGACAAACAAAGTTGTGTTAGCACTCAATAAATCCCTTAAGGATGAGGAAAGTGATCCCAGGGGTAACCACAAAGCACTTTTAGGTTAAGGTCTAGTCCCCCTTGTTAGAGCCTAAATCTGCCTTAGGTTGAAAGAAGGCAAAATCCAGGATAACCACAAACCACACTCAACCTCGTAGCTAGCCCTATGATGACAGGAGAGGGCTCTCTCCGGGTCACGCTCAGTGAGGAATAAACAATATGGTCTGAGATGACTTAAACTGAACACTGATTTTAGGCTAGTAAATAGATATGGAAAAAGGCGATTTTTGAATGACAGAATTTTCTGGGCTGTGTAGGACCAAAGGACCGCATGAGCTGGGAAATTAAATCAAAGACATAGAATAGTTCATGAGGCGAGATAGGCAGGAAGTTTAGCAATCAGCTTTAAATAATATGGAGCGGGAAGCTTGTTGAGGGGGCTGAAAAGGGCATATGTGATGAATCATTTTCAGACAGAAGAAGAAACATAGAGGATGAATGTTTTCCAAGGCAAAGCAATAAATTTGGATTCTACCTTTCCTACTTAAAAAAAACATTCAACTGGAAATGAATATGAATGAACTGCAAAACATTACAAGTTACATATGAAACAGAGAAGAAACATATTGCTAAAACTCATGCCACAGAAATCTCATAAATCAGAGTTGCATCATTTTTCATTAATCTCTTGGCCAAGCTGTAAAGTGAATACGCTAGGTTTTTCTCTACACTATTCCCAGAAACTCCAACCCTTTACAAATGACTTTTAATACAATAAATAAGCTCAGAAGTGGGAAAGAAAATCGATGAAGATAGGGAGTCGTTTAATGATCATTAATGAGCTGACGCTGAAGAGCCAACCGTTTGCCAGCATTACATTTTCCACCCAAACGACCAATGGAGAGGTCTCCGGACTCAAAACCTGCCCAAATTCTTGGCCATGCACCATCAGTCATGATTTTTCATGCCAAATCCAATGATGTAAACTTTTTTCAATTTGGAGCTCCATAGCAAAAGCGCACGCCACGTGCGCAGCGCATAGGGAAGTGGCGTGGTGCATTGGGCTTGAAGCACGGCGCATAGAGCCTGTGCGTAGTGCGTTTTGCAGGAGACGTTTGGAGGCCTTCCCGGTGTCCAAATTGGGCATAGGATAGCTCTTTAGAAAGGTATTTGAGTCTAATTTCCAACCCAACCCGAATTTTTCAATTTGGAGTTCATTTGCCCTATCAAAAATCAAATCTCCCAAGACTAGTCAAAATGTGCCAAATGAGGCTGCCTCAAGGCAGAGTGCTGTTGCATTCAACTTTTAAAGGTGTTCCTCAACTCCAAATTGATCTCATGATAGCTCATTGGAAGGATCTTTGTGTCTAGTTATCATTTTACTCATCACACAAGTCATTTGGCTAACCAAGCTAGGAGAAAACTTTATTTTCCCAAGGTCACTTTAGAGGTGCATCAATTCTCCCGAGGCAATTGTATTTTTGACATTTCTCTAAAACCATGCCACCTGTGTAAAAAGTGAAGGATTTTTTTCTTCCTTGGCCTATTGTGGACAAAAACCTCTCTCAGTTTTCCAAAATTCATCTTTTCTTGCTCATAAACATCATTTGAGTGAATTATTGGACCTTCCTTTAGCCTACAAGTATTATTGAAGCACTTTGAGAACAACAATTTGCAAACCCTAGACCTACTGACCAAGTTGAATCTTTGCTTATCAAGTGATAAAAACAAGACTATAAATGACTTCAAGACTGTCTTAATGAACTTTAATAAACAGAGCTGAGCCAGCAGGACATGGCATGAGGGATAAATGAGTGACCAGGTCCTTCCGTCAGAATATGGCATGCTCCTAAATGGAATGCAGGTGATCGAGAATAATGGGACACCTAAAAATGAAATGCAAAAATAGTTTTGATCTCTAAGGAGGACTGACAAGACCGACTCTAACATTGGCCCCAATGGGGGATGGTATCTCCCTGGAGGTGCCAAGAACTGCAGATCTTTGGGAGAGCAGACAGTGCCTTTCATCCATTGGGCTATGGAATCAAAACACGGAAACTGACATTATGCAGACGGACTCTGACTGAAGACTCAAACTGAAAACCATAATAAAACCTTTCCTCGGTTCCTTCTTTATGGATGCAATGTATCTCTCATTGTCCCCTGTCATCAGAAGATCATCTACATACACCACAAGATATACAATTATTTTGTCAAATTTCTTGACAAACAAAGTTATGTTAGCACTCAATAAATCCCTTAAGGATGAGGAAAGCGATCCCAGAGGTAACCACAAAGCAATTTTAGGTTAAGGTCCAGTCCCCCTAACCTTGAAGAGGGCTCTCTCGTTAGATCAACTATCAATCAAAAAGACTGATAGGATATGCATTTTAGACTAGGTATTAATCTCAAGGGTAGATGATATAAGATTTGATGGAAATGTTAGAAGTGAGGGCCGGTGAAGTATAGGATTATAGCACATAATGGCATGCATGAGCCATCTAGATAACAGAGGCAAGGTAGGTGCACACTCCAAGTCAACCGTCAGTTGTAGTATAGTGAAGAATGAATGAAACACAAAAATATTCAGTCAAATGTAACAGATCATATGGTTATGAATTCTGTTACATAACTAATGGAAAAATATTTACAAGAATCATGACGGAGCAATAAATAATCTATCATGTATAAGGTCCACTATTATCTTGAGCATATAGGAATGAATTCAAGAAAACAACTTCATAAATGGATATTAGATTAACACAAAAGAAACACAAACTTGATAACGCACACCATAAGAATCTCTTAAACTAATAATTTAGTCTGGCCTGAGCTTTTATTAAAATGTTTACAGTGCCTCTTCCTCTCAGCAATTCTCCATCATCTTTTACATTGTACATTTAACCTTTTATATTATTTAAGCCAAAGTCCAGATACATTGAATTACACCCACTAAGTGATCAAATGGTGTGTTTGATCATTTCTAATAGAAATAGTAAGATCCAGGTCAAGCATAGAAGAGCATTAAGTCGGAAAATCATCTTCATCCTCATCTTCCCATAGACCTTTGGAAAATCCTGAACTTCTTGTTGTGATGCCAAAAATCATCCATATGCCTTATTGGGTCCTACCGAACAGTCAAACATTGTGGAACATACAAAAATGGTAGAACATAAAATCATGACTATGGAAAGGATATTAAGTCGTAAAACCAAATATCAGTACCATAAGCTTGATCTTCCGAGGCTAAGTCCTTTAGCTTGGGAAAGGGGGGCGATTCTTTGAAGTATTATAGTATTATAGTGGTTCCCCGTATAAAACATGGACCACACATATATGTGCTTGGGCCCGTGCCTTGTACCGATAGCTCATGGCTCTTTCAGTTCTTTATGACTATTATGCTATCCCCCACATTGGATCTCCTCTCTCGACGATTCCAATCGATGGTTTTATTCAATGCACACATTACATTTCACTGATTGCGATCATCGATCACCTTTTGTGTGTGCCCCTTGGACCTGTGACTCTTCATGTACCCACGTTCAACCCTCTTATCAAAGCCCCTCTGGAGGTTTCCAATCAGAGATATACTTTGGTGTACAACATCTCAACTTTGTCGATCACCTTTTCTGCATAGTGCCTAGTCCTTTGGCTCCTCAAATGACTGTAGGCCAACCCCAATATCAGAGCCCCCCAATCGTAGGTTTTCAATTGGAGGTTTCACTCTGATGCACAACAAGCCTCAACCTCTGATCGCCCATATGTGATTGATGACATCATCATTGCCACGTCACCACTACATCACTACCACGTGTCATCCTGTGAGTGGTGACATGTGTCACCCATTTTTGGCCCCTTCTGACCCTTGAAAATGTCAAATCCACCTGCCACGTGTCCACCATATGGACACGTCATTATTCACGTCATCATCCACGTGGCCCTTATCAAATCCAATCATTGACCACCATGCATCCCTTTGGGAGGAGAGATAAAAGGCCCAGCTTGCCCTGTTCTACGATGAATTTCCTATGTTATTTTGTTTTTGTCCCTCCCGGCACTTTTATCACATATCGCACTGCGCCACCTCCGAACTGCAGGATGTGGGATCTCCAATCGCCGATATGCAATATCTGCAATCACTAATTGGCATTTTTCTTTGACCTACATTATTTTCTCCTTTCGAACCTCCAATATGCGGGATTTTCGACCCTCCTTAGGCATTTTCCTTTATTTTGTCGATTTTGAAGAGTAAAATTCAAACTTCTCTTACTTTTGACTCTAGGGTCCATTTGGGGAGCTCCACGTACCACCAGAAAGCTAATTCTGAACTCCATCTAATGATTTCACCTACAATATAATCTGAGCCAAACACTATAGACAAAAATTCCTCCCACCTTTCGACTAGTTTTTTAACACGGGACTTCAGGGACTGAATGGCATCTTTGACAAGTAAATATTTATGCTATGCCACCTAGTGATTCATAGGCTAAATTGACCAAAATGAATAGTGAGAGACCAATACCACTGATTCCTATTATAGGACTCTAACATCGGCTCCAATGGGCATGGCAACCTCCTAGTGAGGTGCCAAGAAAAAAAAGCAGACTAGTGGCCTAACCATTGGGAAATGGAGTCAAAACTACAAACCGACTAACTGCAAACTGACTGAAAAACTTACATAACTATAAACTTTAAAAGAAATAAGAAAATTTGACAGCACATCACTGAAGTCTTAGGGCCTTCTCCTCGGGCTTCAAACCTCAATGAGAGTTGTTTGCTGCTGCTAACAATATATACACTAGGTGATCTCCTCCTCCCAATGTAACCAATCAAGAAAATGGCTACTTAACTAAGTTATTCTCACAGTTCCCATGAGAAGGTAGAAGAAGGAAAAGAGTGGCAACCCAAAATTCAACTGATCTTGAAAACCAACATTATTAAAGAGTACAAGCTCCCATAACTCCTGCAACATACTGGCCATGGGATAATAAAACTCTTCTTTTGCAGGCTCCAAGAGACTAGAAAAAAGAATCCTTAAAAACATAACTAGTTACCTCCACTTGAGCACTTTGTTCATCAATTTTGCTCTCTTCAACTAAGACAAATATATTCATAGTAGTAATATGCACATCTATAGGATCTGGGACAACTTTCTCTTCTTCAGGAGATTCTTCAATTTATGAACTTGGAGGGAGATCTTCAAGTGAAAGAGGCTCTAAAACAACCCCTTCTCTTTCATTTTTCTTCTCTTCTTGATATGGCTCAGTTTGTTGAATTTCTTCATTAATCTTTGTCTGATGAGTTTCATCTTCAACTGAAAAAAAAAATGTTACCTGTTGGGAATATTCAAGAATATATGGATAACAAACCTCTTCTATTTCTTCTTGAGGAAAAGACAACTCAAGCAAGGCTTCTTCAATTTCATCTATCATTACATCTTGATCATAGATGTCAATTCCCATGAGCTGAAATAAATCATCTAATTTTCCATTAAATCTTTCTATCATCACTATAGAAGGATAAGTCTGTTTAAAATTTGTACAAAACACTGAATAGAAATCCATCAAAGAACATATACTTTCAGCTGGAAAACCTTCATACCATGACCTAACTTTATCCTCTAAGTTTACCATGAACATTTTCATCGATGAATCCTCATGAAAATAAACTTCATGTCTATGTACATGCATGTGGAATTTAATTAAATGCAGAGCAGCACCTTCTCCCTTTCCATCTCTGAATATTTGGAGATAGGATTGCCAATTAACAACAAGCACAAGATTCAGAAAACCAGGAATACAAGATCTATCCATAGGAGCATACTTGGTATTTGTTCTTGCAGAACCCATTTTGAAAACAATCACTAGTAATTCTGCAAATTACTAACCTTTAACCAATGAAGACATTGTGAACATTTGATCTTCTGGATCCTTTGAATTTCAGAGTCACTAGGTGAATGATTCAGCCTTTCTATGTCTAATTGTTGTCCACCATCAACAATCAGATCTGCAACTTTGATAATCTTTCCCAGATAAGATTAACTTTCATTTGTTCCCCGATAATGACGCCAGAATGTTATCACTCTGTAAATCCCTTAAGGCTAAGGAAAGGGTCCAAGAGGTAACCAAAAACCATGTTTAGGTTAAGTTCCAAACCCCCAACCTTGGAGAGGGCTCTCTCACTAGATCAATTATTAATCAAAAATACTGATAGGATATTCATTTTAGACTAGGTATTAAGCTCAAGGGTAGATGATATAAGATTTGATGGAAATGTTGGAAGTGAGGGCCACTAAAGTATAGGATTATAGCACATCAGGGCATGCATGAGCCATCTAAATAACAGAGGCAAGGTAGGTGCACACTCCAAGTCAACTGTCGGTTGTAGTATAGCGAAGAATGAATGAAACACAAAAATATTCAGTCAAACATAATAGAGCATATGGTCATGAATTATGTTACATAACTAATGGAAAAATATTTAGAATAATCATGACAGAGAAATAAATAATTCTATCATGTATAAGGTCCACAGTTATCTTGAGCATATAGGAATGAATTCAAGACAACAAATTCATAAAAGGATATTAGATTAACACAAAAGAAACATAAAATTGATAACACACACCACATGAATCTCTGAAACTAATTGCTCAGTCTACTCTGAGCTTTTATAAGATGTTTACAACGCCTCTTCCTCTCAACAATTCTCCATCATCTTATACATTGTACATTTATCCTTTTATATTATTTAGGCCAAAGGCCAGATACATTGCATTACTTCCACTAAGTGATCAAAAGGTGTGTTTGATCATTTCTAATAGAAATAGCAAGATCCAAGTCAATTACATAAGAGCATTAACCCATAAAATCATCTTCATCTTCATCTGCCTGTAGACCTCTCGAAAATCCTGAATTGCCTACTGTGATGCCAAAAATCTTACCAAAAACCCTTATGATGCCTTATCAGGTCCTACCGAATAGTCAAACATGGAGAAATTGTTATCACTCAGGTTGTCCCTTGGCACCTTAAGGGATACGGCCGAGGTAACCACAAACCAATCTTTGGATCACAAGTCCTAGCCTATCTGCAATCAGAGAGGGCTCTCTCTTTATAATTTAGCTTTGTTTTGATATTATTTTAGGCTAGTTATGGTGTACATGAGTTTTGTTTTGAGTTTTTGGTGGGAAGGGTGATGCTTTTCAAATGGAGTTAGACAGTAAGGTGTGAGAAGTTCAAACCATTGGGAATGGAGTCAAGGATAAGGGCTGCTGGTGTGTTTTTTTGGTCACAAGAGGAATACAGAGCAGGATAGCTACACATGGAACAATATCAAGCTGGAATAAAGATGGAATGAAGGTCAGAGATGAAAGCCAACTAAGAATCTTTCATCAACTAATAGAAGGAGGGTGAATGAACTTTATCTAGGAGCAGTCAAGGATTCCTAAACAATCATTCATAAATGAGAGAAACAATGTAAACATGATCATTTAAGTATGCATATTCATAACTATTTCTGAGGAAAAACATGTAGAAATAACAGAAATTGAGCATAGAGTGCTGCTAAGCAAAGTCTAAGCTATTCTTCTTTCCTGCTATTTAGATGGTGGCAGAATGGTGGCATAAACACATATAAACTGTAAACAGGGGTAAGAAACACTTATTTAGCCATGTAGAAGCATTAGAATTATGTAGTTCACTCTTCAGCCATTAAAACACAACAGACAGTTCATCATCCAAGCATTCCAGCGATCTTTGATTATAGAGGCTCTCAAAGAATACAGCGCAAGTCTGGAGAGGAGTTATCAGCCAACCAACCCTTTAAACAATGAACAGGGTGGTTTATATAGAGAAAATATTCACAAAATATCTACAATCAGCAGATCTTAAACAGATCTGAGGGAATAAGTGCCTTTAATCTAACTTATCCTGAAATAAATGCTTAAAATATCTATCTAACTGTTGCGCTGGGGCAGCTGCCTCAAAAATGAGTTAATATGATGTCCTTTGAGCTTTGTGCTGTTCATTTGGCCATAACTGTGCTTTGGTTTCTGCAGCGCTGCCCTTAGGTGGCCTTATGTGCATTAACTTTGATCTGGTGAGCCTTAATGGCTTTAAATTCCATTACTGATATTCTTTGACTTTGTTGGGGCTCTTTAATGTTCCTTTGATGTGGCTTTATGATTTCCACTGATATTTTCCACTGATACACTTTGCCGCTACTTTGATACTCTTTAATACTAAATCGGGGCCTTTTCTCTCCACTGATACACTTTGCCGCTACAAAATCGCCCTTGCCTACCACTTTATGGCGAGATTTGATTGCTATTGTGCCTTCCGTGGCCTTTAGAACTGTTTTGGTGCTTGGCCGATCAAAACATTATCAAAACTGAAGAAATATTGCAAAAAAGAGGAGGAATGGACGCTGATAGCCTGCTGAGGCAAAGACCCTGCTATTTAGAGCCAATTTGTGGTGGAGCAATCCAAAATTGATGTAGAATGATTAAGCTTCCCTTGGATCTGAAGCGCGTTCGGGCGCCGAACAAAACCATGAAGAAATGCCCTTTTCCCTATATAAAGTGAAAAATCACTTTACACAGAAAAATCGATGAAAAATGGAGCGGGAGCGACACTGTAGCGGAAATTAAATCCGGGCCGTTGGATCGCGCGAAGGCAGATCCAATAGTTGGCGCGCAATCGGCAATCGGCGGATTTACAATGAAATGGGTTCACGGACCCAAAATACCTTTCAAATTGTTGTTTATAACTTTTTGGCTCCGGTTATGGAGCGTACAGTGCTAATACCTTGCGGACCCGACACACTATTAAGCTCCATTCTATAGTATTTCGGCTCCGGAATATCGGAGCACTCCCACTTTGGTTTACAAAGGCTCCTTTCGGACCCGAAAATTTTATATGCCACACTTTATCACACTTCAGCTCCGAAATATCGGAGCACTATATGGGGCTGCGACTTAATGAGGACCATTGATCTGAGGGCCCGAATGGGCGGCTGCGATTAAATCGGCATTTCACTATCAGTGGGGACATGGGGGCGGGGCTTTATATATATGTGATTGCTGAAATGGGACGATCGCTGATAAGATCTGAGCCGTTGGATGGATGGGGTGATCAGACGGCTGGCGTGCAGTCAGCAAGGGCCACTTGCGATCAGAGGAAGGAAATATGGCATCAGAAGGGTTTTTGCATGATCGGAAGGGTTCTGATAACATAAAAAGAGGGTTTTTATGGAGTCGAAAGGGAACATATGAGATCGGAGATGGACTTTGATGCATTTGAAGGGGTCGTTAATGCATCGGAAGGGGTCCGAATGCATAGGGAGATGGTTAAAGAGGTAAAATGAGGGTTCTTACTAAGTTTCAGGAAAACTTAGTAATTCCCAAGCAATATTTATGGTTATATTTCAACCAGAGGGAGGGGATATGTATATAGAGGAATTCTTATCATATTTTAGTAGGGGAAGGGGAAATATATAGGGATTTACATAATAAGTTAGAAATTAATATGAATTTCGATCGGAAAGCGCTAAGGATAGAAGTCTTTAGGCTTTAAAGGGGAAATATGACTTGTAGAAGAAATATAAGCATCCTTAAGCAAAGTAGACCTTTACTTAGGCAATATTTATGGAATATGATGAAATTAAGAAATGTCAAGCAGATCTTGACCTCTTTAGGGGAAGTTAGTGAATGATTTGGGGTAAAGGATGAAGGGGAAGTTAGACATGCCTCGCTTGAGCTGCTCCGAATGGATTTTGCCTTATACTTGTGATCATAATAGATTTAACACTTGAAAACTTGAAATGGATCACAATTCATCATTCTTCCACCTCAGAACTACCTACCCGGCCTACTTAACCTAACATTTTTTCTTCTTTTTGTTTGGGTGCACTTAGACTAGCAAACCCAGCTTTTCAACTTTTCTTTTGGCTATCCTCCTATCTAACTCTACCCTTATTTCTGCCAGGGGCTCAGATTAAGCAGTTGAGCACCCTTGCTTCTCTACCTATCTAACAATCTGCCAAGATTAAACTGTTTGGACAGATATTCATTCTCTATTTCTAAAACAAGAAATTTAAACCTAGGGAAGCCAAGATTAAGCTGTTTGGCCTTCCCTTAGCTGTGAAACTCTTCAAAAATGGAATAGTTCTTTAAAAATGGAATATAGTAGTGGCATTTAAGCTAGCACACTTTCCTGGCCTTTTTTTTGGGGTTCATTTCATTTATTTTTTTCTTTGGCCAATTGATTCTTTTTTCCCTTTGATTATTCTTTTAGGGCATACCCTCTTTACATTTTTTAAATTTTCTGAGTTTTCTTGGAAATATGGAACCTTTGCAGCATGGAAAGAATGACAAATTTGGCATGTAAACAGTCAATCATGAAATATGAAACCTATTGTAATAGGAGGCTAACAGTGGCTCCACTTGGGGATGGATTTTCCAGATGAAAAGCTAAGAACAGCAGGTCAGAATGCCTTGGTCTTCAATTGTTGCTGTAATCTGCAAACTTCCTTCTTCTTTGATGCTTTTGACTGAATTCTTGTAAGCTGATATACAGTATCCTTTTTGAGCTGATTCGCAGAAAAATTACAGCTCTGCTTCTTGCCTTTTGGGTGCTTGTAAACATATTCAAATCTGCCTTAGCACTTATTTTTGAAATTAATTCAAAACAGAGATCAAATGGTGCATTTGCTTTGATCCTTCCTTCAAAATTTGTTGCATTATTCCCTTATCGGACGGTTGTAAATGAAAATGCTGAAAATACAAATAATAACGTACAAATATAATATACAGATGCATTATGTACATCAAAAGGGGTCATGATAGTGCTTTAGCATTCAGCCATTGACAGGGCCTTCTTCAGCTTCTGTGCCATCCAAACTCTTGAGAAAATATGTGTTATTGCCTTGCACAACTTGAATAACATATGGCCCTTTCCACAGGAAATCGAATTTGCCATGCTTTCCTTTGTCCTCTCTCCTTGAATCCCACCTTAAAACTTTGTTGCCTATGTAGAAATCTTCAGCCTTTGCTCTTTTATCAAACATCTTCTTCAGCTTCTCTTGTAAAATCTGAGCTCTGTCATACACTTGCTCTCTTGTCTGCTGTAGATGGATGGTTTGATTGATTCTTCTTTGGATATCATTGGGCTCAGCCTGAATCTCTTGCAGTAATTTGATAACAGGGATTCCCAAAGATGAAGGGAATCTTGCCTCCATTCCATAAACTAACTCATATGGGCTTGCTCCAATGGATCTCTTAGTTGTCAATCTATCAGCCCATAGTGCATTTGTGAGCTTCTTGTGCCAATTCTTTTTATTCTCCTCCAAGACTTTCTTGATGATATTGATGAGGCTTTTATTGGATGACTCGGCTAGGCCATTACCTTGAGGGTAATAGGCTGTGGAGTGACCTAAGGAAATGTGGTATTTGTGGCAAAAACTGATCATTTTCTTGGATTTAAAGGCAGCAGCGTTGTCTGTAATGATCTTCTCTGGACAGCCAAATCTGGACAAAATATTGGTTTCAAGGAATTGGATGATGGTTGAGTCATTGGCTTGCCTACAAGGGATGGCCTCAATCCACTTGGTAAAGTAATCTGTAGCAGTTAAAATCCACTTGTGCTGGCCGGAAGAGGATGGGTGGATCTCACCAATGAAGTCTAAACCCCACTGTTGGAATGGTTTCTCAGTTGAAATGGGCTTAAGGGGTAAGGGCAGCAGCTTTCTTTTGCCTTCAAAGATCTGGCACTTATGGCAAGACATCACAAATTTTTTCACATCAGCAAACAGAGAGGGCCAATAGTAACCAACCCTTAGTATCTTATCAGCAGTAGACTTCAATATAAGTTCCCTCCATAGTCACCTGCATGGAATACTTTCATAACACTATCAGTTTAATTTAAGGTTAAACAGCTCAGCAAAATTCCTTCATGATTCTTCCAAAACAGGGCACTATCTAAGACACAAAACTTTGATGCTTTCATTTTTAAGAATCTCTTTTTGGTTCTTGACAACCCTCGGGGAGCAAACAAGTTTAACAATATAAAACAAATATTAGTATACCATGGGGATTGCAAGAAAGCTTGACTGATCTGTGGAGTCGCCAGCTCCTGTTCGTTGTCCAGTTCATTTATGTCTAAGGCTTGGAAATTTGTTTCGGACATCAGTTTGGCTAAACCTTGTCCCTTTATCAGTTTAGTGGGCTTTATCTCAATTTCATACTCAAGGATATTGGCAATCCATTTACCTCTTTTTCCTTCAATTCCCTCTTGAGTGAGGATGTCTTTTACAACAACATTTGGCACATAAGCAATCACATGTGAATATAAAATGTAAACTCTGAAATCTTTGATTGCTTTAACAAGGGCATAGGCCTGCTTCTCCATGATTTGATACTTCAAGGGAGCATCCCTAAGGGCTCGGCTAAAGAAAGCAATGGGCTTTTCATTTCCTTGGTCATCCTTTTGCAAAGGGACAGCAGCTATGGAATGTTCAGATGCATATGAAAAAATGATGAAATCCTTATCAAATTGAGGATTTGTGAGGACTGGTGCTTGGGTTAAGGCAGATTTTATGCCCTCAAAGGCTTGCTTGGCTTCTAAAGACCATTTAACTTTAGAATCTTTCTTGAGCATATTATTTAGCATTCTTATTAGCTCAGCCAAGTTAGGGATAAATCTCCTTAGGAAATTGATTTTTCCTAAGAATGCTTGCAGTTCTTTGATGTTTCTTGGATAAGCGATTTGAAGAATGGCTTGAATCCGGTCTGGATCGATTCTAATTCCATCTTTTGAGATAATATGGCCCAGCAATTTGCCTTCTTCTAGGCCGAAGAGAGGCTTCTTGGGGTTTAAAGATATGCCATATATTCTGCAAGTTAGGAACACTTGCCTTAGATGTTTTAAATGCTCCTGGTCTAATTTTTAGAATGGTGTAAGGTCATCAAGGTAGACTATTAAGAAATAATGGATTTCTTTAGCAAAGGCAATGTCCATTGCTCTTTGAAAAGTAGCACCTGCATTTTTTAGTCCGAAAGGCATTTTGACATATTTAAAGGTTCCCCACGGTGTTGTGAACGTTGTTTTGTCCTGATCATCTGGGTGAACTAGTATCTGATTGAATCCTGAGAAGCCATCAAGCAAAGAAATTCTTGAAGACCCCACAACCCTTTGAAGAATGTGGTCCATCTTTGGCAATGGGTAGTGGTCTTTGAGAGAGGCTTGGTTCAAATTTCTTAAGTCAACACACAATCTAATCTCACCTGATTTCTTCCTTGTGGGAACTAAGTTGGATACCCATTCTGAAAATCTGATTGGTGCTATAATACCTGCTTCAAACATTCTCTTCACTTCTTTCTCAATCAAGGGGAGAAGCACAGGATTGATTCTCCTTAATTTTTGTTTGAAAGGATTTTGATTTGGTTTCAAAGGGATGGTATGTTGAATGATTGAAGTGTCATAGGACTTGAGGTCCTCATAACTCCATGCAAATACATCTTGGAACTCTTTAAACAGGTCAACATACTTTGGCTTTTGATCGGGTGGCAAAGATCTGGACAGTTTTATCATTTTGGGCTTTTCTGTTGTCCCAATATTACAGTCCTCAATTGCAGCATTTAAGGGTTGCATTTTTGGCTTTTTGGGAATGTCATTTGAATCGAATATGTCTTCTAAGGGAGTCAAACCTGTGGGTAGGAAATTGTCTTTCAATTGAATAATTTCAGTCTCTGCCTCAGCTATTTCATCCAAATTCATTTGTTTCAGCTCTTCTATGTTCTTGTCATAAAAAACGGTTGGGTGCAGCATTTGATTTGTTGCTTCAGCTGTTATAGTCTGCTCATTTTGGCTCATTTGCTGTTGTGGGTCATCCATGGCATCTGTATCAATCTTTAGGCTTGAAAATTCTTGCTGTAAAGTGAGAAAATTATTGATCTTTGCATCATTTTCAAAGACTTGCCAGTCTTTGACATTGTTAGGGACAGCAGGCCTGTGCTTTATCTCAGTTGTAAAGTGGTGATTGGGCTCAAAAGGCAGCTTACAAGTGCTAGCAAAAGTAGCTAGACTATGCGTGTGGAGATTATGGCTTCTTGGAATTTTGGCAAGTTGGGATTCGGTGAAGGAATTAAGTATTTCAGTGGCTGCCTTCCTATAAGCTCTTAGCCTATTGTCATTTGTTACAAAGTTGCCTTTCATCTGTTGAATGATCAAATCGGAGTCACCTAGAATGGAAACTTTTGCAGCTCCTAGAGATTTGATTAGCTTGAGGCCTAAAAGGAGGGCTTAATACTCTGCCATATTGTTGGTACATCTAAAATTTAATCTATAAGTGTGACCTTCTACATGGTTGTTTTGTGTATTATCGATCCACATTCCTACCCCTACTCCTAGCTTATTTACTGAACCATCAAACTCCAAATACCATAGGATTTCTTGCTCTTGACTAGTATTGAGAGTTTCAATCATTGTCGGAGTGGGCAAATTTAAATTTTTTGTTTCATTGAGTTCTTCTTGTGTGCTGGTTGCATTGATTTTGACAGTTTGTTGGGTATGGGCAACCGATTCCTCACTTATGCATGTTTCATGTTCTAAAGCCAAAGGCTTATCATCAGTGGGGGAAGACATATCATCATTAAACAAGATAAATGAATCCATATCAGAATGGATTGAGTAAATTAGAAAGTTTTGGGGATTTTCCTCACTACTTACCACATATTTCATAAGTGTTTCCCTATAAAGTCTCTTTGGTTGTCCAAAGACTGAAATAGTGGCATAAGATAGGTCTAATTGGAGAGATCCTTGGAGTTTTGCTCCCCGAGATCTTGATAAGAGCATGCCATACTTTGGTGGAATGTCAGCAACCACCACGTCCATTAGGATTGTTTTGTTTGGGTATTGGACTAAAGACACATATAAATCTTTGATTAAGCCTAAACACTTGACTTGGCTAGAATCAAATGAGAACAGGTCTTTGTATGGTCTAGTAACATCAAGGTTTAGCTTCTCCATTACAGCTTTGGGCATTACGTTGTGTGAAGCACCTGAATCAAACATTGCATTATGCAAGACTTTATCATGTATGTGCAAACTGACATAAAAGGGTAAAACAGCTCCATTTGCTGATTTTTCATCGACTTCTGGACTGAAAAGTAGCTCAGGTTGATCATCTAGGACATTAACATCATCCCTGTTCTCTAGCATTTGCAACGATCTCTTGATTTGATGTCTGTATACATCATGTTTAGCAAGCTCAAAGAGAGGAATAGATACCTTTAATTTACCAATTTCTGCCTCTAAATCGAAGGGTTTCTCTAATTGAGTCTTTGTGTTGTGACTGGCAGATTTTCCCTTTTCAATTGCACTTTCAGTGATTTTCTCTTGGTTTTCAATGTTATCTTGAAGTATTTCTGTTTTGGGAAGGCTTTCAGGAGTGTTGTTTACATTGTCTTTTGAGGGAAAGGATACAAAAGGCTGCTTTTTAGAGGGATGCATGTCAGATACATCCTCTATGGTCATTTCTTTTAATTTTGAGTCTGTTTTATCAGCAGGTTCTGTGATAGCAGCCTTATCTTTTACTTTCTTAGGCTACTTGGCATCCTTTGGCTTGATGGGATCATACACACCAATGGTTCTTGTTCTCAATTTGTATTGTTTATGGATTTCGTAGACAGTTGAATCATAGCCTTCTTTGAAGTCAAATGACTCTCCAGAGTTGGTCTGAAACTGATTTATATCATGGTCATCTTGGTCTTCCTTAGTTAGGAAAACATGTTTTTCATTTTTCAAACCCATCAAGTTTATATGAGAATCCTCGGCTGGTTCATTAGATATGGATGCCTCAGCATAGTTATCTTGAAAAGGAGGTCTTATATCGTGGTCGGGGCTAGCCCTTCCAACGTTTGGATTTTGGTTTTTTCTAAAATTTGGGTTTCTGATAGTATTAGCTTGTTGTCCATCCCATGATGTCTTTCTTTCAATAGTTGCCATTATCTCTCCAATACTATGCACGGTATTGCTGATTGCGTCCAACTTTTGCTCAAATGCTAAAGGTTCTTCTTTAAAAGTAGTTCTTCTCTTAGCTCTTGCTCTGTTTCTCTTGGCAATCAGATTTTCCTCCACACTAACAGATACATTCTGCATGTCTGCTAAGCTTTGAGGGGCTCTTTCCCTCAATTGATATGCCATGTCAGAATCAAATCCGTCAGGGAATTTGTATAAAGCTAGATCAGGTGGAGGTCTAAGGTTTTGTGGAATAGCATTGTAAACATTGTTGAACCTAGCACAATAGTCTAAGACAGCTTCTTGAGGGCCTCTTTTGATAGTGTCATATTCGGATAATATGTGCAGAGGGTCCCTCTTCTTCTCCCATCTGTTGAGAAATGTTTGGTAAAGGGCCTCTGGATCAGCTATGGAATTTGCAGGGAGAGCTCTAAACCAGGGCCTTACATCACCTGTTAAACTTTGGACAAAAATCTTCATTCTTACATGATCATCATCTATTTCATAACTCTCAAAATAGTCCTGCATTTTCTTGGTATGTTGCAGGGCAGTGTTAGAACCAGTACCATCAAAATATGTGATTTTGGTTTGATAATCCTGAGGCATAGCCCCAGGATTTGCAGGTAGCTGTAAAGGAGCATATCTATTCGCCATATTTACTGGTATAAGTGGAACAGCAGGAAGAAATGGAACGACTGGAACAGTAGTAACAACAGTGGTAATAGGAGGAGTATGTGCAGAGAATGGAGGAGTGGAAAAGGTGCTTTGAGAGGTGTATGATGAACTAGGAGAGGTGGGGGCTGAACGAAATAAAACTTTGACAGGGGTTGGAATATAGCCTTGGGGAATTGCTTCAGGACTCGAATCAGCAATATCCTCTTTTCCCTCTTGTTTCCTTAGAAACTTTGGGATTAAATTGGGATTTTCAAAAACAGCTGGGGGATTTGGGTCTGGATTTGACCTTGTATAGCATGATTTCTTCTTGGGAGCCAGCTTCTAACTTGTTTTTTGGAATTTTCTGAAGATTTTCCCCAGCGGAGTCGCCAATGATGTTATCACTCAGGTTGTCCCTTGGCTCCTTAAGGGATACGGCCGAGGTAACCACAAACCAATCTTTGGATCACAGGTCCTAGCCTACCTGCAATCAGAGAGGGCTCTCTCTTTATAATTTAGCCTTGTTTTGATATGATTTTAGGCTAGTTATGGTGTACGTGAGTTTTGTTTTGAGTTTTTGGTGGGAAGGGTGATGCTTTTCAAACGGAGTTAGACTGTAAAGTGTGAGAAGTTCAAACCATTGGGCATGGAGTCAAGGATAAGGGCTGCTGGTGCGTTTTTTTGGTCACAAGAGGAATACAGAGCAGGATAGCTACACATGGAAAAATATCACGCTGGAATAAAGATGGAATGAAGGTCAGAGATGAAAGCCAACTAAGAATCTTTCATCAGCTAACAGAAGGAGGGTGAATGAACTTTATCTAGGAGCAGTCAAGGATTCCTAAACAATCATTCATAAATGAGAGAAACAATGTAAACATGATCATTTAAGTATGCATATTCATATCTATTTCTGAGGAAAAACATGTAGAAATAACAGAAATTGAGCATAGAGTGCTGCTAAGCAAAGTCTAAGCTATTCTTCTTTCCTGCTATTTAGATGGTGGCAGAATGGTGGCATAAACACATATAAATTGTAAACAGGGGTAAGAAACACTTATTTAGCCATGTAGAAGCATTAGAATTCCGTAGTTCACTCTTCAGCCATTAAAACACAACAGACAGTTCATCATCCAAGCATTCCAGCGATCTTTGATTATAGAGGCTCTCAAAGAATACAGCGCAAGTCTGGAGAGGAGTTATCAACCAACCAACCCTTTAAACAATGAACAGGGTGGTTTATATAGAGAAAATATTCACAAAATATCTACAATCAACAGATCTTAAACAGATCTGAGGGAATAAGTGCCTTTAATCTAACTTATCCTGAAATAAATGCTTAAAAGATCTATCTAACTGTTGCGCTGGGGAGGCTGCCTCAAAAATGAGTTAATATGATGTCCTTTGAGCTCTGTGTTGTTCATTTGGCCATAACTGTGCTTTGGTTTCTGCAGTGCTGCCCTTAGGTGGCCTTATGTGCATTAACTTTGATCTGGTGAGCCTTAATGGCTTTAAATTCCATCACTGATACTATTTGACTTTGCTGGGGCTCTTTAATGTTCCTTTGATGTGGCTTTATGATTTCCATTGATATTTTCCACTGATACACTTTGTCGCTACTCTGATACTCTTTAATACTGAATCGGAGCCTTTTCTCTCCACTGATACACTTTGCCGCTACAAAATCGCCCTTTCCTGCCACTTTATGGCGAGATTTGACTACTGTTGTGCCTTCCGTGGCCTTTAGAACTGTTTCGGCGCTTGGCCGATCAAAACATTATCCAAACTAAAGAAATATTGCAAAAAAGAGGAGGAATGGACACTGATAGCCTGCTGAGGCAAAGACCATGTTGTTTAGAGCCAATTTGTGGTGGAGCAATCCAAAATTGATGTAGAATGATTAAGCTTCCCTTGGAGCTGAAGCGCGTGCGGGCGCCGAACAAAACCATGAAGAAATGCCCTTTTCCCTATATAAAGTGAAAAATCACTTTACACAGAAAAATCGATGAAAAATGGAGCGGGAGTGACACTATAGCGGAAATTAAATCCAGGCCGTTGGATCGTGCTGTTAGCCTCCTGTTGCAACAGGGTATCATCTTTCATGATTGACATTTTTACAGGCCAAATATGTCATACTTGGCAAGCTGCAATGTTCCATATTTCCAGAAGATACCATGAGAGTGTGCTAGTCCAAATGCCACTGCTGAGGTTCCATTTTGATGAGTTGTTCCAGTTTTGAAGAATTTTCATTTAAGGGAGGTCCAAACAGTCTAATCTTGGTCTCCCTAGGTTTCAATTTCCTGTTGTAGAATATAGAGAATGCATCTGTCCAAACAATCTAACCTTGACAGATTTTGTAGATAGGTAGAGAATCAAAGGGACCCAAATGTTTAATCTGGGCCCTGGCAGAAATAAGTGTAGATTTACATAGGAAAAATTCAAAAGAAAAAATTGTAATTCTGGGTCTGCAAGTCTAAGTGCACCCAAATCAGAAAAGAAGAAAAAATGTTAGGAAAGTAGGATGGGTAGGTAGCTGTGGTTGCAGAAAGCTGATGCATGATCAATTTCGTATTTCAAATTGTTTTATCTTTTCAGATCAGTACAGTCAGTTTCATTCAGAAGAGCTCAGAACTGGACATCACTAACTTCCCCTTCTTCTAATTCCCCAAGTCCCTTACTAACTCCCCAAAGAGGTCAAGATCTGCTTGATTCCTCTTAGTTTCATCATCATCCATATCATTCACCTTGGTGAAGATCTGCTTCACTCAAGGACTTCATCTCTTTGCAAAGTCTTTTCCCCAAAATTTAGCCTAAGGTCCCTGACCTTAGCGCTTGCTGGTCACCTTCACATTAACCACTAACAGTATTATATAACTCCCTATCAGTTTTTCCATTCCCTTACTAAAGCTATGTACATATAACTCCCCTATGTAAATATCCCCTCCTTGGCAATATAGCCATATTTTTTAAGTCTGGGGAAAAATAGTCCATCTGGGACTGTTTTTAGCCCATCCGAGTCATAAAAGGGATTAATCTGACACCTGGCCAGATTAATAACCTCCTAGCCCTAAAACCCTCAAAAACCCACTTTTTGCCCATATACTAAGTTTTCGGGCGCAAATTGCTAAAACCCGCGCTCAAAACCCATGTTTTACCCCCAACCCAAAGTTTTGGCACTAAATATTAACCCCGCCGCTTATTAACCTCTTAAACCCATTTCCCATAGTTTAAACCCACCCGCGCGCATATTAAAAAAGGAATATTCCTGCAAATATTCCCTGCCCTAACCCGCCATCACCTCGCCATCACCACCAGCCGTCCGTTTCCCCGCCCCACAGATCAACAACTAGCGGGCCGCCCCATCCCCGAACCACCCGAGCTTTAGCGTCCGGGAGATGGGGCGGTATTGCCACCATACTCCCGCCACACGTCAAGCGTTGGGCTGTGGCGGAGGCCCCCCTCACGAAACCACCATCCCCAAAAAAGCGGTGCGCCACAATACCGCTTACCGCCTCCTGCCCGGTGACGTCACCGCATACGTCACCCCCTGCACAGTCACCGCATACGTCACCCCCCTCTGCCCAGTCACATGTCCAGTCATCTACCTGCGTGGCCCCCTGCCACGTGTCATACCACGTCACCGTCCGTACATGATGACGTCATGCTGACATCATCTTGCCACGTCATCATGCTGACGTCATCGCTGACGTCACCTGTCATACAACGTCACATCATGCTGACGTCATCAGCACTTTTTTGGCACGAAGGAGCAAAAGTCACACTTCGGAACCCCGGAATCCAATTCTGAGGCAGTTTTTGATGAGCGATTTGTGCTCCATTTCAGCCTAAAAAATCATGCAATGAGCGATTTGCGCCTAGCGCAAATCGCTCATCGCAAGATTTTTTAGGTCGAAATGGAGAATCTTCAGGGAATCTTCAGGGAATATTTCCATTATGCAACCCCCAGGAAGCCCAGAAGGCGCAAAAATGACCCGTTTTCTTCGCAGAACATATCGAAAGGATCAGAAGACAGTTCCAGAGGGTACAGAGGCCGAACAGCGGCCATCAATGCGTGATTATACCCGCAGCACATTAGAATAATAGTCCAGATTTTGTCAAAGAGTATCAGAAGAAAGAAAAGACGCCCAAGAGTATCAGCAAAGATTTTTTAGGGGCTCAAAGCACCTGTACATTAATGAAGCCCCCAGAAAGTCAAATCAGGCATCATCAGCCCATCCTTACCTTCAAATCACAATTAAGGCATTCAAAGCCACAGGACAGCAAAGAAGCAGAAACCCATGCACATTTATTTCAGAAGCACCTGCACCAAGCCACCAAGGACTACATAAGTTATTCAGTTTTGATACGGCCGTCCCAGCGCAGCCTGAGATATTTTCATGCATTTATTTAAGATAGGAGTAGGTAAATTAATTATTCTTTATGACCTAATTAGGTCAAGATGTAATAAATAACTCTGTAGATAGTTTTTCCCTATATATACCACCCTCTGTATAATTTTAAGGGTTGGTCGATTGAGAATTTTCACTAGAGACTCGCACTGTATACCTCACTGTTTCTATAATCAAAGATTGTAGAACGCTTGGATAATAGACTGTCTGTTGTAAATGAAAGTTTTTGGAGATATGAAGATGGAATTCTTGTGCTGCAGCCTGAAGCAATAAGTGCATCTTATCTCTGTTTATTGTTATCACTATCTAAATAGCAGAAAGAAAGAATAGCCTAGAATTAGTTTAAATACTCTCTATGCTCAATTTCTGCTATTTCTTTATGTTTTCCTCTGATTTAATTAGTTATGAATATGAATTCCTTCTGGCTCATGTTTACCCCAATTCACTTGTGTTTGCAAATTATCTAGGGATTCTTAACTGCCCCTAGGTAGCGCCGTCATTTTCCCTTGCTAAGCATAATTGAGAGATTCTTAACTGCCTCTCATTACTTAGCATTTCTCTCCATCCCTTAAACCTGGAACATTGTTTCATGCTCAACTATTTTGCTCCATTTTCCCTCACTGTTATTAAGGAAAAGCACCAGCAGTTTTTATCCTTGACTCCATGCCCAATGGTTTGAAACTTCTAGACTATGCCTTGCCTCTCTGTCTGAAAACATCAATTTTCCCACCAAAAACAAAACAAAAACCCTCTGAACTCGAGACCTAGCCTAAAATCCTTTTCAAACAAAGTTAAATCTAAAAGAGGGAGCCCTCTCTGATTGCAGGTTGGCTAGAACCTGCAGTCCAAAGTTGGTCTGTGGTTACCTTGGTCGTATCCTTTTCCGGAGCTTAAGGACAACCTGAGTGATAACACACGCAAAGGCAGATCCAATGGTTGGCGCACAATCGGCGATCGGTGATCGGCGGATTTATAATGAAATGGGTTCGCGGACCCAAAATCCCTTTCAAACTGTTGTTTATAACTTTTCGGCTTCGGTTATGGAGCGTACAGTGCCAATCCCTTACGGACCCGACACACTATTAAGCTCCATTCTATAGTATTTCGGCTATGGAATATCGGAGCACTCCCACTTTGGTGTACAAAGGCTCCTTTCGGACCCGAAAATTTTATATGCCGCACTTTATCACATTTCAGCTCTGGAATATCGGAGCACTATATGGGGTCGTGACTTAATGAGGATCGTTGATCTGAGGGCCTGAATGGGCGGCTGCGATTAAATCGACATTTCGCTATTGGCGGGGACATGGGGGCGGGGCTTTATATATATGCGATTGCTGAAACGGGACGATCGCCGATAAGATCTGAGCCGTTAGATGGACGGGATGATCGGACGGCTGGCGTGTAGTCGGCAAAGGGCCACTTGCAATCAGAGGAAGGAAATATGGCATCGGAGGGGTTTTTGCATGATTGGAAGGGTTCCGATAACATAAAAAGAGGGTTTTTATGGAGTCGGAAGGGAAAATATGAGATCGGAGGTGGACTTTGATGCATTTGAAGGGGTTGTTAATGCATCGGAAGGGGTCTGAATGCATAGGGAGATGGTTAAAGAGGCAAAATGAGGGTTCTTACTAAGTTTCAGGCAAACTTAGTAATTCCCAAGCAATATTTATGGTTATATTTCAACCAGAGGGAGGGGATATGTATATAGAGGAATTCTTATCATATTTTAGTAGGGGAAGGGGAAATATATAGGGATTTACATAATAAGTTAGAAATTAATATGAATTTCGATCGGAAAGCGCTAAGGATAGAAGTCTTTAGGCTTTAAAGGGGAAATATGACTTGTAGAAGAAATATAAGCATCCTTAAGCAAAGTAGACCTTTACTTAGGCAATATTTATGGAATGTGATGAAATTAAGAAATGTCAAGCAGATCTTGACCTCTTTAATGGAAGTTAGTGAATGATTTGGGGTAAAGGATGAAGGGGAAGTTAGGCATGCCTCACTTGAGCTGCTCCAAATGGATTTTTCCTTATACTTGTGATCAGAATAGATTTAACACTTGAAAACTTGAAATGGATCACAATTCATCATTCTGCCACCTCAGAACTACCTACCCGGCCTACTTAGCCTAACATTTTTTCTTCTTTTTGTTTGGGTGCACTTAGACTAGCAAACCCAGCTTTTCAACTTTTCTTTTGGCTATCCTCCTATCTAACTCTACCCTTATTTCTGCAAAGGGCTTAGATTAAGCATTTGAGCACCCTTGCTTCTCTACCTATCTAACAATCTGCCAAGATTAAATAGTTTGGACAGATATTCATTCTCTATTTCTAAAACAAGAAATTGAAACCTAGGGAAGCCAAGAATAAGCTTTTTGGCCTTCCCTTAACTGTGAAACTCTTCAAAAATGGAATAGTTCTTCAAAAATGGAATATAGTAGTGGCATTTAAGCTAGCACACTTTCCTGGCCTTTTGTTTGGGGTTCATTTCATTTATTTTTTTCTTTGGCCAATTGATTCTTTTTGCCCTTTGATTATTCTTTTAGGGCATACCCTCTTTACATTTTTTAAATTTTCTGAGTTTTCGTGGAAATATGGAACCTTTGCAGCATGGAAAGAATGACATATTTGGCATGTAAAAAGTCAATCATTAAATATGAAACCTATTGTAATAGGAGGCTAACAGAAACATACAAACATGGCATAACATATAATCATGACTGTGGAAAGGATCTTAACTCATAAAACCAAAAATCGGTACCATAAGCTTGATCATCCGGGGCTAAGCCCTTTAGCTTGGGACAAGGGTTGATTCTTTGAAGTATTATAGTATTATAACAGTTCCCTGTATAAAACATGGGACCACACATATATGCACCTAGGTCTGCACCTTGTGTTGATATCTCCTAGGTCTTTGATTTCTTTATGACTGTTAATTAGCCCCCACAACAGAGCTCATCTCCTAGCGATTCCAATAGGCGGTTTCATTCGGTGCACACATTACATTTTGTCGATTGCGATTGCTGATCACCTTTTGCATGTGGTCGTTGGTCTTGTGACTCTTCATGTTCCCACGTTCAGCCCTATTATCGGAGACCCTCTCCCAGATGTTTCCAATCGGTGATATACTTTGGTTTATAACATCCCAACTTTGTCGATAACCTTTTCTGCTTAGTGCTCGGTCCTTTGGCTCCTCATGTGACTGTAGGCAAAACCCCCAATCAGAGGTTTTCAATCGAAGGTTCCACTCTAATGCACAATAGGCCTCGACCTTTGATCACCGATATGTGATTGTTGATGTCATCACTACCACATCACCACCATGTCACTACCACGTGTCAACCTATGAGTGGTGACACGTGTCACCCATTTTTGGCCCCTTCTGACCCTTGAAAATGTTTAATCCACCTACCACGTGTCCACCATACGGCCACATCATTGCTAACGTCATCCTCCACGTGGCGCTTATCAGATCCAATCGTTGACTGCCACGTGTCCCTTTGGGAGGAGAGAGAAAAGGCCAGGCCTGCCCTGCTCTGCGATGAATTTCCTTTGTTATTTTTTTCATCCCTCCCAACACTTTAACACTAAAGGCATGTCCCCGACATTTTTATTGCATAATGCACTGCGCCACCTCCAAACTGTAGGTTGTGGGATCTCCGATTGCCGATATGCCATATCGGTGATCATTAATTAGTGTTTTGCTCCGACCTGCACTGTTTCCTCCTTTTGAACCTCTAATATGCGGGATTTGGGACCCTCCTTAGGCATTTTCCTTTATTTTGTGGGTTTTGAAGAGTAAACTTCAATCTTCTCTGAATTTTGACCCTGGGGTCCATTTGGGGAGCTCCACATGTTATCACCAAAAATTGATCATCTAGCCATATTTTACTAGATGGATCAAAGTACACCATGTATGGCCAATTTTACCATAGTAAAATTGCTTTCACTGTAAGAAATTACTTAATAAACCATATTTGTTAAGTTATTTCTAGTTAAACCCATGAAGAGTAATTAAATAAATCATTATTTATTTAATTATCTTCTAGGAATAATTAATTAAACCATTGTTTAACTAATATTCCTTGTCATATTTGACCCAATCATGAGAAATAATTAGATAAATCATTATTTTTCTTATTTTTCTTTAGGCATAATTAATTAATCATGATTTATTTATTATTCCTTGTCAAGTTTGACTAAATCCTCTAGGAATACTTAAACGAATCATTATTTGTATATTATTCCTTAACCACATTCCTTTAGATGATAAATAAATCATTTATTTATTTATTATTTCTAAATAAAAGTATTTAACCAATTTAAATACCATTTCCCTCCAACCAAATATAATAAAATATTCCAAACGGTTAATTTTATATTTTGGTTAATAATATTATATTATTTTCCATTATTCGAGAATAACCTAATATTTTGTTATAAATTGGAAGGTTTTACATCCATTCTTCACTTTCGATCATTTTCATTACTACACTCACTATTGTAACTTTGATTATTATCATTATTGCTCACTATTTTCATTTTTCTTTTGAGTTCCCATTGAGTTCAAACATTTTGTTTGCTGGGTTTACACATTTTGGAGAAGAGAGAGACTGTACAAAGTTGAAGACATTGAGGATAGCCAAGAACCCATCCCATAGAGGGGGACTGGTAACATTATTTGTTCCCTTCACAGGTGTCATATAATAAAATATATTCTTTATATATCTGGTTTCCATTGGATTATTGGAGTTACTTGCGCTTATTCTTTTTCCATTTTGTTGTTTAACTATTTATGTTGCATAGATCAGGGCTTTGGCAGGTTTTGTTTCTATCATTTGCTATAGATCGACATTGTTTAACAACCATTTTAATTGTTAGGGTTATTTGTCATCCACAGTCTAAAATGGTTTCTTTTCATACACCTTTGAAAATAACACTACCCAACATCACATACCATCAGAAAGCTAATTCTGAGCTCCATCTGATGACTTTACCTGCAAGATCATCTAAGCCAAACATTACAGATAAAAATCCCTCCCAACTTTGGACTGGTTTTTTACCACAGGACTTCAAGGACTGAATGGCATCTTTGACAAGTAAATATTTAGGCTATGACACCTAGTGATTCATAGGCTAAATTGACCAAAATGAATAGTGAGAGAAAAATACTCCTACTTCCTATTATAATACTCTAACAAGTTGCATCATCAATATTGTCGGCCGGATAAACCGTTCTTGTAGACAAGACCGATCTCCCTAGTATGAACTGATATCTAGAGACAAGCAGAACAAGCAAATCTACCTTTCTCTAAATATTGCGATTTATAAATAAAAACCAAGAGGTGTCTTTAGACCCTACCTTAAGTCCAACACTAGTTTGTGGTAGCCACGCTTCGACCGTTCGAATGAGTTTCCTTTTAAGAACCTACAAACACAAACAAGCACACTTCAAATAACACCTGCATAGCCAATATAATAAGTCATATTCATCATGGTGATCAAGGAATCCATGAAATAAACCATAAGAGACAACTTATTGAGAAAAATAAACTTGATTGTATTATCTTTAAACAAAGAAGAACTTTACAACCTTGGTGCCTTGATGTTGTACAAGCTCCTCCCAGGGTCCAAGCAAGAATCTCCTCTACTTTGACAAGCTTCACACTCTTCCCAATGAGGTCAAAAGGTATGTAATCTCTCCTCTCAAACTCAATTAGGAAGTCTAAATTCTAACAGTATTTACCCTCAAAAATATTTAGCTTTCAACCTCCTCAGTAACCATCCCAATGCCTCATTTTATAGTGCAGAGGGAGGAAGTTATAGGTCCACCTATGAAGGGATAGAGTCCTCCTTCAAAGGGATAAGCTCCTCACATCAAGGGGTTAACTCCTTTAGTTATGGGATGCATGAACCTCAAAGGAGCGAACTTGCCACCTCAAGATTCCCTCTAGAAGATTCCAGAAATAACCAAAGTGAGTTTTTAAGAATGTACTTGCACCTTTTTGACTTTTATAATGGTCTGCACCCATTACACAGAAACAGAGCAGGCAGGTCTACAAGGGACATGACCAGGGGTTACGGGACCGCAGGTAATGCTAAGAGAAAGTGCGAAACCAGAGTTTTAGAGATTTTCAAGGACTTTCTCTCATTTTTCAAGGCTTGACATGAAGAGCTGAGGTTTAAGACTTGCATAGGAGGAAAGTATGAGTGGTGATAGACTCACACTGACTGTAGAATGTCATGGTGACAATATTTTGTGTAACAGATTGCCCCCTAAAGTGCGAAGTCTATAATAGATGAGGATAGTATTTTTCATCTAAGAAGAGTGAAGTACTTTATCATTTCGAGGATCATCCTGTGGAGAGCCTGGTTGGAACCTGTAAAAACACTCAATAAAAAATATATATATGTGATCATATCATCGCTAAGATAGGCATTCCCATACTCAGATCAAAACTGACTAGAAAACTAACTAAACTACTCTGATATAGGAATGATCTTGTAATGCATCACAAGTATAGACCTATGTAGACACAGTATGGGCATAGCCATCTGTTTATGAATAGTCCACGGTATAATGAATAACAAAATTCCTCGCAGCCTGGATGGTGGAAACTAGATCCAGGGTCTTGATTTCTAGTTCTCGAAATAGTACGATTCTATCCATGTGAATGAATGTGTCGAAGTCGAAGATGGTAGAAACCATTTGATTACCAGTCAATGATGTAAACTGTTAACAAGTGTGAGAGAAACCATCAGTAATTTCAATGGCTCTTAAAGTACTCAGTACAATCCATGAAATGTGAATAGATGAATTGATGTCGAACATGTCACGGAATCCTTTGATCGAAGGTCAATGATGCAACCTATCGTCGAAGGTGAGAAACCTGCCATTGAGGCATGTAGATTCCAACGTACTGATGATTTCTAGATCATCTTTCTAGATAATGAGCTGAATTCGATAGAAAGCGATCCGTCGTAGGCAAGCCCACAACACGAAATCATAGATCAAGTTTAAAGAAATATAGTTGCAAGGACTGACTCAGGGATGGTCAAGATGGATGACAGATATTTTGCAGATGAATGGTTTATTTGCACTGACCTCTTGAACACATAACGACACTGCAGATGGTTTGGTGACAATTGACCCAAAGCTAATAACCCAAAACCAGCTGAAGACTTTCAATATGGTTTGATTAACTGTTAGGAAAAGGATTTCCCAACCCAGGTGAACAAAAAGTGTCGTGTTCAAGAGTGGTTAAATGCTTTTCTAAGACACAAAGTATAACAAATAGGTTCATTTTTCTCTCTTTTCCCCCACCATTTCTAGCAAGTACCTCTTTATTTTTGACAAGATTGAGGAGGATAACATTTGCTTGGTTATAAGCTCATCCTTCGGATGAGTCCAACTTAGTTTAAAATTCGAACCCTAAGAAGGAGTGGTCCATTCCTGTTTGAAATTGAACAGGCCCTTTACTGTTAAATATTAACGAGTCTAGTATAGGAGAAACTCGGTGTTTTTCAATTTTAGGGAGTCAGAAGGAAAACTTAAGAAAACTCCATGGTTGTCCTTTTTCGTAAATTTGTGTCTCCCAAGCCCGAAAAAGTATAAAATAATACTTGAGAGAACCACTTGACCATTACGATTGAGTACTTTTCATAATTAGTGTCTCTGATCCGAAAAAGTAAAAAAGCGATCAATGACACGTTGTTTTATAACCAATATCGAATTTGAAACGACAAAAATCCAGCAATCTTTTCATGTTTATGCGGTCAGAAAAGAGCTGTAAGTGGACCGTCCTTTTAATTCTGTTTTAACGAGCTTAAAAAGAAAAACTCAGAAATCTTTTCATATTTTAGGAGTTAGAAAAGAGCTTAAAGAGGACTCTAATGTTTTTTGTTGAAAATGATCAATTTTGCCTGAAAAATCCGATATTCTGCACAAAAACTCAAACATTACTCATACCTGTTTAAAATAAATAAAAATGCATCAAAAAGTTACCTCTTTAAAGTGAAAAATAAACAAATTAAAAATTCATTTATTCAAAAAAGCTTATAAAAAGGGCTTTTGTAAATTCATTTTTACCATTTGACTTCAGAGTGAGAAAAGAGAGCTTTTGGGTAAGAAGCTTCCTGTGAAGATTACGGAAAATCTGTCCGTTGGAATCGAAAACCGTCACCTCCAGGTAATCCACATCACTTTAATCTTGCATTTCAACTATTTGAATTTTGCCTTTAGGCTTCTATTTTGATTTTTAGGAAAAATTTAGTTTAAAAGACCGCTCACGGGGGTCCACAGGCGCAACATGCGAAACCTGCGGACCCCGACTTTTTCCTACAGAGGAAAGAGCCAAGGGCCCGCACCTGCTGCTTGGGTAGAGTGCAGACCTATGCACTGTCCCTAACTGGAGAGTGCAGACCCTGCGACATCGGTTTTGCAACTTCAAAAATTTTCAATTTCCGCCCAAAAACTTTGAATTAAAATGTTCTAATCCGCCTTTTCTTTCAATGTAGGATATACACAATGCTCAGTTGGTGGGAACGGGAGCATGAAGATGTGGACCTTTCCGCAATTAATCATCAACCTTCAATAGATGCATTGAAGGCATGCAGGCTATTTAAATTCTGGGCCATACCTGGCATGAGGGCCCAAGTAGACTTTTTGCAGTGGCTGGTGGACAGATGGAATATACAGGACCAGTGTTTCATTATTGGTGGCCACCAGCTCGAAATGGAGCCAAAGGACATTTACTTCTTGACTGGTTTTCCCAAGAGAGGTGAACAATTGACTCTATTCAGGACTAGGCCAGGTGGCCAGTCTGTCGATAGTCTCCGACTAGAGTTTTGTAATGACCAAACAAAGGACAAAGGGATTGATATCAAAACCATCTCCCGTCCTGAACTCAAAGTGATTGCATTTACTGTCACCAGACTCTGCGGAAGCGCAGCACTGCATGTAGCCACCGGATCCCAAATGCGAATGGCAGTAGACTATTATTGAGGCACCATCTTCAACTAGTGCGAAGCTGCGTTGGCGAATGTAAAAGGCCAACTAATTAGAGCAAAGAGAAGACAACTAAAAAACTTTGGATATGGTTTCTTAGTTGTGAGCTTTGGTCTAGAGAGGGTCCCGATGTTGGTCCCACAGCATCTTTCCGTTGGAGCTGGACTTCCCCCAGAGCCCAAGCTAATGCGTTGGGTTGCATTTATGGCCCGTCATCCTGAGGAGGGTTCAGAGGTTGTTCGATTTCCTCCTGAGTATTTTCGTTGGTTGGAGAACCAATTTTTCGAGATTTGGGATTTTCCTTATGCTGGGATGGATTATCATGGTGACCCAAACATGGCTCTTCCACCAAGAGAGTAGTGGGATGACTCAGGTAAAATCATTCTCAACATTTTCTAATTTAATTTTTTTTTTTGTTTTTAAATCGTTCAAAATTGATAGTAAAGAGTTTCAAATGCAGATGTGGGTCCACGGCGACCAGCCACTCTCCGACCCTATGAGAGGAGACACCCAGCTGCAGCAGTACCAGCCCCATGGGACGAATCTATAGAGACCCTGACCGAGTTGGAAAACCATCTAGAGCATTTGACAACAGATATTCCAGAGACTAGCATAGATGACATTCCTCTTAGGTTACAGCGCTATGTGATTGGGGTCCCAGGACCTTTCACGAGGTTCCTTTGTAGGGTGGCCCGAGCAGTGGTTTCTTATCGTGATCATCACCAGTGATAGGATGATCGCCTTTTGTAGACTCATATGACATTTTTGCTTTTTGTACTATCATTTTTGCCGATCATAAGGTGTTTTTCAACCTATGATCGAAGACAATGTATATTTGACACACTTCTATGTTATGCTATATCACTATTACTGGCTATCTTGTAAAACATATTATGGAATGTTTTTAAATTTACTGTTTGGTTATTTCAAATGTCTATTTAACATTCGAGAAGCAATTGCATCTGCTAATGTATTTAAATATCTTGGAATATGCTGATATTCAATATAGTCAAATTCACGTTCCAAGAGACGAACTCTCAAAAATAATCTTAACAACACTGGATTTCTAATGGCAGAAACCCTATTAAGCTGCAATACAACGAGTTCAGAATCTAACCTCACAATCAAATTCCGAATCCCAAATGAAATGGATTCAGATAATAACTCAATCACTGCACTATACTCTGCAATGTTGTTCGTTGTTTGACCGAGGCTTACCCCATGCATAGATACCAACTCATTAGAGGGTGAATAGATAACCCAAGCTGCAGAAGAAATGTTCCGTGTATTACGACAAGCACCATCAGCTAAACCAATGTATGTTTGAAGAGACGTCGACATCTGCAATATCAAGATTAAAATCAAGATAAGCAGGAATAATGATAGAAACACTCTCTAAACTAAGCACACTTTTTCTAATATAAAACACACCAGTTAGAAAGAAAACTAATCTAACTAAAATCTCCACACCCAAATTTAAGCATAATATCTCTTCAGATAAAGACCATTTCTAGGTTTACCCAAAGAGACACCGTCAAAATCTACCAATTCATAGGCCCCTTTCGCCAGCTTTAGTTGAACAATAAAAGGACCATGCCACATAGGTACAAATTTTCCAGCGCCTAGCTTATCGTTTGCTTGATCATACAGTAAGATTAGGTCTCCTTCCGAAAATTAACGAGGTGTAACATTTTGATCATACTGAGCTTTAATTCGTTTGGCATGAGTTTTGATTTCTAGTGCAGCATCACGTCGACTCTCATCTAGTTGAGCCAAGTACAACAAACATTTCTCCTCTTCAGAAGTGGCTGGAAGTAATTCTATGGCTATTTGCAATGATGGGATTTCGCATTCATAGGTAACATAGCTTCCAAATCGTAAACTAGTTGGAAAGGAGTGAAACCAGTTGATGTTTTTACTGAGGTTCAATATGCCCACAGTGCTGAAAAAATCATGTTATGCCAATTCGACCTATGAATACCAATGATTTGTCGGATCATAATGACTCGAACTTTGTTGATGGCTTCAACCAGACCATTAGCCTGTGGGTAATATGGAGTAGAACTATCTTGACGCAGGCCAAGTTGATCTGTTAGTTCAGTCATCATGATGTTTCAAAAATGACGCCCATGATCAGTGACAATCACTTGTGGAACACTGAATCTAGTAATTATATGATTGAAAACGAAAATTGCAGTAGTTTTTCATTCTGCCGAAAATGTAGGCATCGCCTCGGCCCACTTGGTAAAATAATCTACCGCAAGGATGATATACGCATGCCCCCCCCCCGGTCGAGTGAGAGTTACATGTAATAAAGTTGATACCCCACTTTGCAAAAGGATCGATGGCAATTATAGGGTGGATAGGAGTAGGTGGAGCACGCATATTTCAATAAAAAATTTGACAATTGTGGCATTTTTGAACCACGTAAATACAATCTTTAAACAAAGACGGCCAGAAATAGCTAGCGCACAATATCTTTTGGGTTGTGGCATACCCAGACATATGACCACCACACGCTCCAGAGTGACAGTCATTTAAAACCTTTTCAGCTTCTTCATGAGTTAAACAACGTCGAAAAACAGAATCCGCCCCACGACGATAGAGTGTATCTTCAATGATCTTGTATTGTTGGGATTGGAAACGTATTTTCCGTCATTGAGATCATGAAATTTCAGGCCCAAAAGATTGGGTTTGGAGATAAACTATGATATCTCCATACCATGGATCAAGAGTGCTCATAAGAAACAAGGATTCGTCCGCAATGGATTCTTCCGCCACAATTTCAGTATCAGCACGCGGGAAGTCACACATCAGTTCCGCAAAAACTAAAGATTTCTTTGACTTGGATTTTTCAAATTCCAAGTCAAATTCCTGCATGATAACAATCTATTTGGAATACTTGCCCCCTAGAAATTGTTTGGTAAAAATATAGATGATAGGGTTACAGTCAGAAATTACGGTAGTTTTGCGTAGTAAAATGTAATGACGAAATCTTTGGATAGCTTGAACAGCTGCCAAGGCCAATTTCTCCACATGTGAATATTTTAACTCAGTCGGATTCAAAGTTCGACTAAGATAGTAAATCACATGTTCACTACCGAATTCATATTCCTGAACTAACACCATCCCGATGGTGGAATGAGAAGCAGCGAGATACAAGAAGTAATCCTGGTTGTAGTTGGGAGGATGCAATAATGGTGCATGGGTCAACACATGTTTAAGTGCATCAAAAGATTTTTCAGCTATCTCATCCCAAAAGAATGGAGTATTCTGTTTCAACAACCTGGTAAAACCCTTTGTTATCTCGGCATAGTTAGGAAATAATCGACGTAAAAAGTTTTCTTTCCCTTACAAACTTTGGAGTTGGCGGAGAGTTGAAGGAGGAGGCAATTTGACAATAGCTTCAACCTTCAAGGGATCGACACGAATACCAGCTTTCAAAACAACAAATCCCAGTAAACGACCCATTTCTATACAGAAAACACATTTGTGTGGATTCAACCTAATTCAATAATGCCTACATCTCATAAATATTTCTCGTAAATGAGTGAGATGATCGGCTCTACGTAATGAATGGGCAGGTAAATCATCGAGATAAGGTTGCACAATGTGCTTGATGTCATGAAACGTGTAAGACATAGCTCTTTGAAAAGTTGCTCTGGCGTTTTTCAACCCAAAAGGTAATTTGCAATAAGCAAATGTCCCCCATGGACAAATAAAAGCCATTTTTGGTTGATCAGCAGGTAGAATGTTGATTTGATTGTAACCGGAAAAACCATCCATAAAGGAGAAAATTTCACTGCCGGCACAATCGTCAATGATTTGATCGATATAGGGAGTTGGGTAATTGTCTTTGGGACAAGCTCGATTAATATCCCTATAATCGATACATATTCTTATCATTCCTTGCTTTTTGTTAACAAGAACAATATTCGATACCCAATCCGTTAAGGGAATTGGATAAATGAAACTTGCTTTAAGTAATTTCTCAACTTCTACTTTAATAGCAGCAACTTTTCGCGGGTGGATCTGAAGCAAACATTGCTGGACGGGTTTAGCATCCGGGTAAGTTTTGATTTCATGAACAACAATTGCTAGATAAATTCCTGGCATTTCTTCATATGACCAGGCAAACACATCGCGAAATTCTTGAAATAGAGCCTTATAAGTTTGGAGTTCATTTTCCGTACAAGAGGCACCTATATGAATGTTTTCAACAATTCCAGGTTTAACTGAAATGTCAATAGGAACCGTTTGAGAAATATTTCCCAAATTTAACTCAGAATCAGGATTTTGCAATGGATTTTGTGGTTCTTTGATATAATCAGTAGTAAAAATAGATGAAAAATCATCCTCAAAGTGATCAAGCTCAGGTAAGAACAAATATCGATGATGAAGATCTTCCCATGGTAAGTCATCAACAGACAAAATTTCACGATTCTGCTCATCAGTATGAACAAGTTCGGAAAAAGTTGTTGAATCTGAGTTTGATATTGAAAGTGATTCTCCATGGACCACATTCATTAGATCAATTTCTGCTGAATAAGGGTCGGAAAATGACTGTACAGCCTGATACGCAATTTCATAGGGACTCAAAGGCATCACATCACCGAATGAATCCACCTCAGATTCGGAAGGTACGATCCAAGGATCATCCAAAACAATAGTGTTTGATGAAATCATATGAATGGTTGCAGTAGAAGGTGATACGTTAGGAGGAGGAAAGGAAAAATTTCCTAGTAAACCAGAATCTTTAACCAATCCTACCCCAATATCCTTATAAGGGATAGTTGTTTTACCGACATGTTGTATACTTTCAGAAGAGGCTGGGTCGGATGAAAAGTATGTTAGCTGGTCTATACTTACAATCTTTCCATTATGAGGAAACTTTATAAGCCGAAAGACCGATGAAACAACAGCAGTCATAGCGTAAGACCAACTACGACCCAAGAGAAGGTTGTAATCTAGAGGGGCATCAACCACTTCCACATCTAGATTAACAGTTTTGCTTTCAACCCATATAGGTAAATCTTGTAGAATTCCAAAAGGTTGGAACCCACGGCCATCAAAAGCCTTTAGAATCATCGGGGATTGATTGAGTGTAGGAGAACCAAGTGATCTCCAACACTGAATCGACATAATACACGTAGAAGCTCCCTCATCAATCACAGTCCTAAAGTAAGGTCTGTTTTTTACTAACACTGGAATCTGGAAAGCCATTTGATGAGGTAAGTGAGGTGTACTATTTTTTAAATCGAAGATTATAAGGTTCGAGTCCTGAATATTAACAGCTCCTATAGCTAAAAATAGCAATTTACGATGTGCTGGACATGTTGCAGCACCTCCAAAGCCGACATTGATAAAGGGGAAATATCTAAATCTTCAACAATGTTATAGTTCTGAGCAACTCTCGCATACAGATTGAAAGCTGACTTTCGAAGTATACCTTTAGCAGGCAATTTGATTACTAAGTCTGGGTTAGGTTTCTCGATCTGTAGCGCATCAAAACCAGGAGTTGAAGTTGATGGGTTTGAATTAGAAGATTCTGCTTCCTTACCACCAACAGGACTTTTACTTCCATAATCTTGCGATCATGTCGCAATCCTAACATGGGACATCATCATTATAGGTTCTTCTGAGGCATTTGAGGAAGAACCGATCATCTTACTATCTTGACTAGGAAAAGGATCCTTCAAGACAGTAGGCGTTTGAGAACCTTTGACGATTTTCGCAACCTAAGTTCGATGAGGGAAGTCCCTTGTAAAATGATCTTCGTCACAAATGAGACAAGGATAGCGAGGTTTACGTTTCTCGTTAGTGGATTCAATTTTATCTGATTTCTCTTTCGAATTTTGTTTATTTTTCTTCTTCCCCTTCTTTTTACCGCCGGATTTTTATTTGGTCGTAGATGATTCTACGACATGAATATCGGCAGGAATTTCAGCGAAAGAGTCTCCTGTCGGGGAATCTAGTAAAGTTATGATAGGAGAAGAATTATTTGAAGATTTATTCTTACTTTTGGTGTTAACTGAGCCAATCATACCGTCAGCGGCATGAGACCCTGAAGGAGCTACGGTTATTTGATTTTGTTTCGGAAGGTCGGGGATTTTTTTGTGTAAAGTACCCGACTGCGTATAAACGAGGTCAAGGTATTGAGCTTGAGCAATTACTTGCTCTTCAGTGACAACTCCTACCTTAGCTACATCCTCAGTGATTTTAAGTAATAATGATTTAACAAACCATTCTGCTAAGATTTGATCCGGAATAAAAACTTTCACTAAATGTTGTCGACGTCTCCATTCATGAATGTGATCTAGAATATAAGTGGACGTTGATTGTTTTAATGAAGTTAATAATTTCGTTCCATTGTCATATCTGACAGGCAACTGAAAATGAGTTAAGAACGAAGTGGCTAACTAACTAAAATTATAAAAGGAGGCTCGTGGTAACTCAATGTACCACTTGGCCGCAAGACCAATCAGAGTGCGTTGAAAAAGACGTAAATGAATTGAATCATCTATAATGGAGTTAGATGCACACCAAAGGTGATAAGTCATCACATGGTTTGACGAATCCTCACCTGATTTACCTTCAAACTTTGGGATATCATGGGGAAACTTATTCGTCATTGGCGGCCAAAACGGAAGATAATTAATCGGATCGTTCATAAGGCGCGACAAATCAAGAAAGTCCAAAGTTGCAATGAACGGTAACTGACGGTTAGGGTCTCGAAAACCCTGGGTCATAAGACCAGCCCCAGGAGGAGGATATCCAGGATAACTTGTAATTCGAATTGCATTTGGGATATTATATCCTCCCAGAAAACCAGGATTAACCAGACCGTACTGGGGTTGTTGAGGTTGCTGATAAGTATATCTAGGGTACGGTTAATACTGATAGACTGGGTTCTGCACAGCAGGACCGAATTGGTACTGTCCCGGGTATGGTTGATAAGTAAATTGAGGTTGACAAGTGACAACCGTACTTGGACCAGGTTGTCCTACAGGCATCTGAACCGAAGTCTGAACTGTAGGTCCAGACTAAGGTAAAGATGCTTGAGGAGTTGATGCAAAAACAGTAGAAACCGGAGCTGTCGATACTCCAGAAGTAGGTGGGGTAGATTGAACAGACGCTGCAATAGTTGCAGTAGTCATTTGATATGGAGTTCGAGGCGAACTAGGCCCAGACTGATGAGCTACACCAGGTGCAGAAGTTTGGGTAGTAGGCTGGACAGGTTGCTGGGTTGAACCAGAAACCAAAGGTTGTCCAGATTGAGATGACAACTGCACATTAGGTTGCAAGATCTGTTGAGATTGAGATGGATCCCACACCATGTTCATTCCGGGGTATGGACCCATAGAAGGTTGAGCATATTGAGGACCATAACCGAGTTGAGGGTAGGGTTGATAATTCAAAGGTACATTTCCAACTCCTTGGACAAATGATTGACCTGAAGGTGGTTGGAAACCTTGGGTTGGGTACTGACCTTGAGGTTGATAACCTTGAGGCATGTACTGAAACTGGGGTTGACCTTGAGGTATATATTGATACTGGGGTTGACCTTGAGGTACGTACTGAGTCTGGGGTTGACCTTGAGGAATGTACTGTCCCGAAGGTATGTATTGTCCTTGAGGTTGCCCCCCAGGCGGTAACTGGGTACCTTGAGGTTGCCCCCCAGGTGATAATTGAGTACCTTGAGGTTGCCCCCCAGGCAGTAACTGACTACCTTGAGGTTGCGGATTTGGAATAGTACCAGACATCATAAGAATGTCTTCTACACTCAACGGTTTAGTTCCGTTATTACCAGTTGATAACCCATGTTCAATGGGTTGAGGAGATGCTCCTGAAAAAGTACCAGTGAGCGATTGATACCCAGAAGGAATAAAAGGACCGCCATACAAAAATGTTTCTCGGGATTGCGAAAACATGGATGACTATCTCGACATATTCAAAGGAGGATAATAAAATCTAGGTGTTAGATGAAAAGGAACTCGATGTGGTGAAAAACTAAGACTCGGATTTTCTAAGAAGTTGGTCAATGAAAGATACCAAGCATCCCTCCTAGTTGGACTGTAGAAAATTGATTCACGCTCCCTAAGTTCTAAAGTTGGTTGATTTTCAGGGATAGTTATACCTTCTTCCAAATTAACAAGTTCTTCAATAGCAATGAGTCCAGAAGGAAGATTTTGGGTAATGATCCTTCCTACCCTAGGTGAACTAGGACCACTGGAAGTTGGAGAAGCAAATCCTGATGATGGAGTAGTAGCAGGTTCAGTTTCAAGCTCAGAAATTTCAGGTTCTTCATCTAATTCACTAGTAGAAGAAACACTACCAGTAATTTCGGAAAATGAAATTGGTTCGGAAATATACTCTGTTGCTTGAACTTGATAATCAGGATGAACAACTAAATAAGATTCTCTTTCTTTCGATGACCCAACTCTATTGTCACTAGGAGTTACAAGAGCTCGTAGCCCTTCAAGCTGGCTTGGTGAATACTCGGGAGGTTGCCCCTGAAGTCTGCGGGATTGTCTCGGTAATTCAGCCACGATTAAATATTTTAATTACTTCACACGCAAACAAAGAAAAATCTCAATAAAACCACCTAAAGTCTCTAAAGAACCAAACAATTTGAATCACATGCCTAAAAATATAGGAGTTCAAGCCACACACAAATAGTAACTTTCCATACCGAAAAGACTAGTTGGTGATGAAATCCAACGTCGCAGAATTCAATACAGAAAGGGCGGTTGGAACAGTTACCCCGACAACCTGCTTAATGAAACAGACTGGCACAAGTTTCTTCACTAAACCGTCTCGAGTGAAGAGAACCCCCCAGAGAATCCAAGTGAGTCTAGTTGATGTCTACTCAAGGTATAGTGGGATCTTCCCTCCACCGTCACCTTAGGAAAGAATCCTATAGATTATGGTCACTATGGTTACCAACAGAAACAAATATACCTGGGGGAACAGTCTGTGATCCGATACACATGCAAGGGCAGAGTAACAAAGCTCAATCCCCTTGAAGGCTCCTTGACATAATCCAAGGTTTACCAACAAGTGACCCCAGGCTCCTTGACAATGGTCAATCTGAGGTTTACCATTTTTAATACGTGTATATCTTCTATCGTTCCCAATGAGGAAGGATTGATTACCCCACTGGTTCAGATATGATCTCGTGCTTGACTCCTTTAAGAGGAGCTTCCCAGAGCATAGATGTAACAATTAGAATTTATCTCCTACCACAAGATATAGCTACTTGTTTGTTTTCACTATCTTGGAGAGTTAATTACTCCCTACTCCAAGATACTAGCCTAAGTTATGTTGGTGATAAAGAGCCCTAGAAATAAAAAGATTGCTAGATAAATTTTACTTTAAGCGTTATTTTTATTGGTTGTTCCTTAGGTCAAAAGGTATGGAGATGAAACTTTATGGTGTGAAGACTCGACTCCAAAACACTAAAAATGCACCTAAGATGATAAACAATTATTTTTCTTCAATGAATTTCTAGCTAAAGAAAGAGTTGAGAATGCAATTACTTGAAAAACAAATCTTTCCTTAACATATAAATGAAAAGAAAAACTTTTTTGTCTTTTCCAACAAACTCAAAACGAGACTACTAATTATGCTCATGGAAAAATCCTTTTGCTTTTTCCACACTCAAAAACTACAAAAACAAATTCTTTCAAAATAGATTCTAAAATTTCTAGAAAACGCTCAAAACTATGAAAAATCTAATCTTGAGATCTACAAATTCTAAAAACCTAATTGAATCAAAAGCTTAAAAAATTCCTTTTTGAGGACATTTTACTTAGTTATTCAGCAAACTAAGGACTAATTCATTCAGAATAACAAATTAATCAAAAAACACCCAGCTATGTTTTCTTTTTAAAAATGAAATTCAAAACTTTCAAACAAGTTCGTTCGAAGCTTTGCAAAGAGAAAACGAGATCTATTCCTCACCAAAGGCAGATTTCACAAATCGGTCAGAATCATCAAGAAGACCAAAAAGACCAAGGTAATTTGAGGTTTCTTAGGCTTCTAATCTCTGAGTTACTACAAAGACCAAATGAAAATCAAACCAGGCACGCAAAACTTCTAGAAAATCACCTAAAACCAAAATGCCAATGGAACTCACCTACAAGAAGTTTCTGACAGGACACATGCAGATCTGGGCAGAGGCTAAAAAACGTAAACAAATCCTAATTTTAACTTGATGAAAATATTTTAGGTTTTTCAAAAATTTGACAAGGTCCATAGGCCTCTGATATAACCAGATGCGGTACCGCTCTGTGTAGTAAAGGAACAGTGTGGGGATGTCCGCACTGTGTTACAAACAGAATGTGCAGTCCTCTTTCAAAAGCGTGAAAAACAAAAACAATTTAGAATCTAAAAAAAAATTGCCCAATCCCACACACATCAAGCAAAAACCAGAAACAGAGAAAAATTTTCTCAAGTCAAAGTAAAAGTAAAGGCAAAAAACCAAAATTCAAGTCCCCAGTGGAGTCGCCATTTTGTCGGCCGGATAAATCGTTCTTGCGGACAAGACCAATCTCCCTAGTATCAACTGATATCTAGTAACAAGCAGAACAAGCAAATCTACCTTTCTCTAAATATTGTGATTTATAAATAAAAACCAAGAGGTGTCTTTATACCCTACCTTAAGTCCAACGCTAGTTTGTGGTAGCCCGGCTTCACTCGTCCGAATGAGTTTCCTTTTAAGAACCTACAAAAGCAAACAAGCACACATCAAATAACACCTGCATAGCCAATATAATAAGTCATATTCATCATGGTGATCAAGGAATCCATGAAATAAACCATAAGAGACAACTTATTGAGAAAAATAAACTTGATTGTGTTATCTTTAAACAAAGAAGAACTTTACAACCTTGGTGCCTTGTTGTAGTACAAGCTCCTCCCAGGGTCCAAGCAACAATCTCCTCTACTTTGACAAGCTTCACACTCTTTCCAATGAGGTGAAAAGGTATGTAATCTCTCCTCTCAAGCTCAATTAGGAAGTCTAAATTCCAACAGCATTTACCCTCAAAAATATTCAGCTTTCAACCTCCTCAATAACCAACCCAATGCCTCATTTTATAGTGCAGAGGGAGGAAGTTACAGGTCCACCTATGAAGGGATAGAGTCCTCCTTCAAAGGGATAAGCTCCTCACATCAAGGGGTTAGCTCCTTTAGTTATGGGATGCGTGAACCTCAAAGGAGTGAACTTGCCACCTCAAGATTCCCTCTAGAAGCTTCCATAAATAACCCAAAGTGAGTTTTTAAGAATGTACTTGCGCCTTTTTTACTTTTACAGGGGTCTGCACCCATTACACAGAAACAGAGCAGGCAAGTCCGCAAGGGACATGACCAAGGGGTGCGGGACCGCAGGTAATGCTAAGAGAAAGTGCGGAACCAGAGTTTTAGAGATTTTCAAGGACTTTCTCTCATTTTTCAAGGCTTGACATGAAGAGCTGAGGTTTAAGACTTGCATAGGAGGAAAGTATGAGTGGTGATAGACTCACACTAACTGCAGAATGTCATGGTGACAATATTTTGTGTAACAAATATCATAACGTTTGAAATTGAGTTTCAGAAGATGCTCAATTAACTTCTCGTACCAAGCTCACAATGTTTTCTTGAGGCCATAGAAGGATTTCAAAAGATTGCATACTTTGTGTTCCTAACCCTTCATAACAAATCCTACTGGTTGGGACATAAAAACATTCTATTTTGTATCTCCATTCAAGAAAGCAACTTTTACATCCATTTGATGGACTTTCCAACCATTCTAAGCTGCCAAGGCAAAGAGTTTCTGGATGGTAGCCCATTTTACAATGGAGGAAAATATCTCCTCGTAATCAACCCCTTCCTTCTGTGCAAAACTTTTTTCCACAAGTTTGGCTTTATGTTTGTCAAGTGAGCAATTTTCTTTATACTTTTTCTTGAATACCCACTTGTAGCCTATTGGTTTGGTTTCCAATGGAGGATCAAAGAGCTTCTAGGTGTCATTCTTTATCAAAGCACCATATTGTTTATGTGTCGCTTCTTTCCATTCATCATGAGAAGCGGCTTCTTTGAAGGAAGTTGGTTCAAAATTTGTAGACAAATTAAATTCATAATCATAAGAAACATCCATATCAACAGGTGAATAAGGATTGTCTACATCACCTCCATTTTGTCTAGTTGAGCTTCTTGTTCCTGTATTTCCAACCTCATCAGGACGAACACTTTCAAGTGTCTTTGTCAGCCACTTTCAGAGGACCTTTCAGAGATGGCCCGGGCTTCTTAGTTGACTGAGATAGGGATGAACCAAGATTTAGTCTCCTAATTCTGTCAATCACATCACTCAAAATGTCATCAGTGGCTGGAGCTTCATGTGGGGGAGAGACTACTTCAGAATAAGATTATGCAAATTGTTCCAGTATAGGGATCCCCCCTTCAAGATGTGGGATCTCATTATCAAACTCTTGAAAATAATTTGCATGACTGAATCTATCCAAGCGATCCAGTTGTCGCTCAACAACATTTTAAGTCTTGGAATATTCAAGAAAGATCACATCTCTAGATATTATAAACTTCTTATCCACTTCATCATAAAGACAATATAATTTGGAGGTATTTGAATACCCTAATAACATACATTTGTGGCTTCTTGCACCAAATTTGTTTCTATGTTCCTTGGGTATCAAGGCATAACAAGTGGAACTAAAAACCCTGAGATGCCTCACCAAAGGAATGTGGCCATACCACATTTCATAGGAAGTTTTGTTTTTGATAAAATGAGATGGACACCTATTCTTTATATACACAACACATCAACATAACATTCTTGAAAAACATCATGGAACGTACCATATTTAAGATTTTTTTGTTCATTCTTTCAGCTACTCTGTTCTGTTGGGGATTATAAGGCATGATTGTTTGATGTTTGATCCCATGTTGGCAAAGATAGTTTTCAAATTAATATGATGTATATTAGTTTCCATTATTAGTATGAATAGATCCAATATGAGATTGTGCATCATTTTAAATCCATGCATGAAAGTTCTTGAATGTTTCAAAAGCTCCAGGCTTGTTCTTCAATAAATAAACCCAACACATTCTGGTGCGGTCATCAATAAATGTCATTATATGTTTATTACCATTTGCAAAAGGAACAGGAATTGGGCCACATAAATTAGAATGAATGAGTTCATTTTTTCTATGTGCTCTGGAATAAGAATCATGAAAAGATTATTTATTTTTCTTTCCTATGTTACAAGCATCACATTTCTTAAGTTTCCTAGGAATTGTAGGCAAACTAGTAACACCACTTTTCTTCGACAAATGGAGGTTTTCATAGTTCAAGTGTCCAAATATAGCATGCCATAAAATACTTGATGGAAGTGTGCCTTCATCATAGTGAGAATTGTATGAATCATTTTGTGCACGAGGAGAGGTTCCTTGTAGCTTTAGAAGTATTTCTTCTTTTATCCTAGTCATGAAAAGTGAGTGATTTGATGCTTTTCTGAACTCAACCTTGCCATCAAATATGTGAATGGAGTTTCCTTGCTAGCGAATTTTGAACAAAGACAACAAGTTTCTCCTCAACTCCAGGAGGTATAAAACATCATCTAGAGGAAAGTCTGCAAGACTAGGTAGTTTGAGCCTAATGGTGCCAAGCCCTGATGGCTTGATTTTTGAATTGTCTACAAAGTATACTGCTCCATCAACATTATTAGTGAATTCTTCAAAAAAATATCTTCTGAAATTCACGTGGAAAGCTTATCATCAATCAAGAAACCAAGCATCTTTCCATGAAGTAAGTGAAGCATTGAATAAGTCTTCAGTTACTCCAATGTTGCAATGTGCCACAACATAATGAGTGGACTCAAGTGCTTTTCCTTTCCCTTTACCAGGTTCTTTACCATTTTCTTCATTTCTTTCCTGATTGATTCTATCCCAAGGAAGCTTACATGTGGAAGTATCATGTACATCTATATTGCATCGTATGCAATGAATATCAAACCTTTCTCCTTGGAAATGTTTGCCCCCCTGCCTCTAAATTTCTACCTTCCTCTTCCTCTTTAGCCACCTATTCCTCTAAAAGAATCTTGTACGTGATTATTCTCATTTTATGCAAGGCACACAACTTCATCAAAAGACTTAGGAGTTTCCTTCCTCCCAAAATCCTTCTCTCTTTCAACAAACTTCTTCTCAAGGGAGTAAAAAGAAATCTCCTTAAGTTTTCCACTTTCTTTCAATGACTCAAGATAATGTGAATAGGTGGGATATAGTGCCTTGACATAGGTTGTGAGAGGAACATATATTTCAACACCAGTGGCTTTTATGTCATTCATAATGGATCTTACTTCTAATGCTAAGGAAAGAGGGTCATCATTTTTCAACTCAAAATTGAACAACTTCAAGTTCATAGTATGATTCATACAATTCATTCAACTGATTTAAGGCTTCAAAGGCATTCGAAAATAGATAAATATCACGACTCGCATCTTCATTTACAAATGTTGCAATCAAGGCATAGGCCTTGTTGTTCTTATTTTCCCAAATGGCAAGCTCCTTGTCTGAAGTAGGTTTTTCATGTGCATTGTCTCCTTCTCCTTCACAAACCCCTTTCCACAACTCATTGAAAATGAGGGTGTATTTTATCTTCCTAGACAACTCATGATAGTTCTCTTTGCTAGTGAAAACTACTCCCACTATGGATATGAGTGAATGCATCATAAAAATCTGAACTGGGCCCAACAAAGTACAATACTTGAAACAAAAATTGATGTCCTTGCAATAAAAATAATTGACTATTTCTTCAAAAAAATATTCGGCTCATAACGTAAGTTCTCAATATAACTCCACATATACCTTATGTAATTTCATACCATATTTCCATTAAAAAGGAGTTAAGAGTTCCATTATTCATATGCCATGGCCTCTTTTTTTTCTAAATCCATTGTATACCACTCATAAAATAACAATGCACTTTAATAATATACCATACTTCTCATATGATATATTCAATTCCCATATATCATACACACTTTATTTTATAAACCATACAAGCCATATTAAAATTCACGCTCATAAAAAAATCCAAACCATGATTGAATGCATAAATACTGCATGTCAATAGCCTTGAAATAAAACACGCACTCAAAGTCTCCAAGCCAACACAAAACCAATGATCATACCAATATAGGCTTCAATGCAAGGTATTTTTCACCATAGTAGCCATGAACCCATAGTTCACAACAGCGTTTAGTCCTTCACGTATTAATACCCTAGGCAGCGTTCAGTCTGACATGGAAGCACAACAGTATGCACAATTCACACGGATCACCATATTCAACGCAAAGTCCTTTAGCATTCACGTTATTCCATCAAATGGGTAACAACGTTCAACATGAGGTAGCATTAAGTCACAATCCATCATTGAGGCATTCAATTTAATGCAGTGTTCAATGAAAGTTGAGGGCACATAGTTAGCATAGAAGCAACTAATTGACCAGCATGTTCAACGCGTACCATTACATCGTCTTCAAAATGAGATCAATGCACTTAGATCAATGTTGGACCAAAGAATAAAAGTAATGCATTCAAAAAATGGAACACAAAGGCAGAGGACAGAGAACATTGGAATAAAGAGTATGGCAGAGTATGCAGGAGTTACTAGGCAGAAAATGTTAAAAATGGGGTTGGCTCTGATACTATGTCAGGCCAAGTGTAATGTAGAATGAATTTATGCTTTGCACTAATATAGAAAATGGATATATACATGGAGAGGGAGACTATTGGGTTTGATCTCCCAATGTATCTTCATCTTCCAATTCCCTTTATTTTTCTATTTACATGGATTTACCTAATCCCAAATATTAGGTGTCAACAATCAATGTGAGGAAGAGGATAGTGATTATTTACCATGATCTTGTTCAAAACTCATAAATCCACACACATGTGCCATGTACCATCTTTCTTTGCAACCAAAACAATAGGTACCCACAAAGAGACGTACTAGGTCTAGTGACCCCTTTTTCAAGTAGCTCTTGAATGTGCTTCTTCATTTCTACATTCTCTACAAATGACATTCTATACATTCCAATATTCGGAAGTGGTGCATCCTGTTGCAACTGAATCTCATGCTGGATTCCAATTTTTGGAGGTAACCCTTCAAGTTACTGAAACATCTTGTCATGTGTTAATAACTTCAACTAGTTCATGCTTGAGTTTAGAATCACATCCTGAGAAAGCTTCAGATTCAAAAATATATTTAGCTTTAATCATCGACAACACAAAATTATTATTATCATTCATAATACTTTTCATTTGACCAATAATAACAAGAGATAAGTTCATCTTCTTGCGATGTGCTCTAACGATATACTCAATTCTATCATTAAAAAGACGATATTTTTTCTGATCATGATGATAGAATATGGATTTTCTATCATATAAATATGGACTCCCTAAGACAATCCAACAAATATCAAGTGGTACAACATCAATCTCTACCTCATCTATAAAATTAGCAGTGATGGAAAAATTGATTTTACATCTCTTTGTCACTTGAAATTTGGCATCATCACATACCCAACACAAAGGATAAGGTTTTGCATGTGGTGTAGTCTTTAAATTAAGTTTCTTGACAATTTCTTCAAAGAGAAGATTGACTTTAGATCCATCATCAAATAATGTATCAACCTTTGTACATTTTTTTATGACCCTGATATCGAAAATCTCACTCCTTTCTTTATCATTTTGAGATTCAATAGGCTTGCTAGAAGAACTAGTACTTGCGTTAAAAGTTATACCTTTAATTCCCATGTTGTGATTTTGGTTTCATCACCTGAATCAGATCCTGTATCTTGTTGATTTGTAGCAACAGTCTTTTGTTTCCCCATGTTATTGAACTTCTTTGGTCTCAATTCTGGATGTAATTTCCAACAGTGGTCTTCATCATGCCCATCGTTTGAACAATGTTTACAAGTAAGTTTCTCTCCCTCTTTCTGAATAGTAGCATTATTCTTACACTTCCCTTTAGACTTCCCCTTTCCTTTGTCTCTATATTTAAAAGGTTTCTTGTTGGACTCTTAAGGAACATTATTTCCTCTTAATTCTAAATGAGTTGCTTGAACACATACTTCATCTAGATTGGTGGGATTAAACATAAGTATAGTATGTCTCAAATAACTATGTAATCCACCTATATACTTAAGGAGAGTATCTTGTGAGGTTGAATAAACACCTAATATTAAATCTATTCTTGTAAATTCTTGTGTGTATCTTCGGACACTTTGACCTTTAGCTTGTCTGAAATTTTTCCAATCCAGAATTTCTTTTTGCATGTAATCTAATGGATATAATTGCCTTCTTAATGCAGTTATAAAATCATTCCAAGAAGAGATAATTTTACCAATTTTCTTCAAATCTTCTTGAGTTATGGCCTCCCATCAAGTGAGAATTGCACTTTCAAGCGAAGAGAAGCAAGTTGGATCTTTGTAACGTCATCATCAATCTTTTGAATCTTGCAATAGACTTCAATTTTACGAAGCCAATTATCCAACTTTTCAGCATTTACCTCCCTATTGTATATTGGTCATTCAAACTTGACATCAAGCTTAATCAAAGGAGTCTTAACGTGTCTTCTTGGAGATGTAGTAGGAGTAGGTCCATGGGATGAAGGAGGTGAAAAAGGAGGTGAGGATGGAGGTGTAGATGGAGGTGAAGGAGGAGGAGAAGGTGGAGGCTTGCTCCCATTACCACCATTACCTTTTGGTTGATTAGAAGTTTCTCCTTCGAACCTTGTTGTTCTGTCATTGTATAACACTTTCACCATCTCATTCATATCAAAAAAAATATTTCTAAAATCCCTCTCATCCTCAGACATCAGCTCTTGTCCTTGTGCTTCTTCATGTGCCATGACTTGTGGATTTTGTGGCCTCCTTCAGCCAATTTGAGGGTTAGGTTTTTCAATTTCTCCTTCTCCTCTTCTCAATTTAGACCTTGTGAGCATTCAAAAACCTTGCAAATTTTGTCAAACCTTCACAAAAATCCATCCTCTAATACTAAACTAATCCAAAATTAAAAAATTATGGTTTCATTAAATGATTTGCAAGCTATTTTATGTCTTTTAGGAAATAGATCATGATTTCAAAAGCACACGAACTAAAGTAAATTTTGTAGATTTTTAACAGTTAAAATGGACAACATACAACATCAAAACACAACAAATTGATGACGGAGTTCACCCCTCATAGGCTATGTCTCCAAGTCCATCTTCCAATGGTGACCTTTTATTATATGTTCAAATTCTCAATTACATCAGCATACAAGTCTCAATTTTCAAAAACAACACTACCATCACATCCATAATGCCCAAAAATCCCTATGTAGGCTCTTCTTGGGCTCAAAAAGGCTAAAAATGGCCAAGATATGCCTACTTCTTCAAATTGTCTGCAAATAGCTCTACAAACTGTCATGCTCAGCAAACTTGGCAACAAATTGACTCTGTGGTGTATTGGTATGGCGCTGAGTTTGGAACCCGGAGGTCTCAGGTTCGATCCAAGATTCTCGGTGGGATTGCAATTTTGTATTAAATATTAAACAAAAAAATTTAAAGTTAGAATCACCCTCTTAAGCCTCAGTTATGTGGAATGGCATGTGGTATGGGGTCATTTCTTTGGGCGCAAGTAGGGTGCCATGTGCCCGCCCCCTTATCGGCGTCGTTGGTTCTATGTATGATCCAGAAACCAACTAGCCCGCCCTTCCCCCCAACCATCGAACCATACCTCTTTAAATAAAAGTCGCCTGCCATGGTTAACAAGAACCACCTATGGCCCGGTTGGTCAAACATCATGTTGGTGCTGGACCTGCTAACATGTCAAGGGGATCTCCTCCGTACAAAGTCCCAATTAGACCTCAGGCCATTTGGTGTAGGAGTTCCATAAGTGGGTCGTAAGGTAATGCCTTGACCATGGTATTGCATAGAGGCAAGTAGAATAACTCTGTCAGCAGTAAGGGTGTGACTGATGCAGTGAGTCAAGGAAGGTGTATGAGAGGTTCCAACACTTCGAAGGGGGAAGGAGGTGAAGGTGAGTTCCAGGTTGAAAGGGATCAGTCCCAACTCGGCTAGGAACACACAACACAAAGGACATGCATAGCTTCCGGCAGAGTAGTCCACTCGGATGTGGAAGTCACATCATATAAGGTAAGATAACACGTACAACACTCACAGATCAGTTTGAGACAAGTGTGACGGTTGTTATAGCAAGGTTAAAGTGAAAGGTTTGTCTGATGTCCGACAGAGCATTCGACATGAACGATAACAACATTAACAACATATGCAACACATTAACAACAAGATTAATATAATTTCATGTGAATCATTTCATACACAAGTACGTAAGTTAAACAACACATATCATTAAAGCAACCAGAGCAGTCCAACTATAATAACAACATATGCATGAAAATGTGTTGGCTCTTATTATATAAAGAAGTGTAAGTCACAATCATACAATACATCCATGTAAACATGCTAGCCCCAAAAGTGGAACATTATGACCACATCTACCTGCTCCTCCAAAGAGATGTACTAGCTCCATGTAGTGGAGAAGCCAAGGTGCATTACAATATTGTCCAAGCCTTTTTCCAAATAGTCTTAGTAGAAGCTTGGCTGACCAAAAGCCTATACAATGAGTTATGAGGGACTATTTATAGCAAAGGGTAGGGTGACCTTTGACATTCCCTTTGTGACAGTTCAACTACCCTCATGACTCTTCACCTACTCTAAGACTGTGACATCCAACTGTTGACACTTGACTTACACTTGACATGACTCAACATTACAATGCACATGTACTCATGTGAGACGACATGGCTTGAGCAAGCCTTGCAAGACATCATTGAAACTCGATCCACTATCGTGAGACCAACTCTTTGACATGCTTGTGATGGTGAAGCTAGTGAGTTGATACCAAGCTTGGTCATCCAAAATGGTGTGTATGCACCTCATGGTGACATCTTGTTGAAGCAGACTCTTTCTTTCGTTGCAACCGGTGCATTGGTTCGGCCCCTTCATCCAACTCGTCTCCTAACATATGCATGGCCTTCTTGGGTGTAGCTGAACCAGCAGCACACTGATGCATAGTGTTCATGTTGATCTTCACGTGTGTGCTGGTGGTCATGCACATCAACTTGTCGAAGCACCCATTCAGCTTCAGTTGGACTTGCTTCTTGTCTTCGCCTTTGTGAGTGTGTTGAATGGGTTGGATTGCATGCATGCGCACAATCACATGCATGTTGTTGAATCCATTCCATGCGATCAACCACACTTCTCACCATATCTGCTCCATGTTAGCTGTTGCGATGGATCTTTAGCTTGTCCGGGCGCAGTTTCATCCGTGAGCACATGTTGAGCCCACTGCTATTCTAGATCCTGCTGCAACTCATTCGTCTGTCTGCACAACTTCATGTTCTTCCTGAGTTGCTACTTCAGCCAATGCAACTCCTTCTTTGTTATATCTTCAGGCTTCGTGTGATCTTTATGTCGCGTTGTCACTCCATAGCCAGAGTCTCCAAAGTTGCTTTCATCATCAATGGACCTGCTTGAGCTTGCAACCTTGTTCCACCTCCATGTTTTCAACAACCTGTTGTGGCCAACAACAACCCCCCCCCCCCCCTTCTTATTTAATTTTCTCACTAATACTAAATAAGTGGGGACCCTTATCCATAAAATTTTAAAAAATAAATTAGGACTTGTATTCCCTTTTTGAATAAATCTTACTATCATAAACTTAGGAGAATACCCGAAAATCTAAAAAGACTTAAGTTTTATGATAAGTTTGAACAAACCGTTCTCTCAATAAAAAGCATCGCATCGCATTACAAAAAGGTAATAGATGCTTTCCTACAAACCGAATCCTAAGATTGTTAAATCAAGATGTGAGATCACATACTAAAGAAATTCATCGCATCGCATTTTTCATGTGTTTCAAGTATCACTTAAAGTGAAATACCTCAAACCGCCGATATGCGATGGCGCATCTCGCAAATTGCATTGCACAGAAAACATATGGTAATAGATGATTACCACATGTAACAGATCAGCGATATAGAAATCTGCGATATTGCGAAGAAAATTGCAAAATCGCCTTATCGCAGATCTGCAGGGTTCGTCGTTCGAAAAAAAAAATTCCATAAACTGATGCCCAGTTATGCGCGTTAATGTTAATTTAATGAGTTAGTTGGCAATCATTAATGAAATATGGTTTTGATCTGATCGAAGAGCCATTTCACGTAAAGGGATATATTTTATATGATTTCGGCATTTAAAGCTTTCCGGTCACCTTTTTCTTATCATTACTCTTTCCTCATTTGCAAATTGCAGGAGCGAAAAACATAGAGGTATACATAGCAGTGTTTAGAATATTATGGGAAAGAAAGTAAAGGCTCCGAGTTATGAAGACAAAGAAATGACGCCCTTATACACAGAAACCACCTGTAACAGAGATGCTGGCATTACTACTTGGGAAGGCATGCACAGTCTACTCAAGGAAGAAAATCCCAAAGTCATGGAGGTTACAGCTACTGCAGACTCACGCGGATCGTCTGAGGCGTCAACTACAAAAATAACATGCTCATTCTTGCACCAGATAGTGGCAAGGCCCAATATTCTTCCATACACGGACATGGTCAAATGGGTACTGGATAGTGTTGAGATAACAGACCGATAGTTTAAGAATCGGAGCTAAGAACTCATGGAGTCATTCTTTCCACAAAATTTAAGGTTTACATCCTCTAACAAAAAGCGCGCAAGAGGCGAAAAATAGCACCAGGGAAGCCCGAATCAAGAAACGGAGGCACCAGGCAAAACCTCTTGAAAAGGAAAGCCTCTAATCACTCAGTTGCCTGTAAGCCCGAAAAATTGTAGGAAAAAGTACTAAAGGCGAAAGGCAAAACCCGAGCTCTAAAAACCAGTAGTATTTATTAGGGATATCTTCAAGTGGTATGTAAATTTCTACCAAATGTGCAGCATCTACAAACAAGCTGGAGACAAAAGGCTCAAGAAAGAGCAGAGTCCATCAAAAGGTTAACCAAGTTAAATTGGGATTCTTACTGGCAGTACTTGGTTAAACCACACAGTCAGTGCATGACTCTCAAGTGTCTCACTAACTCTGCCGAGAAGATGGCGCCAGCACTTGTCGATTCTGTTTTCGCATGACAGCTAAAGTCGAAGGTCAGCCAGCCAACTCTCCTCAAGCCGATGCTAGATGCTTGCAACTACAAAGATCAGATACATAGATAGTTAATTGCCAGTTTTACTTTTAGATTCAGTTTTAGTTTTACTTTTGCTTTATTTTAGCCTGAAATGAGGATGGTCATTTAAACCGCCTCCTATATTTTTGTAATAAACTTTTTTTAGATTTAGCTAGTAGTATTTAAACCCTTCTCATGCATTTAGAGAAAGGTCCTGAAATTTATCAAAAACTTGTCCTCAGACCATGCACTTCTGCTCCCTCCGAGGAGGTTTTGATGAATGAATGGAACAAAATTTATTGATATTTGTGTTTAATATCTGCTACTGAAAATGCACTTTTGTACTCTTAGTAGATGTTGAATTAAGAAGAGATAAATCATTTTCGTTGGAGCTCATGAGTAGAACTCATTATAAATGGTACTTTTATCTCTTAACAATTTCTGCTTATGTGTTAAGGTGATATTCCTGTTTAGTTATTTATATGTGAATTCATGAATGCTTGAGTTATCATTTGGCACTTCTGTACGATGATAGCCATTTATTTATGCTTAATATATGAGTGACTTATTATGTGATATGTTTTTCATAACTGTTCAGCTAACTTTTTATACGGAACAGTTCATCTTTATTGAATTCTTTTCTTATAGCAATTGAATGATCTTTATTACCAATTGTTGTAGAAACTGTTGTAGATTTCATAACTGAAATATTAAATCCCGGGTTAGTTTTAGAATTAGATATTTCTATTCATTGGAATACAATTGCATGTTGTTAAATTAGATTTAGAATAAAGGCATTTTACTTAGAAATTATTAGGAAGGAAATATCAATTCTCAACACACACACACACATAAATTGGGAAACTGGTCCCATATCCCCAGTCGGACCCACTACACCAAACGGAAAAGGAGCTGCTAACCAACGTCCAGACCGAGTGGGTATCCCCCTTGTTGTAGGCTTGATTTTCAAGGCTTCAACATATTTGGCGCTAGAAGGAGGGCCCCAAACTATGAATGGCAAGTAAATCTAAATCTAAATACCATTCTGAGAGTAAATTTCCCTCACCCTCTCCCCCGAATTCTCCATCACATTTAGAATCTTTAAATCTTGAGAGAGAAGTCAATAAAACAACAACCATTGCCACAAACCCGAATATTTTAGAGAAATCTACAATTGAACCTCATGAAGTTGAATCTTTGATCCATAAACTTCAGTGATTTTCTATATCACCCCAAAAATCTGAAAAATCTCAAGGTAGTGTGACTTTGCAATATAACCCTTCTCATCCCCTTACCAGATTGTAGAGTGAAAAGTTTGGTATCGAACCAACTGAATTACCTCTACCTACAAGGAAAAGAGCAAGGAAATCACCTAAAGGGTCTGATAGCGAGACTCTTTCATCATCATCATCCATATCAACCTCTCCACTGCGAAGTCAACCATCCACTCCTCCACTTCAAATTATTGTCCACCAGACCACTGGAACTTCAAGATCTGCTTCTCAATCATCTGGAACAGTAATATCCTCATCTTCCCAACCGCAAGGATCATTTTTTGTGCTTTCCTCTGTTAGTAGTTCAACGATGGCCCAAACTCCATTGAGTAACCCAGGGGCAGTCTTAATGCCTGCGCCCTTGAGTCAATTACCGGCCCATCCTAAAAAATGGCTGCCTAAGTTTAATCATGAAGCAGGCATGCTAGCAGAAGAACACATAAACAACTTTATGTTATCTATAAATCTCAATGGGGTTACTAATGAAGACATTGTCGTCCGGCTCTTTCCTTACGCTTTGCAAGGAGCAACTGGATCATGGTACTTTTCATTACCATCCGGATCTATCACTAGTTGGGATATTTTTCAAGAACAATTCTTGACTAAGTTCGGTGATGACAGTTCTACTGCAACACTAATCAATGACCTGTCTAACCTTAGGGCTGAATCAAGGAAACCTGTCAAAGATTTTAACTCGCGTTTCAATAAACTTTTGAACAAAATTCCTACCGCCTCTAAGCCTAGAAAAGAAGTTCGAAGTGAATGGTACATATTTGCTCTACCATCAAACATATCAATCTTCGTTGATAGAGCTAACAAAACAACTTTAGCTGACAATATGAAGGAAGCCACAGCGGTAGAGAAATGTATCATAGCCTTAGAAAATAAAAACGTTGTCGACGAATGGAAATCTAAGAAGGTTACTTTTAAAGAAGATCTCAAGAAAAAACAATCGAAAGACCCATTCGATTTAGAAGGATTACAGAAAGTTTTGAAAACCATGTCTAATGAAATGGTTGACATTAAGAAACAAGTAGCAGAGACTTCTTCTAAAAAGCCTTATGAACCTTATAGAATAAATCCTTCAAATGATTCAAAGCCTCCTAATGTTATCACAAGTGCTGAATCGGAAGAAGAAGAAGAGGAAATTTCCAACGAGGAGCCTATTGATGAAGAAGAAGTTGTAGAAGTACAGGGAATGTGGGATTTCATACTCCCAGATGAAGAGGATCAAGAGGCATCACCAGTCAGTATTAGAAGTAGAAATAAACTCGATCCTCCTCACCTACTCCCAAGCCAAAGAGCGCAAGCTCAATGTCTAAGGATATAGTCGCAAGTAAGAAAACGTCACCCAAAGCGACTCAAACAAGCCCAGTCCAAACAGATTCACCAACTCCATCTAAAACATTGATTGTTTCTGATGAGATGGAGTATAATATCGTAGAAGACATGAAGAAGACTAGGGCTAACATTACTTTTTATGAATTAAGCAAGTTAAAACATCAACAAAAGCTACTTTTGAAAGAGTTACACACAATACCAGTTGCACCTTTGCCTGCCGCTATAATCTCGCAAGCTTCTCATGAAATGGGAAGACCTCCAAATAATGTGACTAATAGAGTTGATCCAAATGATATCGCTCTAATTGGAGGAAGGTCAAGATCTCATACTCCTCCATTTCTTCTTACTTAAGAATTTTTCAACAAAAATTTGCATAATTGTTTAGTTGATTCAGGAGCTTCATCTAATATCTTACCTAAATCAATATGTGCAAAGTTGAACGTTCAACCTCAAAAATCTGTAGTACGCATAGTTCAACTAGACCAGTCGCAGGTTGAAGTGATTGGTGAGCTAAATCAGGTTACCATAAGATTGTCATCTAATCCAAAGGTATGTTAAGTTATTAATATTTTAGTTGCAGACATTCCATAATTTTATGGCTTAATTCTTAGCATAGATTGATCTGAAAAACTTCATGGATGTTTTGCAACCGATTGGTTGCATATGTGGCTCCCTTACAATGGTAAACCAAATCAAATAAAAGTTGAGTGAGAAAGGCATCAAAAATACGTAGTAACAGAATTGGAAGGAGAAAATGAACCTATAGCATACAGTAGCAATATAATTGGCAACTATTCTGTTGACTCTTTCTTAGGAAATTTCAATGCTCATACTTCACCTTATTTAGAACATTTTGTTTTATCTCAAGTAGAAAAATTTTCTCAAACAGATAGTTCTAAATGTGTTAATTTCATAGATAGTCCTATAAATAAATCTTTATTTTGGAAGTTATTTTTTGACAGTTCTAAGTCTAACAATGGAGCAAGAGCAGGATGCGTATTAGTTAGCCCAGAAGGAAACAAAAGTATGCTAACTTGTAGACTCAAGTTTGATTGCTCCAATAATACTGCAGAATATGAGGCTTTAATCCAAGGATTATACAAAGCAATCGAACTAGATATCAAGTATCTACAAGTTTTTGGAGATTCTGAAATTGTAATTAGACAGGTACGAAATACTATACATTGTCTATCAGGTCATTTAAAGCATTATCAATATTTATTACAAGATCTGACTGAACATTTTATAGCATTCAATATTTCATCAATTCTCAGACTCCAAAATGCTAGTGCTAGCCTCTTGTCAAACGTAGCTTCCAAGCTCATTCCCTCAGAAGACTATAGCCCAGATAGATTCTCAATTGAATTGATTTTTAGACCCTCGATTCCTGATAACATTACCAATTGGAGAATTTTCAACGATGATCCTGATATTGTAAGCTTCCTCACATCAGAGGGATCTTACACTAATCAGATTATAGATGAAGACCAACATGACAAACAGTTGCAACAAGATAGCACTAATAATGTTATGCCAAAATCAGTAGTCAAATTGGAAGACCTATATGATTTAAAAGACAGATTCAAAAGATCTACCAATTCAAAACTTCAAAGTTCAACTCTGAACTATGAATTAGTAAATCTAGGAACTGATACCGAGTCGCAGAATATCAACCTAGGTCTTGGCCTAGCCCCTGAAGAAATATTAGCATACGTTCGTCTCTTGAAACAATACAAAAGTGTCTTTGCCTAGAACTATGATGAACTTAAGACTTACGACACTTCTATCATTCAACATACTATCCCAATGATAGACGATGAAAAACCTGTCCAACAAAAGCTGAGAAAAATTCATCCTAATTTTAGATTAGGTCTGAGCTCAATAAATTATTGAAAGCCAAAATCATTTTTCCCTCTCAACATTCTAAATGGGTTTCTAATATGGTTCCTGTTAGAAAGAAAAACAGAGACATTAGAATTTTCATTGACTTTCGAAATCTTAATAAAGCTTGCCAAAAAGATAATTTTCCTTTGCCTCCCATGGAGCAAATATTACAAGCAGTTGCAGGATTAGAATTAATGTCCTTTTTGGATGGTTTCCCTGGCTACAACCAAGTTTTGGTCCATCCTGATGATCAATTAAAGACCACGTTCAGAACCAAATGGGGTACTTATGCATATCAAAAGATGCCTTTTGGTCAGATTAACGCTAGCGCCACATTTCAAAGAGCCATGGACATCGCATTTAAGGGATTAGTAAACAAATCAGTAGTAATCTACTTGGATGATATAACTGTATATTCCAAGAAACGAGGTAATCATCTCAGATATTTGAAACAGATCTTCCAACGTTGTCAAAGGTATGGAATTTCACTTAATCCAAAAAAGTCTTTTTTTGCATTAAGTGAAGGAAAACTTCTTGGATTTATAGTGTCAAAATCTGGAATCCATATTGATCCTGACAGAATCAGGGAGATTTTAAGCTTCTGTGGAAGTTTTTTGCAGTGGTATGATCCAGATTATCCACAGTTTTGTGTTCATTCTGTCAACGTTTCAAACCCCAAAGAGGGTCCATCATCAGGACTAATATAATATGAATGAAAGCTTATTGAGAGAAGAGTCAAACGACCTGGGAATAAATAAACCTAGATCTCTAATTTTTTAAAGAAGCCGACACTCATATGTATGATTTCTTATTTATTTTATTTTAATTTATTATTATTTTATTCAAAGATTAATTTATTAGTTTATAATTTAATTTATTAGTTTATAGTTTGATTAGTTAGTTTATTATGATTCATAATTTTTATTTATTAATTTATTGTTATTTACCATATTTATTATTTATTATTTAGCCCTAGTTTTCTAATTAATCAATTAATTTATTTATTTATTTATTTATTTATTTATTTATTTATATTTCATAATATTTAATTTATTTGTTTTATTAATAAATTATTTTAGTTTAATTAATTGACTAATTATTTTATATTAAATTTTTATTAGAATCTAATTAATTAATTAAAATGGATGTAATTAAATTAAATTAAATTAATTAGATTAAATTAAATTAATAAGCTTTGATTTAATTAATTTAATAATTCTAATTTTTATTTTAAAATTAATCAAGTAATCATTTTATAATTCTTTCAATTGCTTTTATCTATAAACCACTTCCTCTTAGAGTGCCCCGCGTATAACCACATTAGATCTCAATTTCACAATCTTTGTTACAATACTGACCTTCCTAGCCTTTTACAATGTCAAAATTATAGTGAGCTCGGGAGGCTTCTCTCCAAGCTTTTTGAGCATAGGAATAAAATCTTAAATCAAAATAGATAATTTGTTTATTTAGGTCCGATAGACCATTATTTGGTCTCAGCGGACGTTAACCATCATCATCATCATCATCATCATGCATAGAGTTCCCATAGAAAATAATACTTATAGCCAAAAGAACTTAATATTTGATAGAAATAAAAATGATCTCTTTCTAAATGAATTAAAAACTAATTTGATTCCTTTATCTAATATAGACAACATAGAAGACCTCTATCATAATTTTACTACAACCCTCTCATATTCTATTAACAAGTTCTCAATTGAAGTTTCAAATAATAAAAGAAATAGCAAAACCAATCCATGGTATGACAAAGATTGTAAAAGTGCAAGGAGAGCAATTAAGGAAGTTGTTGATGAATCTCTTAAAATGGACAAGATAAAAATATACAAAGCCCTAACTAAAAGGAAAAAGAGGCAGTACATTCGTCAAAGACAGGAGAATCTCTTACACCTCTCTAAGGTAGCTCCTAAGAAATTTTGGAGGCAGATTCTAACTAGGAAGTCTAAGGATAATAATAAAATTTCTCTTCACGATTGGAATTCCTATCTTAAAAAGCTTTATGAATCTCCAAATGTCATGGATAATTTGGAAACCCTTCTCACAACGAAAGAAGTTTTCTTTTTAGAAGACATTAAGTTTGGGGTTAATAGCCTCGCTAATGGGAAAGCTAAGGACATTGAAGGTTACCAAGCGGAAATCTTAAAAATTGGAGGTCATAACCTCATCCCCCACATCCACAAGCTTTTCAGTCAAGCAGTCTGTTAGAGTCAGCCTAGTAGCCCTCCATCAGGGATCAAAGCTCTTTGCATTTGCATAAGTAGGTGTCTCATCAGTGTCATCTCATTGCATTCCATTAGGCATGCCATAACCTTAATGAAGGAGCTGGTGTCTATATTCCCCTCTTGGCACTGTTGGATCAAGTTGTTTCAGTCAATAAACTCTTTCAAGGTTACTTGTCTTGTCTTGAGGTCAAAAGTCCTAGGTCTAGGGTTTAGGTCCAATTTGTCTTTGAGGTCATGTCTTTAAAAGTCAATAAATGCCCAGCAGGCCAGAGGGATGACTATCAAATTTTTTCTTCAAAAGATTTCATCTTGTACAGCTAATTTTTACCTTGGATTTAAAAACCTTGTTTTTAAAGACAAGGTCATTTTTTCATTTTTGTAAAAGTTGTGAAAATTCAAAATTCTTTGAAAGTCAGCATACAGCCCTGGTCCCCTTTGCTAAGATTCCTCAGAAGCTATCCCTGCAAAAATTTTCAAGAAAAAGCATCAGTTCAACCAATTTCAGGACAAAAGGAAACCATAAAGTCAGCAGCATTTAAATTTTGAAAAAGTGTCAAGTTAAAAACATTAGAAAGAGGGTTTGAGGGGAAATTAATTTAAATCAAGCCTATAAAGCCCCTCTCTCCCTTCATTTGATCATCATTTGCCTCAAAGCAATAGTGAAGAGCGATTTGGAGAGAAATTGGGTGAAATTGTAAACAGAGCCCGCGCGCGACCTGTCAAGACCTGCGCGCGACGTGTTGGGCAGGCGCGACGTGTCAGGGGGGTCTTAGCAGTTAGGAAAATACACTGGCGTGACGTGTTGGGTGCGCGCGACCTGTCAAGACCAGCTCGCGACGTGTTGGGAATTCATCCACAAAAAATTGCCTGTAAACTGCCAAACGATCCCAAAATTCTTCAAGATTGCAGGTAGGCCTCTGATCATCAAAGTATTTTGCTTGATAAAGAAAAATGAGCATGGGAAATGTGTTTTAATGCCATCAAGTTGAAATGAGAAGTTCATGTATATTTGCTTTAAAATGTCAAAATGCAAGTAGAGATAGGGTTTTGTTTTGCTGCTCTCAAGGTCATCCCTTTCACTCCCATTTTTTCCCCCACATCCCAACCATCTCCCTTATCATTTTTACCTAATCTCCCTACCAAAAAATATCAAAGGCCCAACACCCTACCCATATCCCTAAAATCCAATAATATAACCTTAAACCCTACTTCCCATAAAATCTTTGCAAATGATAATGGTATGATGTTGTATATGTCATGATTCCTTCCCTTAATTCCCTTTTTCATGTATTTTCCCTAATTCCCCTTAGAAGTCTCCCTTCCCTAACATCTCCCTTGTGTTATTTGTCCCCTTGAAGCAGCATTTCAAACAGGGAAAAACAGCAAGTCATTTGAGCAGAAGCAGCAGTACATTTCAGCCACTTTGCTCTTGAAACCATGTCAGAAACTGAAACCGACTATGAGCAAAGTGATGATCGTGAGTCAACACCAGAGGTTGAGGTACAAAGGAGGCCTCACAGGGGTGGTAAGAGTGGTCACCATGTGAGAGAGGAGCCCACCTCTTTGACCTATTTGCAGGCTTGTCCACTTGCAGTCACATGTTTCCGTTACCAATCATGTTATGAATTTTGCGAGAGGATTTCTCAAATTCAGCACCATAGGGAATTGGTCCGCTTGTTTGTTTTGCATCTGCATGATGGGCATGTATATCTTGCAGGGGTGGATTTTATATTGTCATCTGAAATTATTGCTCAAGCAACAGGGATACCCAATGTGGGAGAAGAGTGGAACAAGCGCAAACTATTGGACAGATTTCAGTATGAGCCCTACATTAAACCTGCCTACATGAGGTACATGACTGGTATGTTTCCCTTCAGATTTTTGAGGGATGAGTATGCTCCCTTGATGAGGCTCATCATGCGCTATTTCACCTGTAAGGGCAGATTTTCATATTTGTATTCGTACCATATTCGCTTGTTGATGCATTTCACACGGGTACGGATGATGAACATACCATTTTTCATGTGCTGGAATATTGAGAAGATGGTGCCCTTGGTGCAAAGAAAGAGCCCAGCACAGCAACACAGGAGTGTCTATCATTATGGTTTGATCCAGCTTGTGGTCATACATCAGTTGGCTCAGCAGGGTATCACATGGGAGGATTTTATCTCTCGAGATTTTTTCACAGCACCAGCATCATCACCCCCTGAGGTTGTTCATGAGGAGGGAGGGCCTTCACAGCAGCATGATATTCCTGAGACCAGACATGTCAGCTCCCCTCCATTGGTCACATATCAGAGAGGCCACAGGGCCTTATTTGCATCAGCTAGGCGAGTATTATCTCCACACCAGGTGGAAGGGGTCTCGCCTTCTTCATCAGCACCACGAGTGTTATCTCCACACCAGGTGGAAGGGGCCTCGTCTCTGACAGCAGCACAGGTACCAGAGAGAGGCAAGCAGCCCAAGATTGATGAGGGGCCATCAGGTGTTCCAGGCATAGAGGTTGTTGACCTTGATATCAGTTCTCCTAGCCTAGAGTCAAAGGAGATCATTCAGCACCTAAGGGCTGAAAATGACTCATTGCAGCAAAGATTGGAAATGGAAAATTGGACAATCACCTACTTAGAGCAGCGCAACAAGCAACTTGAGGAGGAGCACACTCTTGATGAGTTGCGGAGGATCCATGAAGACCGCAACTTGGCGCGCAAGAGACCCAGTGATTTGGTACCCGTTGAGCGAGAGGCTATGCTTCTCCAGGTCAATACTCATTTGGAGAGGTTGCTAGCCAAGGCCAACAAAGATAAGGACCTGCTCCGGAACATGAAGAACCACTATTGGGCCCGAATGCACGTATGCAAAGCAAGAATGAAGGTGCTCCAAAGACGGTTGGCTAAAGCACTAAAACGAAGGAAAAGGCCCGATCCCCTCCACATCTTGGCTGAGGCTTCCTTGAAGGAGCATGATGCTAAATGACTTAACTCCAGCACAAGTTCCAAAAAATTTTGAGCATTTTTGGTCACTTGTGAATTTTTAGGCAAAAAACAGGTTTTCTTCACCAACACGTCGCGCGCCGCGCGCGACCTTTTCGATGGGCAACTCCATTTTGGGAAAACTCAGCATTTTTGGATTTTTCATGCAAAGATACACCTGCTCAGCAATTACCAAGAGATTTCATCAAGTTTTGAGCCTCCAAAAAGTCAAAAAACAAGCAAAAAATGACTTTCTGCCACCTTTTTGACACACAGGAAGTAGTCTTGGGAGATTGCAATTTTGGAGGGTAAAATGGCCACCAAATTCAGAAATTCTACTTGGGTTGGAAAGTAGACATCCAGACCTTTCCAACAAGCCCACTTTTTCCTCATTTGGACACCTGGAAGTGCCTCAAAAGCAGCTCCAAAGGCGCATGACGTGTTCAAGATCAGGGCGCGACGTGTTGGGCAGTTTTCACAGAAATTCACCTACAGCTCAGCAAAACGCAGTTTTGACTGGATTTGACTTTTTGGAGTAGATTTTGATCCTCCTTGTTGTAAATGATGTAATTTTATGATATTTTGACACTTATTTATCTCTTCTAGAAGATTCATTCATGAGATAGGCAAAAATTTAATGAATGAATTGGTTTCCTAGCTTATAGAGGCAAGTTGTTTTGACTGCATAGTTTTCAGTTAGAATTGGTTGAAACAGCTCCTAGGATAGTGAGCTCGACCCCTAGAGGCAAGGAAAGATGTTATATTTCCTATATTATGTACTTTCTTGGTCATTTTCATGGTTGGACTCTTGAGGGAGAAAGCTCTATTGTATTACTCATTGTATCTCTGCAATTTTGGCAAAGGAAGAAAGACCAGGGTTTTGCAGTCCTTTTTGGGATTCCTGTGGTTACATGTATTGATGGTGTGTTTCTCTTTGTAATTGTAACTTTGCTATGTAATTCATCTTCTTACTTTTCCTTCTGCAAATTAGGCAAATGAAGTGTTAAAGTAGAATTCATGATTGCCATGCTCTGCTTTTAAGTTTGCTTAATATTTATGTTTTCATCCGTCTAAAGAGAACTCTTTAAGGTTTCTTGCTCTCTTTAGCTCCTCACCGGTCATTCCTATCCATTCACTTAATTCAAAGGCATTAATACAGTCTCCTACCTTGCCCAAAAGAACCCCCTGCAAAAACTGTGTCCAATCCTTGCACCCAAAATTGCCTTTCCCCGATTTTCCACCAAAATCCTAGAACTTCCCAATTCAAACCTTTTTATTAGTTTACTAGCCTAAAATCAGTGTTTCCTTATTGGTTATCTCGCCTGTTGAAGATCTTTACCGAGATAGACCGGAGAGAGCCCTCTCCTGCCTCGTAGGGCTAGCTACGAGGCTAAGTGGTTTGATGTTGCCTTGGAGTTTACCTTCCTCAGCCTGAGGTGAAATTTCAAGCGCTAACACAGTGAAGCAAGGGTTCCCTAAACCTTGGACTGAGAGCCTCATTATCCCTATTTTTAAAAGTGGGGATACAAATAACCCCTCTAATTATCGAACAATTATGATCAGCCCTCTCTTAGCCAAGTTATATGGTAGTATTTTGGAAAAGAAGTTAAGCATATGGCTTGAAAGTGAAGGTAAGCGGGCTAAAGGACAAGCAAGTTTCAGAAGGCATCACTCAACAATAGACCACCTTGTTACGCTTAGGATCATTGCGGAGGAATGTCGTAATGATAAATCCAATTTATTTTGTTGCTTTGTGGACTTTAGAAAGGCTTTCGATACGGTTCCTAGATACAACCTTTGGAATATATTAGAATAGCTAAAGGTTCCTCTCGAGTTGAGAGTTGTCGCTATAAGGTTATACGAGAATGTAATTGCCAAGCTAAAGAGCAATGAAGGGTGGTCGAAAGATATTAAGTGTAACATCGGAGTTAAACAAGGTTACCCCCTCTCCCCTACCCTATTTGGCATTTACATCGATAAGCTCGAAGGCTATTTAGAGGAAGCAGGATGTGATGGCACGATATTAGCTGGGATAGTCGTCATCCTTCTTCTTTATGCTGACGATATTATTCTTTTGGCAAGGTGCCCATCTGATCTTAATAAGCAACTCAGGCTTCTTAAGGATTTCTGCACTACCATGGGTATGACTGTTAACACTGACAAAACAAAAGCTATGATTATCAAATCCAAGAAGGACACTTACGCTAATTTTATGTATGACAATAATAACTTGGAGGAAGTGTATTCTTACAAGTACCTAGGAATTGATATTCATCACAAGCTCAACTGGAACCATAGCACTGAGAAAAGCATTAATGGGGGGTGGAAAGCTTACTTTGGTCTTGAAAATAATTGTAAAATAGCAAACCTTGTAATGTGGGATAAAAAGAAGTTCCTCTTTGAAACTTTAGTCACTCCTGTTATCTTATATGGCTGTGAGGTTTGGGGTTGCAGCATCTCTAGAGAATCATGGAGAAAGATTGAGCAAATCCAGAAGCGTTTTTTAACTTATAACCTGAAAATTAAAAGTAATACACCCTATCCTATTCTCCTTATAGAAGCAGGTCTTTCCCCTATTGAGAGCCTAGCTATGCTTAGGTTTCTGTTGTACAAGCACAAAATCAGTAACATAGATGATCATAGACTTCCTAAGCTAGCTTTAAATTCTAGCCAAAACCACCTAAGGCTCAATCGAGGGTGGCATAAGGACACAAGGGCCTGGTTAAACTATTGGGAGATCAACGAAAATGATGCATTTCAAAACATAAATAACATTAAATATATTGTTACTTCTAAGTTCAAAGAAAAAATGTGGTGTGAGAAAGACTTAGCGGCTAAAAGAAAATTAAGTTATTATAAGAAGGTCATCAACCCCACCCTAGAAGATCAAAAGTATCTCTCTATTTTAACTAGCTCAAAGAAGAAAATTAATATAGCAAAGATTAGAACGAATTCTCATGAGCTCCATAGTGAAACAGGTCATTGGGCAGTTCCTAAAACGCCATGGACGGAAAGGATCTGCCATATATGTGAGAATAGGAACATCGAGGATGAAAACCACTTCCTCTTAGAGTGCCCCGCGTATAACCACATTAGATCTCAATTTCACAATCTTTGTTACAATACTGACCTTCCTAGCCTTTTACAATGTCAAAATTATAGTGAGCTCGGGAGGCTTCTCTCCAAGCTTTTTGAGCATAGGAATAAAATCTTAAATCAAAATAGATAATTTGTTTATTTAGATCTGATAGACCATTATTTGGTCTCAGCGGACGTTAACCATCATCATCATCATCATCAATTGATTAATTATAAAAGAAAAATTATTTATTTATTATAATTAACAAAAAAAAAATTTTAATTAAATAAAATAGGAATTAAATAAAATAAAATAAAAATTAATTAATTTATTAGTTTTAGCTTAATAGGTTAAATCTTTAAAAAAATTAAAAAAAAAAATTAATTAATTAAATCAATGAAAAAATTTTAAAATTGATTAATTAAATAAAAAAATTTAATTGATTAATTAAATAATAATAAAAATAAAATAAAAAACAATAGGAAGAATTAGAATTAATTATTCAATTAAATTTAAATTAATTAATCAATTAAATAGATAAAAGCAATTGAAAGAATTATAAAATGATTACTTGATTAATTTTAAAATAAAAATTAGAATTATTAAATTAATTAAATCAAAGCTTATTAATTTAATTTAATCTAATTAATTTAATTTAATTTAATTACATCCATTTTAATTAATTAATTAGATTCTAATAAAAATTTAATATAAAATAATTAGTCAATTAATTAAACTAAAATAATTATTAATAAAACAAATAAATTAAAGATTATGAAATATAAATTTATTAATTAATTTATTAATTAGAAAACTAGGGCTAAATAATAAATAATAAATATGGTAAATGACGATAAATAAATAAATAAAAATTATGAATCAGATTAAACTAACTAATCAAACTATAAACTAATAAATTAAATTATAAACTAATAAATTAATCTTTGAATAAAATAAATAAGAAATCATACATATGAGTGTCGGCTTCTTTAAAAAATTAGGGATCTAGGTTTATTTATTCTGAGGTCGTTTGACTCTTCTCTCAATAAGCTTTCGTTCATATTCTATTAGCCCTGATGATGGACCCTCTTTAGGGTTTGAAACGTCGACAGAATGAACACAAAACTGTGGATAATCCAGATCATACCACTGCAAGAATCAGGGAGATTTCCGAAATACCCTTGCCTCACAATAAGAAAGCTATGCAATCCTTCCTTGGCTAGATTAATTTTGTAAAGAGATTTGTTCCAGACTTTTCAAGGATCATATATCCCTTACAAGCAATGATTAAAAATAATTAAATCTTTAAATGGGGCCAAGAAGAATATGAAGCATTCAATCTAATTAAACAAGCGGTTGTAAACGCCCCATCTTTAACCACTCCAAATTTCTCCAATCCTTTCATTTTGTATACATTTGCCTCTGATAGATCATATGCTGTAATTCTCACTCAAGAAAATCAAGATAAGGAGGAAGCCCCAATTGCCTTTTTCAGTTCAAACCTACAAGGGGCTGAATTAAATTATTCTGATGTCGAGAAGCAAGCTTACGCTATTTTTAAAGCGATCAAACATTTCAGACCCTTCCTACTTAAAAATTATACAAAAATATTGTGTTGTTTCCAGCAATAAGAAATCTTTTAGTACAGAAAGATGTGGGTGAAAAGAGAGCAATTTGGGTTACTGCTTTACAAGAATACGATGCTGAAATTAAACTAGCAAATATTGTAAAAGGTCAAGGCTTTTGTAAAATGCTGGTTGGAGTATCACTTATTTCCGAAATACCGTCTTCAGAAGTACAAATGTATGAGGTAAGCCTAAACGATATTGAATCATTATATGCTAGTATCATATTTTATCTAAAGAACGGATATGCTCCTTCAAACCTAGATTATACAAAGAAAAGAGCCCTAAGGTTGAAGGCTAAGCAATATCAACTCGTAAACGATGTACCTTTTAGGATGAATTATGATTTTGTTCTCCTTCGATGTCTCGAGAAAGCTGAAGCTGAAAAGGTGTTGCAGTAACTCCATGATGGACCAGCAGGTGGACATTATGCTGGAGATACTACAGCACATAAAATATTGTGCGCAGGGTACTATTGGCCTACATTATTCAAAGATGTGCATAGCTACGTAAGGAAATGTCAAGTTTGTCAAACTGCTACTAGGAGACAAAAGAAACCATCATTGCCCTTGCAACCAGTCAATATTGATCAACCTTTTGATCAATGGGGATTGGATATAGTAGGTGAGATCGTTCCTCATTCTTCTAAATAGCATAGGTATATCCTTACAGCTACATATTATTTTACTAAATGGGTAGAAGCAGTTCCTCTCAAGACAGCTAATGCCGAACACATCATTGATTTCATAGATCAGTTCATAATCACCAGGTTTGGTTTACCCTCCGCTTTAATGTTTGATAATGCATCATATTTTTTTGGCAATGCTATGACTGAATTTGCACTCAAAAGAGCTTTTAAGCTTAAATACTCTTCCAATTATTACCCACAGGGAAACGGGTTAGCTGAATCAACAAATAAAAACTTAATCAGAATCATTAAGCGAACATTGATCAAACTCATAAGAATTGGCACAAATCCTTAACATATGCTCTATGGGCAGACCGAATAACACAGAAAGCATCCATTGGCACTTTTCCCTTTAATTTGGTTTATGGGAAAGAAGTGGTCCTTCCAACTATTCTAGCAATTCCCTCGTTGGCCTTAGTTCAATTTATTGATGAAACACCAACTTCTTCCTTACAACTAAGGCAGCTACAAATCCTTAAGCTAGAAGAGCAACGAGAACAGGCTAAAATAACTCATGCCCATAACCAAGCATTAGTAAAAGCTTCTTTTGATTCAAACATGATATCCAGAAAAGACTTTCAGATTGGAGATCTAGTTTTAAAATGGGATAAGGCTCACGAGGAAAAGGGTAAACATACGAAATTTCAGTGAATGTGGCTTGGCCCTTTCCAAATAGTAGAAATCATAGGTCCATCTACCTTTATGTTACAGGATTTAACAAGAAAAAGAGAATCTTTACCTGTTAACGAGCAAAACCTCAAAAAATACTTTCCATAGGAGATCATTCTTCTATTTTTGTAAATTAGCTTTTCCTTTATTTTGATAAATAAAACCAGTTGTAAATGGTTACATTTGGAATTCACGAAAAAGACTAGAATTTCTTTTAAATTTTGTTTTTTCGCTTGTATAAATAGGACTGATTTAGAAAATTGGACATTATTATTGAAAGATACAGTCAAACGCTATAAGCTTGAAAATGATACTAGTTTCAACCTTGTAAATTTTCATAAAAAATGACCTTTAGTGGGAATTTGTTTTATATCAATCAAATGAATAGTATCAATAACAAAAACGAAGATTCTCTGTAGAAAAGCTCTTTCCAAAAACTCTACCATTGTCGTCCAAACCTATTCTTAAGGAAACAATGACTTCCTCCCCACCTAGGGAATTACGAGCTTCAAGGAATAATCCAGCGATACACTTTAACTTAAAGAATAAGAGGTTTCATCACGAGCTGACTTATCATGACCATAGATATTATAGCTTGTTGACTTTGCCAAAACTGCATATCACAACAGGGCAATGACTCAAGATTATTGCAATCAAAAGACAAGGGGTCTCATCATGAGCCAGCTTGTTCAACAAATTTATAAATCAAGTGAGTGGCACTGTCATAATTTGGCTACCAAACCAAAGTATTGTTCTTTAAGGATTAAAAGAAAATAAAAGAAATAAGTGTGGATATGGATTTCCCTTTGAAAATCGTATATTTCTCCAAGTAGGATACAGGATCATTGCTGGGTAACAGATAACGCTGTCAAGGTTATAAACACCTGCTGGCAGCAGAGGCTCTACCTATGACAAATGAGCATATTTAAAACTAATTTACGGAGAAGACTTTGCTTTTATCTTTATAAACCAAGTAGTGGCTGATGTAAATACAATGACTAGCTCTAGGAAGTAAATAACCAAAGTTAACATAGAAGAAACAAACTATCCTCAACAACTCAAAGCATGATGTACTTTATCTTTCTATAATAAATTTTGGTTCTCTAAAAAACCTTCTATTTTGGAAGTTTAGAAAAGTCAAAATAAAAGCAGAGATAATTGGTTCTTCCAAGTGAATCGCCAATTGTTGTGGCCAGCAACAACCCCCCCTTCTTATTTAGTTTTCTCACTAATACTAAATAAGTGGGGACCCTTATCCATGAAATTTTAAAAAATAAATTAGGAATTGTATTGCCTTTTTGAATAAATCTTACTATCATAAACTTATGAGAATACCCAATAATCTAAAAAGACTTAAGTTTTATGATAAGTTTGAACAAAACCATTCTCTCAATAAAAAGCGTCGCATCGCATCGCAAAAAGGTAATAGATGCTTTCCTACAAACCGAATCCTAACATTGCGAAATCACGATGTGAGATCACATACTAAAGAAATTCATCACATCGCAGTTTTCATGTGTTTCAAGTATCACTTAAAGTGAAATACCTCAAACCGTCAATATCAGGGAAAATTTTAAGAACCCCCCCTAAATTTATAAATATAATAAATGGGCGAATCTCCATGGTATATAGGAAAAATGAAAGGCGATTTTATCAATAATATAATATGTATATATAATTTTTTGGCGAATATCTCACCAGGCATGGCGAATATTTTACTCAATTATAAAATCTTGTAAGATCTTGGCGAGTCTTTCACTAAATAATAAAACTTTGTAAAGTCCTAGTGAATATTAGCATAGGCTACATGCTGGTTTAATTCCCCCATTTAAATAGGCTACATTCCAGGTGAATACCATGGGTCAATACCATGTGCCATTTTGGTGAATACCATGGGTCAATACCATGTGCCATTTTTATTTTTATTAATTCTAATATTAGGGTTAATAATGGTTTTTTGCATGGTATTAATAACAATCTAGTCCATGGTATTTGTCCCATAGTATTTTGGCCATAGGTTTCACCTAAATATAACCCATTTTTTGAGTGTTCGTAAATATAAGGTGACTTATGGAGTAAATATAAAAAAATGTTTTATTTGTTTACCATACCTCTCGTTTATTTATATTTTTATTAATTTACCATACCTCTTTTACAAATATGGTATTTGGCCCATAGGATTCACTTAAATCTAGTTTATTTATATTTTTATTTATTTACCATACCTTTTGAGTAAGTATAAAAAGATGTTTTATTTATTTACCATACCTCCACTTTACTTATATTTTCATTTGTTTACACCCTTACATGTATATAAGGTGACTTATGGAGTAAATATAAAAGATGTTTTATTTATTTACCATACCTCTTATTTATTTATATTTTTATTAATTTACCATACCTCTTTTATAAATATGGTATTTGGCCCATAGGATTCACTTAAATAAAACCTATTCTTGAAAATGGGCGAATGGAAGGTTATAAGTCCTAATTTCAAGGGCTAAATTTACCTTTTTTACCCTGAATGGAAGGTTATAAGTCCTAATTTCAAGGGCTAAATTTACCTTTTTTATCCTCTCCCTTAAAATAAGGCAGGCTATTTGAGGTGATTTGTAAAAATGTACTATGATACAAAATATTCGCCCACTAAAAATTTAAAACCCCTTAATTTCGCCAAAAGGCAAACATTCGCCCCTAAAATTATCCTTGGTCGATATGCGATGGCGTGTCTCGCAAATCGCATTGCACAGAAAACATATGGTAATAGATGATTGCCACACATAACGGATCAGCGATATTGCGATCTGTGATATTGCGAAGAAAATCGCAAAATTGCCTTATCGCAGATCTGCAGGGCTCGTCGTTCGAAAAAGCTTTTCCATAAACCGATGCCTAGTTATGTGCGTTAATGTTAATTTAATGAGTTAGTTGGAAATCATTAATGAAATATGGTTTTGATCTGATCGAAGAGCCATTTCACGTAAGGTGATATATTTTATATGATTTCGACATTTAAAGCTTTCCCGTCACCTTTTTCTTATCATTACTCTTTCCTCATTTGCAAATTGCAGGAGCGAAAAGTAGAGAGGTATACATAGCAGTGTTCAGAATATTATGGGAAAGAAAGGAAAGGCTCCGAGTTCTGAAGACAAAGAAATGACGCCCTTATACACAGACACCACTTGTAATAAAGATGCCGGCATTACTACTTGGGAAGGCATGCACAGTCTACTCGAGGAAGAAAATCCCAGAGTAATGGAGGTTACAGCTACTGCAGACTCACGCGGGTCGTCTGAGGCGTCAATTACAGAACTAGCATGCTCGTTCTTGCACTGGATAGCGGCAAGGCCCAAGATTCTTCCATACACGGACATGGTCAAATGGGTACTGGATAGTGCTGAGATAACAGACCGATAGTTTAAGACTCAGAGCTAAGAACTCATGGAGTCATTCTTTCCACAAAATTTAAGGTTTACATCCTCTAACAAAAAGCGCGCAAGAGGCGAAAAATAGCACCAGGGAAGCCCGGATCAAGAAACGGAGGCAGTTTCCGATGCGCAATTAGCAAAACCTCTTGAAAAGGAAAGCCTCTAATCACTCAATCGCCTGTGAGCCCAGAAAATTGTAGGAAAAAGTACTAAAGGCGAAAGGAAAAAGCCGAGCTCTAAAAACAAGTAGTATTTATCAAGGATATCTTCAAGTGGTATGTAAATTTCTACCAAATGTGCAGCATCTACAAACAAGCTGGAGACAAAAGGCTCAGGAAAGAGTAGATTCCATCAAAAGGTTAACCAAGTTAAATTGGGATTCTTACTGGCAGTTCTTGGTTAAACCACACAGTCAATGCATGACTCTCAAGTGTCTCACTAACTCTGCCGAGAAAATGGCACCAGCACTTGTCGATTCCGTTTTCGCAAGATAGCTAAAGTCGAAGGTTGGCTAGCCAACTCTCCTAAAGCCGATGTTGGATGCTTGCGACTACAAAGATCAGATACATAGATAGTTAATTTCCAGTTTTACTTTTAGACTCAGTTTTAGCTTTAGTTTTGCTTTATTTTTGCCTGAAATGAGGACGGTCATAAAGCACCTCCTATATTTTTGTAATAAACGATTTTTAGATTTAGCTAGTAGTATTTAAACCCTTCTCATGCATTTAGAGAAAGGTCCTGAAATTTATCAAAAACATGTCCTCAAAACATGCACTTCTGCACCCTCCGAGGAGGTTTTGATGAACGAATGGAACAATATTTATTAATATCTGTTTAATATCTGCTACTAAAATTGCACTTTTGTACTCTTAGTAGATGTTTAATTAAGAAGAGATAAATCATTATTGCTGGAGCTCATCAGTAGAACTCGTTATAAATGGTACTTTTATCTCTTAACAATTTATGCTTATGTGTTAAGGTGATATTCTTGTTTAGTTATTTATATGTGAATGCCTGAATGCTTGAGTTATCATTTGGCACTTCTATACGGTGATAGCCATTTATTTATGCTTAATATATGAGTGACTTATTATGTGATATGTTTTTCAAAGTTCGGCTAACTTTTTATACGAAACAGTTCATCTTTATTGAATTATTTTCTTATAGCAATTGAATGATCTTTATTACTAATTGTTGTAGAAACTATTGTAGATAGCATAACTAAAAGATTAAATCCCAGGTTAGCTTTAGTATTAGATATTTCTGTTCATTAGAATACAATTGCATGTTGTTAAATTAGATTTAGAATAAAGGCATTTTACTTAGAAATTATTAGGAAGGAAATATCAATTCTCAACACACACACAGATAAATTGGGAAACTGGTCCCATATCCCCAGTCGGACCCACTACACCAAACGGAAACGGAGCTGCTAACCAAGGTCTGGACCGGGTGGGTATCCCCCTTGTTGTAGACCCGATTTTAGGGGCTTCAACACAACCCTCCTCTCGCATTCATTGCATTTGGTATGTTGTCTTCAGCTGTTGTTCATGATGCTACTCAATGTGATGCTTCCGCTTGATGTCTTCGTAAGTAGGCAAGCTCATAGACACTTGATCGACTGCATCCCCAAGCATGCTCTAAACAGTGTCCTCGTCTCTGCTCTCATGGAAACCATTGTACCTGTACTGCTGAGAGGCAGATGAACACCTATGATACCTGGAGACATGGAAACACTCATAGCAAGCAATCTGTCAGTCAAAATCCAAAATGAACATGAGAACTGACTTGCAACATACCTGGTGAATGATCATGAAGGTTCCGCAATTTCAGCCGGGAGGTCGAGAGACCGATTGCCAAGACTTCTCAAGGCACAGTCTAGGCTACTGGGAGACTGGCTAACTGTTGGAACTGCACAATGCACATTCTAGTCTGGCTACTGACTGTTGGGATTATGCAATGTGAAATTCCAGCTGGGAAGGACTGATGGCCTAGGGATAGATCTGCGTAATTTCTTGGGCTAAGCATCCACTATCCTCCAGAAAAGCACAAAACAGTTCTAGAGGCTAGTGTCAGGCAAGAATGCGCAAATCTGTAGAGGAAGGTGAGCCTTCCTTTCCCAGATTGCGCAATGCAGCCTTGGTGAAGGCGGAGCCCAAGCCAAGGTTGGCACAACTCACCAATGGGTGACTGAAAGCAAGTAAGTCAGTGAATGCATGGCGACACTAAGTGATAGTAGAAGTGATTGACACTGCCTGAAAAACATGAATGAAAGATTCAATAAACAAATCAACATGCATGTGGGTGATGTAGTTCGTCGGTTGGGCGAACATTCATGCAAAACAGTTTCATGCATGCGACAACAGTGAGTTAGCAACGAAAACTAAAACAGAGCTAGGACAAGCTAGTATATATGTAAATGACAGCAAATGTTTAAAGAAATCAAGCAAATATTACTCCTACAAGCGATAACACAAAAAGCGATAGAAATGAAGCATAAGGCATGGGAAGCAGGCTTACCCCAAAAAAATTGAGCTAAATGTGCCGATTGCTCCTAGATGTGATGTGGGATGTCAGAGCTGCAAGGTTGATGTGAGGGATGAGCTCTACAACATCCAGTTGAGGAGTTTTGATAACATCAAGGTTGTGACACGCATGCCACGAATCTAGGGGAAGTGACACTTAGTGGGAGGTTTTAGAATTTCTCCTTGCATGTAACCTCCAACTACTAAACATAGATCCCTAAAATAAGGGATGTCTTTGCATGCTTCCTTGGGAGAAGCAGCCCATGCATGCAAGTCTGTTTTGCTCAGTCCCAGAGGGAACCGATCAACTCAGCTGCACATGCAAGAGATTGCTCGACTGCTGGAGAAAAATGTGCATTTATGGCTGGGAACTAGGCTGGCTGCCTAGGATATTTGCACAATTTCTGGGCAGAGCAGTTGATTGTTGCCCAAGTTTGCGCAAATCCTGGGCTGAACAACCTGCTGCTGGGAAAATTTGCATAAATCCTGCTGGGAGGGTTGGCTGGCAGGATTGCACAATCTTGGAGCCCAGCAGTATGTTAGAGAGGATTGTGCAATTCCTGGAGGGAAGGTTGGTTTCCCTCCAGAAATGCACAATTTTCAAGGGGAATCCACTAAGCCTATGGCTAGACCAAGTCCGAGTGAGCAGCCTGTGAGGGGAATGGATCAACTGTGATCGACAGGCTGCCTTTGTGTGAGGAAAACACAAATCTTGAGTACTTGACAAAGCAAGACAAAGTGTTGTGTAAGGTTGGTAGGGAGGCTCCAAAATAGGGTAAGGCAAAATTTTGGAGGGTGGTCGTAGTCGCTATAACACATCCATTACACGTTTGGGAGGTCAAGTGTTTGATTCTCGCAGAATCTTGTCGGCCAGTCAAACTAATGTCTGGCACCAATCCCAAGGCCACATGGCACCCTCTCATTGGCCTACGTGGTGGCTCAGGATTGTCCCAACTCAAGTACCTACAACCTAATCATCGTGTGCCACATGCCTCACGCCATTGGTCCACTTGCCTATCCATACAACCTAGTCAGCTGATGACATCAACATTATTTCATCATACATACTGTCGTATGGCATCCATACCCTGTACAATCAACCCTGCAAGTTGACTTTTTAGTTGTTTGCCAAAAAACTTCATAACATGACAACTTCCTCATACAGTTTTGGATTGAGGTTATTCAAGTTTCATTGGAATCAGAACGACGAGATATACAATTTGGTGCCAATGTCAGGAGATTTTAAGCACTTTCATTTTTTAGCATATTTGTTTATCCCTTGGATCATTCCTCCACATTGGAAGATTTTGGACCGCCAAAAGTCAATTTTTACTCAGCAAGTGAGAATATAACTCCTTCACTTTACCAATCCCTATCCACCTTACATTTCTTGGGTTGGTATCTTTGAGCCCCACATGAAGATACTCCACATTGCCTCTACATGAAGTTCTTATCCTCCTGTCAAGAATTGAGTCTTCCTGCAACACATTTAAAAATTTAGGGGAAAAATATTCTATAGATGGGATCTGAACATTCTCTTCTTGATAAACAATCATAGGAGGCTCATACAATCTCAAGTTTTCCGCATTCATAACAAAATAAATTTACATGTAAGGTGGAAAATCTAAAAAAAAAGTGTTGTTAGCAGTATTCTCCAAGATTTTGAAAGGACCATATTTGATTGGCTTGATATTTTTGCCTTCACCTTGTAGTATTTCCTTGCTAATGTACAACCAAACTTGATCTCTCACTTGGAAATCATGATCAACTCGATGCTTATCATGTATTGATTTGTACTTGGTTTGGGTTTTCTCTGGTTGTTCATGTACCTTTTGATGCACTAGCTGAATTTGTTTAATGAAATGCTTGGCTTTATCCACATCATTATGTCCATCTACTGCAATATTTTACCAAAGATGAAATCCAAAGGAGACTTTGGAAAATAACCCAAACATGCTTCAAATGGAGATACTTGTGTAAATGAATTATTGGTACAATTGTAGGCATGTTAGATGTAATGCAAATGCTCATCCCAAAGTTTAGGATGCTTACCACAATATCCTCTGAGGAGATGCACTATTGTTATGTTCAGTACTTTTATCTGGTCGTCAGCTTGTGGATGAAATTTTGTGCTCTTCTTCAACTGTGTGTCCATGAGTTCCCATTAACTTGACCAAAACTTCCTGATAAATCGAGAATCTAGATCGGAAATAATCGAAGTAGGTAACAAAAAATGAACCCATACATTTTGGAAGAACATATTTGCGTCGTATTCAGTTGTAACCTATTTCTTACATGGAATCAACACACACATTTTGTTGAAATGGTCCACTACAATATATAAATATTCATGACCTTTCCTAGAGATTGGTAGTCCCCCAACAAAATCCATAGAAATACTTTCCCAAGGATGAGAATGGATATGAAGTGGAGTGTACAAACCCAATTTCCTATTGTTTGGATTTCTAGTAATGCACATAGAACATCCTTTTACATATTTTAATATATTTGCATTCATGTAAGTCTAATTAAAATACCTCTGTAATTAAGCAATTGTTTTGCCTACACCAAAGTGACCATCAATAAGAGAAGTATGGGCTTCCCTTATGACATTGACTCTTTCACCCTATGGAACACATAATTTTCCAAGATGATACAACAATTTTTTATGAACATGATAATCCAACTCTTCAACATGATTTCCTTGATTCAAAGTTGCATAAACATCTTTAAAATATTCATCTTGAGCATATTGTTCAATATAACTTTCATGCATGATTGAGTTATTCTTAAGAATAACATATGCATTAACAATAGGCCTTGATAACATATCTACAACGTTTTTGTATATACATTTCTTATACCTGATTACCAAATGAAATTGCTTTAGGAATCCCATCCATTTGAAAAATCTAGCTTGTTGTAGCTTGGTTTCCGATTGTAAATATTGGAAAGGTTGATGGTCAATATGAATAATCGTTTCTTTACCCATCAAATAGCACTTCCACTTCTTCACGCTTTATACCAAATCATATAACTCTTTATCATATGTTGGATAATTAATCGTTGCATTGGAAAATGTTTCAGAATGATAACATATTGGCTTACCATGTTGAATCAAAATTTCTCCCATAGCATATTTTCTTGCATCAGTTTGAATTTCAAATGGTTGCTTAAGATCTGGAAGTGATAGAACTGGTGTTGTACTAATTTTCTCTTTCAAAGTATCAAAGGCTTTATGTTGCTTGCCTCCCCACTAAGAGACGTACTTCCCACTTTTTAAAACATATAATGGTGTTGCAATGAATGAGAAGTTAGTGAGAAATTTTCTCCAATATTGGGTTGCTCCCAAAAAGCTCCTAACTTCTGTTACATTGTTGGGTTTAGGTCAAATCACAATAACATCAACTTTGGAGGGATCAATATTCAATTCACCACCTCCTACAATATGACCCAAATTAACTAAAGAGGCTTTCCCAAAATTCACATTTAGACATCTTCAAATACAAATTTTCTTTTTTCAAGACATCTATAACTTGCTTTACATGCTTGACATGCTCTTCATGAGCCTTACTGAAAATAAGAATATCATCTAAGTAGACTATGACCAAATCATCAAGGAATGGTTGCAATCCATCATTCATAACTCTCATGAATGTGGCAGGTGCCAAATGGCATAACGAACCATTCAAACAGGGTTTGTTTTGTCTTGAAAGCAGATTTCCAAATATCATTTTCAGCAATCCTTATGTTATGATAACTGCTTCTCAAATCTAACTTAGTAAAATAAACAACACCATTTAGCTGATCTGGAAAATCATCAATGTAAGGAAGAGGATAGGGATTCTTTACCTGATCTTGTTCAAGGCACATAAATCCACACATATGCACCATGTACTATCTTTATTTGGAACCAAAATAATAGGATACCCACAAGGAGATGTACTAGGTCTGATGACCCCTTTGTCAAGCAGCTCTTTAATTTTCTTCTTAATTTCTACATTCTCTAAAACTAGCACTATATACATGCCAATATTTAGAAGTGGTGCATCCAGTTGTAATTGAATCTCATGTTGGATTCCTCTTTTTGGAGGTAACGCTTCAGGTTCCTGAAGCATCTTGTCGTAAGTGTTAACAAATTCAACCAATTCATGTTTGAGTTTAGAATCACATCCTGAGAAAGCTTCAGATTCATCAGTATCTTTAGTTAATCATCAACAACACAAAATTATTACTAGAATTCACAAGCCTTTTCATTTTACCAGCACTAACAATAAATAAGTTCATCTTCTTGTGATTTTGTCTAACAATATACTCAACTACATATTTGAAAAGATGATATTTGTTCTTATGACAATAGAATATGGCTTTTCAGTCATATAAATATGGACTCCATAAGACAATCCCACAAATATCAAGTGGTACAATATCAAGCTCTACCTCATTTATAAAATTAGCAATGATGGAAAATTTGAGTTTACATTTCCTTGTCACTTGCAATTTGGCATCATCACTTTCCCAACCCAAATGGTAAGGTTTTGCATAAGGTGTCGTCTCTAAATTAAGTTTCTTGAAAATTGCTTCAGAGATAAGATTGACTTGAGATCCACTATCAAATAATGTATCAACCTTTGTATGTTTTGTAATGACCCTGATATTGAAAATCTCACTTCTTTCTTTATCATTTTGAGATTTAATAGGATTTTAGAAGAACTAGTACTTGCATTATAAATTATACCTTTCATTCCCATGGCTGTGATTTTGGTTTCGTCACCTAAATCAGATCCTAGATCTTATTGAGTTGTAGTAGCATTCTTTTGTTTCCCCTTGCTATTGAACTTATTTGGTCTCAATTCTGGATGTAATTTCCAGCAGTGGTATTCATCATGGCCATATTTTGAATAATGTTTACAAGTAAGTTTCTCTCCCTCTTTCTTGATAGTAGCATTCTTCTTACCCTTTCCTTTAAACTTACCCTTTCCTTTGTCTCCATATTTAAAGGGTTTCTTGTTGGACTCTTGAGGAACATTCTTTCCTCTTGATTCTAAATGAGTTTCTTGAACACATACTTCATCTAGATTGGTGGGATTAAACATAAGTATAGTATGTCTCAAATAACTATGTAATCCACCTATATACTTAAGGAGAGTATCTTGTGAGGTTAAATCAACACCCAAGATTAAAGCTCTTCTTCTAAATTCTTGTGTGTAACTTTGGACACTCTGACCTTTAGCTTGTCTAAAAATTTCCAATCCATAATTTCTTTTTGCATGTAAGCTAATGGATAAAATTTCCTTCTTAATGCAGCTATAAAATCATTCCAAGAAGAGATAATTTTACCACTTTTCTTCAAATATTCTTGAGTTTTGGCCTCCCACCAGATGAGAGTTGCACTTTCCAAGTGAAGAGAAGCAAGTTGGATCTTTGTAACATCATCATCAATCTTTTGAATCCTACAATAGACTTCAATTTAACGAACCCAATTATCCAACTTTTCAGCATTTACTTCCCCATTATACATTGACAATTCAAACTTGACATCAAGCTTAATCAAAGGAGTCTTAGCATGTCCTCTTGGAGATGTAGGAGGAGTAGTTCTATGGGGTGAAGGAGGTTAAGAAGGAGGTGAGGATGGAGGTGTAGATGGAGTTGAAGGAGGAGGAGGAGGTTGAGGATTTCTCCCATTACCACCCTTACATTTTTATTTGATTAGAACTTCTCCTTGCAACCTTGTTGCTTTCTCATTGTAAGACACTTTCACCATCTTAGTGATATAAAAAAAATCCTTTCTAAAAGTTCTCTCATCCTTAGAAATGTGATCATTTCTTTGTCCTTCTTCATGTGCCATGACGTTTGGATTTTGTGGCCTCCTTCAGCCAATTTGAGGGTTAGGTTCTTCAAGTGCTCCTTCTCCTCGTCTCAATTTAGACCTTATAAGAATTTAAAACCCTTGCAAATTCTATCAAACCATCACAAAAAAAACCATTCTCTGGTAACAAACTAATCCAAAATTAAAAAATGAAGGTTTCATGAAATGATTTGCAAGCTAGTTTATGTGTTTTAGGCAATGGATCGTGATTGAAAAAGCACACAAACTAAAATAAATTTTGGAGATTTTCAATAGTTAAAATGGACAATATGCAACATCAAATCACAACAAACTGATGATAGACGTCAACTCTCCTAGGCTACGTCTCCGAGTCCACCTTCTAATGGTGGCCTTTTTTATTATATGCTCACATGCTCAATTACATCAATATACAAGTCTCGATTTACAAAAATAACATTTCCATTGTGTCCAGAATGCCCAAAAAACCCTATGTAGGTTCTTCTTAGGCTCAAAAAGGTTGAAAAATGGCCAAGATAGATCTTCTTCAAATTGTCTGCAATGGCTCTACAAATTGTCTTGCTCTGCAAACATGGAAATAAAGTGACTTTGTGGTGTATTAGTATGGTGCTTAGTTTGGAACCAAAAGGTCTTGGTTTCGATCCATGATTCTCGGCGGGATTGGTGTTTTGTATTAAATATTAACCAAAAAAAATTAAAGGTTGAAGCCCCCTCAGACTCCCACGCATATGGTCATGTGGGATCATATGACCGCGGGGTACGGGCCATAGGCCACGCACCCTCTCGTTACCTCCACCCCAGTTATGTGGAATGGAATGTGGCCTAGGGTCATTGCCTTAGGCGTGGGTAGGGTGACACGTGCCATCCCCCTTATCTCTATCAATGGTTCTATGTATGAGCCACATACCAAGGGTCAAGCTAGTCAATGGCACCCACAAAAATGCACTTCCCCCCAACCATCGAACCATACCGCTTTAAATAAAAGTCGTCCACCATGGTTAGCAAGAACCACATGTAGTCTAGTTGGTCGGGCACCCGTTGTGTGTTTAGGAGGTCATGCGTTTGATTCCTGCGAAGGCTTATTGATTAGTCAAATCAATTTTTGGCGCCAATCCTAGGGCCACGTGGCACCCTCTAATTAGCCCGCGTGGTGGCTCGGGATTCACCCAACTCATGTACCTGCAATGAAATCACTGTACACCACATGCCCTCATTCCATTGGTCCACTTGCATATCCATACAACCCATTCAATTGATAGTGTCAACATGACTCCATCGTACGGACTGCCACGTGGCATCCATACCCTGCACAGTCAACCCTACAAGTTGACTTTTTAGTTATTCGCCAAAAACTTCATAACACGATAACTTCCTCATACAGTATCAGATTGAGGCGATTCAAATATTGTTGGAATCAAAACGACGAGATCTACAATTTGGCACCTAATTCATGATATTTTGAGCACTTTAATTTTTTAGCATATTTTTTATCCCCTAAATCCGGTTCTATAAGGAAAGAATTATTTCTAGTAAATATTTGGTTCATAACATGGTGAGAGATTGGGTGTGGCAGCCAAAGTCGAAGGTCAGGTATGCGTTGAAAAATCCAAACAAGAATTTTTTATAGGCCAAAAGTTTGTTCATTGGCTCACTCTTAATTAAGTTAGGCCTTCAAGCTCATATGACCTAGTGGTAGGACTAAAAATACAACACGACTATGTCTTTCATTAAGTGAAAGTATGTAGATGGTTATAAATTGTTGTGCTCGAGACCTATTCTTGATGGTTGATTGAACACATAATGGAGTTTCAAAATAAAAGAGAAAGCATGGATCTTAAACTATATAATATATGGATATCTATCATGGAACTCTATAAAAACTTACTTTGCATGGTCATTAATAATGGGGTGCCTGCTTGTAAATAAGAGACATACCCACCTTGGGGTTTAGAGACCTAGTTATTTTTGGTGTTGCGTTGAAGTTCTTGAACATCTATTATGGTTTTGTCCTTTTTCAAAGTATGTATGGGACACACATAAGGGTTCAAAAAACCTAGTTATCTTTAGTGTCAAGCTAAATCTCTCAAACATTTAATCAAATTTTTTCCCTTAACCAAGTATGTATGGGGGTGGGTTGAGTCCTTACATGTTCAATTTATCCCTACACCCACTACGTAGAAAACAATTCAATTGAGAGATAAACTTTCATGGGTTATGCAATTCTAGACCTCATTGCAACATATTTGAATGAAAAACCTTTTTTTATTAAGTAAATTGTAGCATGGTGTAAGTTTATCATGGTTTGACAACTTCCTAACTAGTGTGAACATGTCCTTGCAAGTTATTGTTCTATTGCATAGGACAAAGATTGATATGGCCAACATATGACAACCACTAGAGTTCTATTGAGGTGCCCAATGCACCATGAGTATTGAACCATTCAGTGCCTGTTGTACCTGTTTCCCATAGGCATTCCTTGGCTGCAAAAACTACGCTAAGAAACCAACTCAACTAGTCTTTAGGCTCAAGTTGGCCCTTGAACCAAAGGGGGCTCCCTCAGTTGTTATGAGGCTTTGTTTAACGTTGTTCACTTGTCACTGAACAGTAGCCTTTGAAGCACAATGGCCAGATTTATGGTTTTAATTGGGGGTGGTTGGCGATCAATGACAATCCCTATTCATAGTAAATGCCTCTATCATATGGTCCCTTCTGAACGTGTCAGCTTCCAGCCTGACAGAACGACTTGATTTGTATAAGAATTTGACAGAAGAATGTAAGAAGATTCCTAATAATTGAGTAGTGAGACCGATTACTTAACAACTAGGAAGATTTGGATGCGTGTAGAAGATTTCTTCAGCCCGACAAAACATATTCAGGAGAAAATAGAAGGACAAACAATAACCAATTTCAAAGAGGAGCTAGATCAGACAGACAGTCTTTTATACTAATATCTTTAAGAAATTATAAATCTGCAAGGGATTTCAGAGAGATTGAAACACAATCTGTTCTTACCCAAGTCTTCTATAATACTGTGAACATGTGCAGAAAACGGATATGGAAATACTGAAAAACATACAAGAAACACAAAATTTTGTCAAACTAGAGCCATAAGGCTTTCATTAGAATTATACAAAAGAAGTTATTACATAGTTTAAGCGCCTTGGCATCAAAAACGCACCCCTGTTTATTACAAATAAAACAATATATAGACTAAATATCCCCTAAATTGTTACAATAATCTTGGAATGAAATTCTAAACTGTATATTAAAAATAAATAATATTTCCTTATTAGTTGCAGGGAATCTGGAACTGTTGCAAGTATCTGCCTTGAAATTTGGAGTTGGTTGAATGACTATTGAAAATCTACAAAATTATCCTCAATCTGTTGATCTTTTGATGTTCTGAATGTTGATATCTCCATGCCTTTAAAACCTAGAGTTGTTGTTTCTATCATTTTCCTTTCAATTGATATTTATGTGCCTTGAAATCTAGGGTTTGTGAAGTTGTTGCTGAAGATGTGTTTGGAATGCATTTATGTCACTTTTTGACAATGCTTCACTAATCTCAAAATCATAAATGTTTTCAAATATTCCGTGAATAAGTTTGGTATTTTCATGAATTTAATAAATAAATTCATAAAGTATCTCCTCAAATAATAAATTTATGGATAAATTCATCCACATTTGAAATTATGTGGTGTTTTTATTTCTCATGGGTTTACAAAACTATGTGTGGTTTTGTAAATCCATGTCTTGTTTCTCCTTCCCTATAAAAACTCATTTACTTTCACACTGTAAATTTCCTTTTGAATTTCATTTACAAATTAAAAATCCATATGTGGTTTTGTAAATCCATGTCTTGTTTTCTGTAGTTGGTAGAATATTTTACTTTTCTCTTTACTTTAACCTCATCCTGATTTCATAATCTTACTTTTGTAACTCTGACTTCAATTTCAATCACCGGTAACTTGATTTCACCATGCCTATAAATTATTCTTACTTTTGTAACTCTGACTTCAATTTCAATCACCTGTAACTTGATTTCACCATGCCTATAAATTATTCTTACTTATGTAACTCTGACTTCATTTCACATGTATTGACGTAAATATCTTTTTGCTCTCTTGTACATTAATTTCATTAATATATGATTGCAAAGCTTCCCTTTATTCATTTTCATGCACCCATAATTTATTTTACCTGCAATTCCATTTTACCCACTTTGCCTTCCATCGTGAAATAAATTTATATTTATTTCATAATAGTATTCCTGCCATATAAAATTCTAATTAATAGTGGTTATGGTTTTCGGGCCCCCTACCAGTATGGTTTTCGAGCCCCCTCCTCAGTGGTAAATGGTTTGGGATTTTAAGTCCCAAATAACTAGAAGTCGGGGGTTGGTAGTTTCAGAGGGTGGTTTCCAAAATTGCCAAATTCGGACCCCCTGTGTTAACGGGAAATGGCCAACGGGGTCCGAAATCACTTTTTAAATGTTGGATTAAATTACCCATATCTCGAGGTATGAAATATAAGGGGAGTTTAATTAGTTAAATGCACGGTGGGCCATAGGCTTTGACCTTTAGCTTTGAGTGAGCTTATGATTAGGATTAAATTTTATTTTTTATAATATAATTTTAATTTTAAATAAATATTTTCATAAAAATATATAATTATATTTTTATAAAAATTAAAATAATTTTTAAAATTAAAATTATTATATATAAAAAATGAATAAATCATTCAAAAGCATAAAATTTATATGTGCCCTCACTATTTAACTAAGAAGGAAATAGCAATTTCACACTGAAAATTAAAAATTCTTAGTGTATGTTACAACATCGGTTCCAATGGGGACTGCTTCCCCCCATGGGATGCAGAGAACTAGTAGACCAGCTACCTTATGTGTTGGGCCTGGAATCATACCATAAAATCATTGATCATTGATTGCCATCATGTAATGTATAGTCAATCCCCATCATCCAGCTACTGCATATTAAACCTGCAACCGTAAATGAAAACTTATATTTCCTGCACTAATCCAGAGACTTATTCATTTTGAAATCTAAAAATTGAAAACAGCTGAAGTGAAACAACTGCCACTGTAAGTGGAAATAAGCACAAGATTCCCTAATTCATGGGCTATGGAGTCAATCATTGAATCCCATGGAAGTCATTGCACTCAACCAAACCAAACTTAAAACTGCAATCTTGAAATATAACTGAAATAATTGTAGATCTATTGCACCCTGAATCTGAAAGTAGTTAATCAATCATGTCAGGCCAGGGTAACTCCACATTGAACAAAGGAAAACTGAGATATTATTTCATAAGAGAACAATTGTTTATATACACAAAGTGGACGGAACAGTTCATCTTCTTGATGACTGTTCACGTTCCAGTTTACCCAACCGCCTTCAGATTAGGTGTGAACATTCCCCCCTTAATCTGAAGGGATGTTGGTGAGTCCACGCATCGTTCTGAATCTTTCAAGCTTTTCTCTTCCAAGCGCTTTGGTGAAGATGTCTGCAATTTGCTCATTTGTGGAACAATGACGGAGATGGATTGTTTTGGCCTCAACATGATGTCGGATCAGATGATATTTAGTATTGATGTGCTTAGTACGATCATGAAACTTTGGGTTCTTGGCCAACTTTATTGCAGAGGTGTTATCAATCATGAGTGGAGTTGATTGTACTTGTTTTACCTGCAAATCTTCAAGAATTTTCCTGAGCCACACAATTTCTTTCGTTGCTTCAGCTGCTGCCACGTATTCTGCTTCTATTGTGGAATCTACTGGTACTGATTGTTTGCGTGATCTCCAGGAGACAGCTCCTGATCCAAGACTCATAGCATATCCTGAAGTAGATACCCCAGTTTCTTTGTCTCCATCGAAGTCTGAATCAGAGTATCCAATCAAGTTGAAGTCGTCCACCTGTGTATACTTGATTCCAAGGTCTTGAGTTCCCTTCAAGTACCTTAGAACTCTTTTTGCAGCAGACCAATGTCCCTCACAAGGCTTTTGCATAAACCTGGAGAGGATTCCAACAGCAAATGAAATGTCTGGTCTGGTAGTAGTGAGGTAGATGAGACTTCTTATAAGCTGTCTATACTTTGTTGCATCCTCAAATTCCTTTCCTTCAATAGATGTGAGCTTCAAGTTTTGTTCCATTGGAGTAGAAAGAGGATTGCACTCTGTCATGCCAAATCTGTTTAACAAATCTCCAATGTATTTTTTTGAGAAAGAAATATGGATTTTGGATGTTGGGTTACTTCAATGCCAAGATAGTAATGAACATAACCCAAATCAGTCATTTCAAAACTTTTTCCTAATTCTTTCTTTATGGATGCAATATAGCTTTCATTGTTCCCTGTCATTAAAAGATCATCTACATATACCACAAGATATACAACTGTTTTGCCAACTTTCTTGACAAATAAAGTTGCATCATCAAGATCAAAATGTTTGAAGTTGAGTTTCAGAAGATGCTCAGTTAGTTTTTCATACCAGGCTCGCGGTGCTTGTTTGAGGCCATACAAGGACTTCACAAGTTTGCATACTTTGTGTTCATGTCCTTTCACAGCAAATCCTTCAGGCTGGGACATAAAAACATTCTCTTTTAGATCTCCATTCAAAATGCAGTTTTTACATCCATTTGATGGACTTTCCAACCGTTCTGAGCAGCTAGTGCAAAGAGTGTCCGGATGGTTGCCCATTTTGTTGTGGGGGCAAAAGTTTCCTCATAATCGACCCCTTCCTTCTGTGCAAAACCTTTTGCCACAAGCCTAGCTTTGTGCTTGTCAAGTGAGCCATCAGCTTTGTACTTGTTCTTGTAGACCCACTTGCAGCCAATTGGTTTGGTTCCAAATGGAGGATCAACCAGCTTCCAAGTGCCATTATTTATGAGGGCATCATACTCCTTTTGCATCACTTCTTTCCATTCATCATGAGAAGCAGCTTCTTTGAAGGAAGTTGGTTCAAAATCTGTCGACAAGTTCAATTCACAATCATAAGTAACATCCATATCAACAGGTGAATTAGAGTTATCTACATCACCTCCATCTTGTCGGTTTATATTTCTGGTTCCTGTTTTTCCAATTTCATCAGGATGAACACTTTCAAGTGTCTTTGTCAGCCACTTTGGGGGACCTTTCTGAGATGGTCCAGGCTGCTCTGTTGATTGAGTTGGGTCTGAATCAAGATTGAGTCTCCCAATTCTATCAATTACATCACTTAAAGCATCATCCGTTGTTGGAGTGTCATGCAGGGGAGATTGTTCTTCAGAAGAAGATTCCACATGTTGATCTAGTATAGGAATCCCCCCTTCAAGATGTGGAATCTGATTTCGGTTTTGTGAATCTATCCAAGCGATCAAGTTTCCGCTCAACAACACTGTCAGATTTGGATGATTCAAGAAAAATGACATCTCTAGATAAAACAAATTGTGTATTTACCTCATCATAGAGGCGGTATGCTTTAGATGTGTTTGAATACCCCAGGAAGATACACTTACGACTTCTAGCACCAAGTTTGTTTCTATGTACCTTTGGTATTAAAGCATAACAGGTGGAACCAAAGATCCTGAGATGTTTTACCGAAGGAACATGTCCATACCACAATTCATAAGGAGTCTTGTTTCCTGTTAGCACTAGATGGACATCTATTCTTTATATATGCAGCACATAGAACAGCATCAGCCCAAAACATTGTCTTTACATTTTTGAAGAAAAGCATGGATCGTACCATATTCAAGATTGTTCTATTCATTCTTTCTGCTACACCATTCTGTTGGGGATTATAAGGTACAGTTGTTTGATGTTTAATCCCATGTTGGCGAAGATAGTGTTCAAATTCATTTGATGTATATTCTTTTCCATTATCAGTGCGAATAGACCCAATATGAGATTGTGCATCATTTTCAATCCACTTATGAAAATTCTTGAATGTTTGAAAAGCATCAGATTTGTTCTTCAATAAATAAACCCAACACATTCTGGTGTAATCATCAATAAATGTCATGATATATTTATTTCCATTTGCAGAAGAAATAGGCATTGGACCACATAAATCTGAATGAATGAGTTCAAGCTTCCTATGTGCTCTTGAATGTGAATCATGAAAAGACTGTTTGCTATGCTTTCCTAGAATGCAAGCATCACATTGCTTATGTTTTCTAGGAATTGTAGGCAAACCAACAACACCATTTTTCTTCAACAAGCGAGACTATCATAGTTTAAATGTCCAAATCTAGCATGCCATAATAAACTTGACGGAAGTGTACCTTCTTCATGATGAGAAATATATGAGAAATGTTGTGCATGAGCAGAAGTTCCTTGCAGTTTAAGAAGTCTTTCTTCTTCTATACCCCTCATGACAAGTGAGTGGTCAGATGCCTTTCTTACCTCAAGCTTGCCATCAAACATGTGAATGGAGTGACCTTGCTGGTGGATGTGGACCAGGGACAACAAGTTTCTCTTGAGCTGTGGGAGATATAGAACATGATCCAGAAGAAAGTCTGGAAGACCAGGCAGTTTAAGCCTGATTGTGCCAAGCCCTGATGGCTTGATTTTTGACTGATCTGCAAAGTATACTGCTCCATCAACATTATCAGTGAAATCTTCAAAAAAATCTTTCCTATGAGTCATATGACAGGTTGCTCATGAATCAAGCAACCAATCATTTTTCGAAGAAGCAAGTGAAGCATTAAACAAATCTTCATTTACTCCAATGTTACATTGTGCCTCAATATAGTGAGCGGATTCAGGTGCTTTACCTTTGTCTGTGTCATCAGTTTTACCTTTCTGCTGATTTCTTCTCTGCTCAATTTTGTCCCATGGTAGCTTGCATGTAGAAGCATCATGTGATCCATTTCGTTTGCAGCGAATGCAATGTAGATCTGCCTTTTCTGCTTGAAAATGTCTGCCCCCCCTGCCTCTGGAGTATCTTCCTCTTCCTCTTCGTCCACCTCTTCCTCTTGTAGAATCTTGAGCAGGATGCTTTTCTTTATGAGCAAGGCAAACAGTCTCTTCAGAAGATTCAGGGACTGTTTTCTTTCCAAAGGCTTTCTCTCTTTCAGCAAACTTTTTCACAAGAGAGTCAAAGGTTATATCTTTAAGATTTCCATTTGCTTGTAATGACTCAAGATAATTGGAGTAGGTAAAATAGAGTGCTTTGAGAAAGGCAATAAGAGAGATATCCAGCTCAACCTTAGTGGATTTAATATCATGCATTATGGACTTTATTTCAGATGCAAGAGCAAGAGGATCATTATTTTTCAGTTCAAGAGTGAAGAGTTTAATCATGAGCTGAACAACTTCAAGTGCAGAATGTGTATCATAGAGTTCTTTCAGCTTTTGTAAAGCTTCAAAGGCAGTGGAATAGGATGAAATATGACGACTTACTTCTTCATTTACAGATGCTGCGATCAATGCATAGGCTTTGTTGTTCTTGTTTTCCCAAATGACAAGTTCTTTATCTGATGTAGGCTGCACAGGGTCTTTGTCTTCTTCTCCGACACACACTCCTTTCCACAACTCATTGTAGATGAGGGTGTGTTTTACCATTCGAGACCATTCTGAATAGTTCTCCTTGCCAGTGAGAACTATTCCTACCATAGAAATGATTGAATGCATTCTGTAAAAAAAAATATCTCTGCCAAAAAAACTTTTGTTGATAAAAGACTTCTGCTAAAAAAAAAATCCTTATGCCATAGCCTTATGCACTTTATTTTCTTCTAACATTTGCATCAGCATTTCTTATATCACTGCAACACTATTATGTTTTGAAAAAAAGCGCAAGGGATCACTTCAATATATCACTTTAATGTATTAATATATCACTTCAATATATCAATGCAACACTACAAATGTTTTGAAATATAAACACTCTGACTGATATAACTTGAATGCTTTGAAAACTGCCTTGAATGATATATATATAAACGCTTTGAAAAACAGCGTAATACACTGAATGCTTTGAATGATACAGCGCAATACTCAACACTTTCAACTATCCCAGTAGCATGGAAAATGACACAGTAGTAGACATGAATGAGCCTCATTCTATGTAGATTTTCTTTCAGTGGTATCTTAGAGATTATATGCTATCAAGTTTGAAATATACCATCTTGCATCCTTCGTCAAGGGATATGATCGTTCCCTTTTTATATAAAATCAGAAATAAGATATTGTACAGACTCTGCGAAGTTTATAAGTTATCCATCTGCGAAGTTTACATTAGACTAAAAAAAATACTCTTTCCAAATAGCAGCAGACAGGAATGAGCCTCGTTCTACGACAGATTGCCAACAGAATCTGGAATATTACCCACTAGATTACAAGAACGAGCAAATAGAATCTGTAACTTTGCTCGTTTCCCCAGCTCCGGAGGTATCACACCGAGGACAAAGCTGCAAGGCAGACAGTCGAAGCCAAGAAAAAGAACAAGCCATTTTAACGCTCTCTATCTATCACACAGCAAAAAGACGCGAGCTCCCTTGGATTCAGAGGAACAAACCACAGTAACCTCGATAGCTTGTTACAAACACAAGGTGAAAACACAAATAGGCGAGAAGTGAAAACCGATTGCTGTGAGGAAGCACAGGGATGAACGATATTTAAGTCGGGGAGGCTGTGCAAGTGGGGCGCGATTATCAAGAGGTGAAGGCAATTACGAATTTGCAGTCAATGGCACATCTTGGGGGAGGAGCCGAGGCTCACGCCCGTTTCAAGCAGTATGAATACAGAGCAAATTCCAGTTTAGTTCTAACTACAGACTCTAGAACCAGAAATACGCATGAGCCCACAGGAGAACCGGAGCCTCTTTTGGGTAAAATTGATCCTAGGAATTTCGATGATACCAGCGGAATGTACCTGAATGTTTCTGAGAGCAACGTGCTGCAAATCGGCGTCAAATCTCCTCAACGGAAGAATCTTCAACGTTCTCAGAGACAGAGGCAGCGCTGGTGCGCCAGAGAGCAGAGAGCGTTATGTCAGGCAAACGCTCAGGCAGATGCAGCGCTAGTGCGCCAGAGAGCAGAGGAGTTACAACTATTTTTGGGACTTGTGCTCTGATACCATGTCAGGCCAGGGTAACTCCACATTGAACAAAGGAAAACTGAGATATTATTTCATAAGATAACAATTGTTTATATACACAAAGTGGACGGAACAGTTCATCTTCTTGATGACTGTTCACGTTCCAGTTTACCCAACCGCCTTCGGATTAGGTGTGAACAAATCCCACACCTCTATCTAACTGAACTAGAAAATTTTACATTGTTAGGTGTAATATGCTTTCCAATGTAACCAAGTGCAGAGTGGATTTATTGACAAACCACGTTGCCAGTAGCTGAAAATCTGAAGAATATATACAATATGAACATAAAATCCTACAGAAAACTTATACTCACAAGTGTACTTTAAAACCTGCATCCTCTGTAGACATTTTAGATTTATGACCATGGTTGAGAGGGAAATACATATACTGTTGATTGCAAGTATCAACGAACCTTGCATAGCAGTAAAGGCAGCTGAAATTTTGAAATAGTGGGATTAGTTACCCAATGGAATTGCCATATGATAAAGTGGAGTTGTCAAGTGAAAGAAATGCAACGAATAATAAATGCCTACTCCTTGTTCACCGGCAAGGAATAGATCTAATCTTTATCATTCCCCGAAGAAAGATATCTTCGTTACTTTGTTCCCCGACAACAACGCCAAATGTTGTACATGTTTCCTGTAGGCAGTCCTTGGCTGCAAAAACTACACTAGGAAACCAACTCTACCAGTCTTTAGGCTCAAGCTGGCCCTTGAACCAGAGGGGGATCCCTCAGTTGTTACGAGGCTTTGTTTAACGTTGTTCACTTGTCATTGAACAACAGCATTTGAAGCACAGTGGCCAAATTTATGGTTTTAATTGGGGGTGGTTGGTGATCAATGGCAATCCCTATTCATATTAAATGCCTCTCTCACAGGGTCCCTTCTGAATGTGTTAGCTTCCAGCCTGACAGAACGACTTGATTTGTATAATAATTTGACAGAAGAATGTAAGGAGATTCCTAATAATTGAGCAGCCAGACCGATTACTTAACAACTAGGAAGATTTGGATGCATGTAGAAGATTTCTACAGCCCGACAAAACATATTCAAGAGAAAATAGAAGGACAAACAATAACCAATTTCAAGGAGGGGCTAGATCAGATAGACAGTCTGCTATACTAATCTCTTTAAGCAATTATAAATCTGCAGGGGATTTCAGAGAGATTGAAACACAATCTGTTCTTACCCAGGTCTTCTATAATACTGTGAACATGTGCAGAAAACATATATGGAAATACTGGAAAAACATACAAGAAACACAAAATTCTGTCAAATCAAAGCCAGAAGGCTTTCATTAGAATTCTACAAAAGAAGTTATTACATAGTTTAAGAGCCTTGGCATCAAAAAGTTAAAAACCCACCCCTATTTATTACAAATAAAACAATATATAGATTAAATATCCCCTAAATTGTTACAATAATCTTGGAATGAAATTTTGAACTGTATATTAAAAATAAATAATATTTCCTTATTAGTTGCAGGGAATTTGGAACTATTGCAAATATCTTCCTTGAAATCTGGAGTTGGTTAAATGACTGCTGAAAATCTGCAGAATGAGCCTCAATCTGTTGATCTTTTGATGTTCTGAATGCTCATATCTCCGTGCCTTTAAAACCTAGAGCTGTTGTTTCCACCATTTGCCTTTCAATTGATATTTATGTGCCTTGAAATATGGGGTTTGTGAAGTTGTTATTGAAGATCTCTTTGGAATGCATTTATGTCACTTTTTGATAATGCATCGCTAATTTCAAAATCATAAATGTTTTCAAATATTCCGTGAATAAATTTGGTATTTTCATGAATTTAATAAATAAATTCAAAAAGTATCTCCTCAAATAATAAATTTATGGATAAATTCATCGAGTTATTTGAAATTATGTCATGTTTTTATTTCTTATGTGTTTACAAAACTATGTGTGGTTTTGTAAATCCATGTCCTATTTCTCCTTCCCTATAAAAACTCATTTACTTTCACACTTTTCCTTTCTATGAAATTCATTTACACATTAAAAAACCATATGTGGTTTTGTAAATCCATTCTTGTTTTGTGTAGTTGGTAGAGTATTTTACTTTGCTCTTTACTTTCACCTCAATATAAATATCTTTTTGCTCTCCTCGACATTAGTTTAAAGCCTCCTTTTATTCAATTTCATGCACCCATAATTTATTTTACCTGTAGTTGTAATACATTACCCTGTAATTCCATTTACCCAATTTGCCTTCCATCGTGAAATAAATTTATATAAAATTCTAATTAATACATAAAATTCTAAAATTCTAATTAATACATAAAATTCTAATTAATACTGGGTATGGTTTTTGGGCCTCCTCAGTGGTAAATGGTTTGGGACTTTAAGTCCCGAATAACTAGAAGCCAGGGGTTGGCAGTTTCAGAGGGTGGTTTCTAAAACTGTCGGACCCCTCCTATGTTAACAGGAAATGGCCAAGGTGGTTTCTAAAACTATAAATAGAAGCCAAGGGTTGGCAGTTTCAGAGGGTGGTTTCTAAAACTGTCGGACCCCTCCTATGTTAACAGGAAATGGCCAAGGTGGTTTCTAAAACTATCGGACCCCTCCTACGTTAAATGCGGGGTCGGCCATAGGCCTTGACCTTTAGCTCTGAGTGAGATTATAATTTTAGTTCATGATTAGGATTAAATTTTATTTTTTATAATATAATTTTAATTTTAAATAAATACTTTCATAAAAATATATAATTATATTTTTATAAAAATAAACATAATTTTAAAATTAAAATTATTATATATAAAAATTAAATAAATCATTCACAACATAAAATTTATATGTGTCCTCAATATTTAACTCTCAGAAAGAAATGGCAATTTCACACTGAAAATTAAGTGTGCCGAAATATGTTACAACAATGCCTCTACTATACTTGTTTCAAATATTCACAACAATGCCAAAGATCAAAAATTCAAACATGTCATTTTTTCGGTTAAGAAATCAAAGAAATAAGAGGGTGAAGGCATTAACGACCCCTCCAACATACACAATGCAATGACAAAAATCCAATTTTAACACTCATCATATTTTAAGTTGATAAGCCAATCAAGCTCGAAAAATACTATTGGGATTTAATCATCACAGTTGTTGCACGCCTGGAGCTAACCAGCCATATATTGGGTATTTAATGCCCTCAGAGCAGCACGCCACTTAGCCCGATAACACGGGAGCGGGCAAATATTATTTAATACCGAATTTGCCCGCTCCCGTGTTATCGCAGTAAGTCGCGTGATGCTCTGAGGGCATTAAATACCCAATATATGGCTGGTTAGCTCTTTCCGTTGTTGCACTTGCTTATACTAGTTGGGAGCCAAGCCCTAAATACCATGATGACCCGTTTCCCAACGCTAGGTTCCTTCCTATTACAACTTGATTTCTTTGTTTGTATGTTTATACCTAGCACAAGATCACATTTATGTCTCATTATTATATGGACTTTTGTTTATCCCCTTGATTAATAAGACATAGGGGTGTTTCAAGTGATTAACCAACTAGTTCTTATACATAATTCATGATTTATGTCCATAGTTTTAATTAGATAAATAGTTAAGGGAAGTGTTTTAATGGTTGTACTAGAGTTTGAAGTGAGATATAATGAGGGTGTACACCCTCACTGCATCTTGTCATTGTCAAGGCCTCAATGGTTGCTTCATTTGTTTTGTCTATTAATGCAATTCATGTGCCTCCAAGGTGGAGCACTCCCTTCTCCTCCAAGACATGACATGTTATTCCCTTCAACACATGCCTTTGATCAATTTTAAAGAAGTCACCTCTACAATGAAGATCACACAAGTCCTAATGGATCCATTCCCTAGTTCCCCTCACAAGATAACAATCTCCTTCAAATTTGGACCATCCAAATCTATGTCCTCTTCAATATTACCAATCTTATACCCCTAGTAAATCTCATAAAAATTTCACTTAGTGGGTTGAACCAACTATAGAAGAGTACCTAATCATTAGGGGACTTTTGAGGTTAAAAAAATGGCATCAAAACATAAAATGTACTAGCAAAATCAACTTTAAAAGAGCTAATAAGATTCAAGATGATGATGTCATTTGTAGGGGTAAATATTTTTTTGAGGAGAAACAAGAAAGTTGTATTTTTAATTTAATTTTTAGTTTATCTCCTTATTTGTTTATTCAAATGTTAAGTGTAAGCATTCCGCATCGAACAAGCACTGGCTTTGCATATTTTTAAGTAAACCCACATTGAATGAAATTGAAAACACATTAAACAAATTTTTTCATGAATTTTCAATTTTTTTAGTGTTGTTATACTCAAAGTAAGTAGTAAGTATGTAGAGTAGGTACTTGTTGGATGAGAAATTAAGTTATGCATCCAACGTGCTACACTTAACGAGTAAACCTATAAAGAGAAAAATCGAAATAGTTTTCTTTCTTTACACTTAACGAGTAAACCTATAAGGAGAAAAATCGAAATAGTTGTTTTCTTTCTTTTCCCTTTAAAAACGTACAACTTTTATTTTATTATTCTTCTTAGGAAGCCCATTTTAGACCTCAAAATTCTGCTAATGTAGATATGGCCTTCCCATGACTACCTTTAGAGACCAATCTAACCCTAATTAAAAGCACTCACACCAGTATCAAAAGGAAGAGGAAAGGACTTTAGTGATTCCAAAAAGTCTACAAAACAAGCTCTTTCAGTTGAATCAATACTACAAACTCCACTCCAGAAACATTAGGACACAAAATTGTTGCAACCTCTAGATCCAAAGGAAGTTGCAAATGCATAGAGACAAGCAATGGGAAATAATATTAACCCACTACCTACTTAAGATTAAAAGTTGCTACATCTCTTCACACCTACTCTTTGAGGAATTTGCCTCCTCATTCCTCCTCATAAAAGGAAAGAGAAAGTTGGTTGATGTGGGAAAAACACAGAATCGAACCAAGAGATGAAAGCACAACAAATTAGAAGATGGCGAATTGCAAGAACCAATTATACTATTCCAAAAGCAAATAAATCTCGAAATTAGAGGATAATGAAATTAGAGGATATCATTATGACATTTTGTAAAAAAAATTATTAAAGAAATACATAAATTTTTACTAAATATAATTGTATTTCAAAATAATCTAATTAAAAAAAACTTATTTTTCAGAAATAATATATTAACACATATATAAATATTTCCTCTTGTTAAATTAAATAATTTAACACATTTCAACATTTTCATACTTCATCAAATTGTGGAGATGTTCAATCTCACCTTCCACTACATTATTTGTACATAGCTTTCTCTACAATCTTTTCAAGGCAACTTTCCTTAGAGTACAATCTTTTCATGGCAGCTTCCCTTAGAGTAAAATTATATTTAACCATGGATAACAACTTAGTCATGTAATAATATATATTTTTTAATTAAAAATAAAAATAAAATGTTATTTAATCAAATTTCTTTTATTATCCATTATTTCAATTTATTTTTCTTTAAAGATCATTGTCCAAATCAAACAAGTCGAATTTGATATTGGTTATGTGTTAATTGTTTGACTATTGGCTGAAAAATAAGAAGTTCATGTTAATTCTTCAAATACCTTTTACCAAATCCGAATAGATTTAACAGAGTGGTGGAAAAACTTCTCATTATGTTGAGTTCCGTGAGAGGTGAGGGTATACTTGACTTCGTAGTTCTCCACCTCAACTTTTGAATGATAAATTTCAACCTCCTGATTGTTTTGGTTAGGTTATGTGAAAGCATGGTGAGTGATTCCATATTTGGTTTCTTAGTTCTTTAAACTTTTAAATGATAAGTTTAGTTTTTGAATTCTGATGCTCTGTAAAAGTAATAAATAATATATAGTAAACAGGGTTGGAATTCAAAATTCAAAATAAATTTATTTGTTAAATGTGATAGTTTTCACACTTTCCTGGCCAATCAATTTCTACAATTTCAACCAAAAATCTTAACTGTTTTTGTAAAATTTCAAACTATATTTGACAGGCAAATTACCTTGCCCATCAAATTCCACCCTTATATAAACGCTGGAAACCAAAATAGTTTTTGCTATCCTAATTGTTCTTGCATCTCGTAAAGAAACGACACAATCTAACTCTAAGCAAAAATACAAAGAGGGAGATAGCAAAGCTAAACTTAGTTATACACTGATATGTAGTTTGCTTTTTGCATAAGCCTTGTTGTATGACAATGTTGTTTTTTATACATTGATATGCACCCTGCATAAAGTATTTTTGCATAGGCCTTCTTCATGAGCTTTGCAATGTTATTTTTATATAGAATCAAGTGACAAAAAGAATGGCTCAGGATACAGTAAGGTATGTATTTGAGATTTAACAAATTCTAGATTTGGTTTAAGTTTTGAATGTTTTTCTATTTTTATATGGGAAAGGAAAATTGACAATGCTTTTAATGATAACATCAATATTTTTCCTTATTTCTGCATGTCCATTGTAAATCCCTTTCCAATATGAGCTCCGTGGTCTAAAGGCTGCAGGCTCATTGTAAATATCCAATCAGTACTAAGTCATCCAGAATGACCTGTATGAATATTATGAAAATGTTTAGGAGCATAATTTTCATTTTCAATTCAGAAGATAGTTCCCTGAATTGTAGGTTTTGTCTGTTGAACATGAAGCAGCTATAACAGTGTACTCTTATGACTTTGCATCTGCATAATGCAAATACGCATCTTTCATATTTGTACTACACTTCCAAGGATCTCATAACACTTAGACGATCTATTTTACTTCAATTTTTTTTGTGACATTCATCAGATTTGGGCCAACAGCTTGTCATCTCCGTAGATGCTTTTAAGCAAGTTCTGTTCTATTAAAATTTAATCTATTCAAGCAAACAGAAGTTGAGTTTAAGGGCTCAGCTGATTCTAAAAACTGTACAAAGTGGAAGAAAAAGAAACCAAGGTTGTGATAATGCAGATAATCTTACAAGAAAAGCCAAGAAAAAGAAGCCAAAGGTTGGGTGAATACAGATAATCTTACTATATAAACTTGACAACTAATGGAAATAATCTTACAATATAAGCTTGGACAACTAATGCAGATAATCTTACAAGAAAAGCCAAGAAAAAGATGCCAAAGGTTGGGTGAATACAGATAATCCTACAAGATTAACTTGGACAACTGTCCCAAAATAATACACATGATATATTTTCTCCGCTACTGCGCAATAATTGATATAGGCAGTGTCATATTTCTACCAGTGAGTAGAATTTGTATGTCTTTGCGCAGTGTCATCTTTCAACTTAAGGAAGAAGGTGTATGTCTTTGCGCTTTGAATGATATTGTATAAACCCCCAATAGATGCCACAGTCATGAGTAGAACCCCCAAGATGATGCATATCTGCATAAAAATTAAATTAAATATATTAGAGATATGTATATGCTTCTATATGTGCATCTTTAGAAAAGTCAATAATATTAACTTGCATCATATATCCAAAACAACTTTCATGAATTCTTATGCCCTGTTTTCTTTGTTATAGTTTTTTTTCACTTATATATCTTTTATATTGTTCCCTTTGTCTTTCTTAACCACTGGAATGTTTATTCTAACACATTACAGAGTGATGCCTTAAAGGACGGTTCAGAAACTAGAAGACTAACCCAATTGGTCATCCACGACAAGCTGAATCTTTTTGGTTTGTATATTGCGAGCCACATGATGCAAGGAAGCTGCCATGGTGAAATACATAACACAAGTTAATGACAGTTTTATATACATATGTACATATAAAAGCAAGTTATATACAAGAATGACTAAAACAAGGCCAATACACTAAAGAATGAGTCAAACAAGGTCAATAAACTAAATTTGAAGACTAAAAGATGAAAGTCTCATCTTCATTATTATAGAGTAAAGAATGACTCAAGGTCAATAAACTGAAAGATGAAAGTCTCATCATAGTTGTTAGAGTGTACTTACAAAGTAAGTTGTTGGAGCGAAAGCAAATCCTCCAAAGAACCCAAGCAGACTCCCAAAGAAAGGTAATGATATGCCAACGAAGCAAGTTAGGGCTGGCATTAAGAAAGGGTGTGTTAGAACAATCTTTCATTTAGAGAAAGTAATTTAAAATGTTTGTGAGAATGCAAAGTTTCTGCTTAGTTTTGTAAGACTGATTCCACTTACCAACGTAGGTTGAGCGAGCAACCAAACGAAGTGGAATCCCTGGAGTAAAGTGAAGTTTCTTGACCAGCACTGTTTCCATCATATCAAATACTGGCATAGCATAAATCTACAAGAAACACTAAACAATGTCAGAAGCTGAATAAGTTACATTGATATTTATCAAGTTGTGCCTCGAAATGAAAAAATAATGTACAGGTTTCCTGGCATCTCTTGAATTCATTAATTTAAGTAATAGGATTTTTTAAACTGCGGGTGTATTGTAACAGAGAAATGAATTTTGTACTGGGTTATAATCCAATAACGTCAGCCGATTACTATAACCAGCACAAGATTAAAAGATTAGAGCTATACCTGATAGCTTCCAATCACATGGACTACCACCATCATATTGGCCATTGCAATAAGCCATGTGGGCTTTGCAACTGTATCAAGAATATCGTCGTCAACAGTATTTCCGAAGGCCCAATAGCCGACTAATGCGACTGGAAAATAACAGAGAGCAACTACGATATATGCAAAGATAACTCCTCGCCACATAGGGATCTTGGATGGCTTCCCTGGCTTCGAAGGAATAGTAGCTTGGATCTCTAAGACGACATTATGTCCTGCATAAGCAAAGGCAACGTCTCCCAAGGCATTGAACACATTAAAGACAACATCCTTAGTTGATTTGTTTGGAATACCATAATCCACATTTGGCAATTGTCCTTCATGAGCAGAGGCTGCCCAAGCAATTGTAGAGTAGCTGAGCAATCCAAACAGAGTAAAATAAGTATGGCTCCTCAAAGAACACAAACATATTTCCCTATATTAATTTTGCATAATTGCCCAGAAAAAGGAGGAAGAAAAGTTATTACTTAGGTGAAATTCAACTCTTTAGCCAAATAATGTGTTAGGGAAAAAGGTGGACACGAATGAATAAAGCAGAAAACCAGTTGGCAAACGCAACCAATAATTTTCAGACACTCAAACTACAACAGAAGCATCTACTTCCGGCAACGACTCTTAAAAAGCATACCTTAGGGACATGACCGCTGCAGCCAGCGAAATTCCAACCACTGAATTGAAATTAGGCAGTTGTGATAGCACAAAATGGACTGAACCAAAAATAGCAATGAAGTAAGACTGCCTTATTTTTTTACAACTTGGACAAACAATATCATGAAACCGCTTCAATGATTTCCCCCCAGTAACCATGTAGACTATATCAACACCAATTTCAACTATCAATTGTTGTGGAACAACAATCCATAAACCAAGTTTTTCACCGAAAGCTTGTTGCCCCAACTCATGATACCGATCAAAACGTTTTCCTGGAATCATCTCATGCATCTCAACCATCTGCCAAAGTGTATATAGGGTAATTACCCATGATAGGACAAGCACTACAACACCCGGGCCCCTGCAATACCATCAAAACTGTTCAGAAATATAATGAGATAATCTTGATGAATGATGTGTATTCAATTAGTGACTAAATCCTTCTACCAGACAAACATAAACTCCAGAAAAGAGTACAATAAGCATGCTAGCATTTTGAAACCCTTCTTGAAAACATAAATGGAAGCTGCCGCGTACAGAGTCAGTTCATGGCTATGCCTTAAAGTGTGGGAAAGAGTTGGATAGGTGTACTGGGTCATCATTACACAGTTCCAGAAAATTCTATGGTAAGAGTTAATGACGTTACCATCCTAAGCTTGCCATCGCAGAGGGCAAACTGAGTACTCCAGCGCCCACCATGGCAGTGACATTGTGGAATGTTGAGTACCACCACTTGGCATGACGAGATGATGTAATTGGCAGCCAGTCATCGTTAGATATTCCGGTTTTTTTACTCCCTTTGGTGCCATTTGCATGATCCTGCGAGGAGTATCACAGCCATCTTCAAAACTTGACAAATAAAAAGAAGAGAAGACGGACTTCAGATTTCTGCAATTCAGTTAACACTTGAAAACCGAAAAAGATTTTATTTAATTTCCGTTGTCCGAGAGAAGAGGATAAGTTCTCTAATTAAAGCTTAGAAAATGATTTGTTCTATGCTTGGGATAAGCAGCGGTTAAATTACTGTTACATAAAAATGGAGTTAAATAAACGGGCTAAATTACTCTATGTGCCTGATATATAATACATAAATAAGCATGAATCTGCTTATGATTATGTATACATTTCAGTGTGTATGATACCAATCGCTCTACTGTGATATTAAATAATTTAATGAAAGAGTAAACGCCTAACGGTTCAAACTACGGTCGGAATTAGAGCAATTTCAGTGTTTAGAAACCAAGATTTGGGAGTCCCGCGATCCGGCGGCCATTTAAGACGAAAATGGAAAAAAGGCGCGTAAATTTTCACAGAAACAGGAGAGCACCGACCTGTTCGGCAAAAGAACCGTCGTCCACTGCGTTCTCGGACGCCATGGTCGATCTTAACAAAAATCTTCGTCTGCAAGGGGATTTCAAATTTCTACCAAAACTTATACAGCAACAGACTTCCGCTTTGAGCTCTGCTCAATCCTAACTCGATTAGTGCTTTATCCAAACTGAGAGCAATTTAAAGCTCTGACCTACGGAAGCTGGAAGCTGTCAAAGGGAGCTTCCAAGAATGCTATTCCGCGCAGCATAGACCCGGGCTTTATAGCAATCTAATCCACCGCAGAGCTAAACCCATGTTCAAATAAAATATCTGCATAGTAGTATAGCAAGCTCCAAATATTAGTCAACGCTCAAACGGCATGATTTATCCCTCTTTCGGAGTTCCAGCCGTGAAGTTTCAAATACTTCACGCGGAACGCGCTACTGTCCAAACTTCAGAACAGCACAAACTGCTCAGGCCATATATTCCACCAGCTCACGCCACTGCCAGTTGGCTGTCCGTCTCACGTTCTTCAATCAATCACGTTTTTCCACGTTGTTTCCCTGATCTCACGTCCCACCAATCGCTGACCCAATCTAGCGGCAGTGTGCTTTACCGCGTTTTCCACCGCAGTTTTGCTGATAGGGTTTGCCACGCTGGAATTTGATTCTCACCATAAAGAAAGCGAGGAAAAAATATTTTAGCAGTATTCTAAACATTATGCTTTTTTGTTTATGGAAATTTTGACTATATTTTGAAAAAATTTGGCAAGGATTTTTGTAAATCCAAGTAAAAGCGGTCTAAATTCATAATTTTAGGTGTCTTAGATATTTTTGATGGTGTTGAATCTATTTCCACCTTAAAAAAAACAATTCAAACACTACCTTTATAAAAAAAATTGAAATATTTTTGCCCATTCCAGCCACTTTCGGCCTCTGACTCCATTATTTTAAAGCTCATGAAATTAAAGATAACTTACTATTAAAGTATTTTTATTTTTAAAACACCCAATTGAAATACAACACTTATAAAAAGAAGTTAAAATTAAAATTAGAAATAGTAATTTTGAAAAAAATTATTTATGATGATGATGATGGTTAACTTGGACTGAGACCAAACGTTGGTCTATCTGACCTAAAGAAACGAATTATTTAGTTTGATTTAAGATTTTATACCTATGCTCAAAAAGCTTGGAGAGAAGCCCCCGAGCTCACTGTAATTTTGACAACGTAAAAGGAAGATTTTGAAACTAATATCTAATGTGGTTGTACGCGGGGCACTTTAAGAGGAAGTGATTTTCATCCTCGATGTTCGTATTCTCACAGAGATGGCAGAACCTTTCCATCCATGGTGTTTTAGGAACTGCCCAATGAGACGTTTCACTATGGAGCTCATGAGAGTTCCTTCTAATCTTGGCTATATTAATTTTCTTCTTTGAGCTAGATAAAATAGAGAGATACTTTTGATCTTCTAGGGTGGGTTTAATGAGAACTTATAATATCTTAATTTTCTTTTAGCTGCTACATCTTTCTCACACCACATTTTTTCTTTGAACTTAGAAGTAACAATATTTTTAATGTTATTAATGTTTTGCAATGCAACATTCTCGTCGATCTCCCAATGGTTTAACCAGGCACTGGTGTTTTTATACCAACCTCGTTTGAGCCTTAGGTGGTTTTGGCTAGAATTCAAAGCTAGCTTAGGAAGTCTATGGTCTCCTATGTTATTGAGTTTGCGCTTGTATAACAGAAGCCTAGTCATAGCTAGGCTCTCGATAGGGGAAAGACCCACTTCTATAAGGAGAATAGGATAGGATGTGTTGCTTTTAATCTTGAGGTTATATGTTATAAAACGCTTTTGGATTTGCTCAATCTTTCTCTAGGATTCTCTAGAGATGCTACAACCCCAAACCTCACATCCATATAAGATAACCGGAGTGACTAAAGTTTCAAAGAGGAACTTCTTTCTATCCCATATTACGAGGTTTTCCATTTTACAATTATTTTAAAAACCAAAATAAGCTTTCCATCCCCCATTAATCCTTTTCTGTATGCTATAGTTCCAATTGAGCTTGTGATGAATATCAATTCCTAGGTACTTGTAGGAAGACACTTCCTCCAAGTTACTATTGTTATACATAAAATTAGAGTAAGTGTCCTTCTTGGATTTGACAATCATAACTTTTGTTTTGTCAGTGTTAACAATCATTCTCATGGTAGAGCAGAAATCCTTAAGAAGTATAAGTTGCTTATCAAGATCAGATGGGCACCTTGCGAGAAGAACAATATCGTCAGCGTAGAGAAGAAGGATGATGACTATCCCAGCTAAGATCATGCCAGCATATCCTGCTTCCTCTAAACAACCTTCTAGCTTGTCAATGTAAATGCCAAATAGGATAGGGGAGAGGGGGCAACCTTGTTTAACTCCGATATTACACTTAATATCTTTTGACCACCCCTCATTGCTCTTTAATTTGGCAATTACATTCTCGTATAACCTTATAGCGGCAGCTCTCAACTCAAAAGGAATCTTTAGCTCTTCTAAAATGTTCCAAAGGTTGTTTGTAGGAACCATATCGAAAACCTTTCTAAAGTCCACAAAGCAACAAAAGAGATTGGATTTATCATTGTGGCATTCCTCCACAATGATCCTAAGCATAATGAGGTGGTCTGTTATTGAGTGCTTCTTTCTAAAACCCGTTTGGCCTTTAGCCCGCCTACCTTCACTTTCAAGTCATATGCTCAACTTCCTTTCCAAAATAATACCATATAACTTGGCTAAGAGAGCGCTGATCATAATTGTCAAATAATTAGAGGGATTATTTGTATCCCCACTTTTAAAAATAGGGATAATGAGGCTTTGAGTCTATGGTTTAGGGAACCCTTGCTTGACCGCTTGATTGAAACGCTTGTGAATGCGGGGGACGAGGACAGGACCTTCAATTTTTAAGATTTCTGCTTGGTAACCTTCAATGTCCTTAGCTTTTCCATTAGCCAAGCGATTAACCCCAAAATCAATGTCTTCCAATGAGAAAACTTCTTTCGTTGTGAACAGGGTTTCAAAGTTACCCATGACATTTGGAGATTCATAAAGCTTTTTAAGATAGGAATTCTAGTCGTGTAAAACAATTTTATTATTATTTTAAGTTTTCCTAGTTAGAATCCGCCTCCAGAATTTCTTAGGAGCTACCTTGGAGAGGTGTATGAGATTCTCTTGTTTTTTATGAATATATTGCCTTTTTTTCCTTTTAGTTAGGGCTTTGTATATTTTTATCTTGCCAATTTTAAGAGATTGATCAACAACTTCCTTAATAGTTCTCCTCGCACTTTTACAATCTATGTCATACCATGGGTTGGTTTTGCTATTTCTTTTTTTACTTGAAACTTCAATTGAGAACTTGTTAATAGAATATGAGAGGGTTGTAGTAAAATTATGATAGAGATCTTCTATGTTGTCTATACTAGATAAAGAAAGCAAATTAGTTTTTAATTCATTTAGAAATAGATCTTTTTTATTTCTATCAAAGATTAACTTCTTTTGGCTATAAGGATTATCTTCTATGGGAGCTCTATGCATGACAAAATTGAGAATTATAACGAAAGGCCTATGATCAGAGTCAGGCTCGTGGTTTTTTAAGATGTCAAAATTTATTATTTCGTTGTATAGAGGGAGATCGGAGATAACATAGTCTACCACGCTGCTACCAAGCCCATGGATGTAGGTCACCTGGCTAGGATTGGGCCACTTCTTTAGACCGTTGCAAATTATGAGATCTTGAGCACTACAGAGCTTAACTAGCTCTGACCCAAACAAATTCTCCCCGAGGTCTTCAGAGCTCCTTTTGTACCGGCTAGCCAGAGGAAGGTCTTTGTCTAACCAAAGAATATTAGGGTTGGAATGATTGCTTAGAAGAATAGCTTGGTTGCTTGAAGTTCAAGCATTAAACTCACCCATTAAAAGGATATTGTCTTCATTCATTAGGCTAAAAATATCATTCTCTAAACCATTGTAAGGACTATTTTTATCTAGATTCTTTTTCTTATAGAAGTTAGAATTGATGGGGGGGAATAACAGATTGCTACGTAGGTCTTTTTATCATAAATGTCAGTGATTTCTATCCAACTATATTGGTTGTAAGGGTTGTTTTTATAAATCCTAGCATGGGGAGAGATGTTCTTCTTAATGTGACAAGATATACCCCCAATGCCTCTACGGGAGGATCGCTTATTTCAGGTAGACCATGTAAAGTCATCTATGTTAGGGACCTTAGATTCTTCATGCTCCCAAGTTTCAACAAGAAAAATAATATCAACATCATTCGAGATCCAACTTAGCTTGGGGTCTTTGTTCCATGGAAAGCCCCGACAGTTCCAAGAAAGAATATGAAGCATGTTGAATTGCTATTTATTATTATCATTTTGGTTTCTATCTCGAATAGCGGTTTTTCTATTTCTGATTATTGCCAATTTTCCTTCCTTCCTAGCTTCCTTTACCTTTTGAACCTCCTTTCTCAATTATGCTTGATTTTCTGGAATGAGATCTTCATTTATAAATATTCTCGTTCCTTTTAAACTTGAGGTTTTACTAAATATGTCATACTTATGGTCAGTGGATCTCACCTTTATTCGGATCAGGCTTCCTTTATTCTCAGTTAGTTTCCCCAACCTTGTTGCTTCTATGAGAAACGTTGTTTCAATTTGTAATCTATTATGTAATTTTGTATGGGCTATAGCTAAAGTATCTTTGTCTACCTTCTCTTTCAAACCGAAGATTATAAAGTTCAAGTACCTTTTGTTACGCTCATGGTCTAATTCTATCAATTTTTTCATTTCATCTTTAATTGGTGTCCTTCATTTTAAGACTCTCTAAAGTATCAGCATCTACTTGCTGAGATGTTTGGTTCATATTTTGGTTTTTTTCTATAACCTGCAACCTAGTCTCCATTGCCTCCATATTATTCTCCAATAGCTATATTTTATTTTCTATTTGTTTTTGGATCTTGTCTTCAAGAAACGTGAATTTATTTTCCATCATGGCTGCTAAGTTCGTTTGTAGCTTGACTTCTCTTTCTTCTCTACGTTTCTCTAAAGAATCTATATACTCATAGAGGCTCTGTAGAGTAACTGTGCTAAGTCTACCTTTGGTAATCTTTGGTAATTGTGGTGAATTATTCATACTTGAAAATATATGAGCAGATATGTATTAAAAAAATATAAGAAATCTATACACATGATATCAGCAAGCCGGACCACAAACGCATGTGCCCCAGATTGTTTTTCTATTACCGCAAAGAGATCATGAATTATTACTACAGAGAATTCGTAAATTATGACCGCAAAGATTGTAAATTATTACTACAGAGAGATCGTAAATTATTACCACATGGAGATTGTAAACACATCACCCTAAATTATTACCACATAGAAATGGTAAATACATCACCCTAAATTATAGTTAAAATTAGAAACAGTAATTTTGAAGATTTTTATTTATATAAATGGTTAAAAATATTTAGAGGATATATTAATGTAAAATATATTAAAGTAGTGAGGAAGAAGTTTGTAATTTTTTTAAGATTGAGAATTATTCCTCAAGTTTTGAAATGGGACGATTAAATGGAAAAATGTATTGTTAAAAAAATTTGTTAGTGTGACATAGGGAGGTTACCAATGTAGTTATTTTGTAAGGTATTGTTAAAAAAAATTGTTAGTGTGATATGGGGAGGTTACCAATGTAGTTATTTTGTAAGGTATTGTTAAAAAAAATTGTTAGTGTGATATAGGGAGGTTACTAATATAGTTATTTTGTAGAGAGTCATATTTGGATAGAAAAGCACAATTTTGCATATATAAATAATTTTTTATATATTAATTTTTTTTTATATATAATTATCGAGTTGTCACTAGTCTTTTTTTTGTTTCGGCTTTTTCACATTACAATGAACATCAAACTTACTAAATATGGAAATATGCAATATCTAACTATACTTGACTCCTCTTCTGCTAATTGTGAGTTGTCACTCTTTTTTCTTGTTTCGGCTTTTTCACATTACAATGAACATCAAACTTACTAAATATGGAATCATGCAATTTCTAACTAGAGTTGACTTCTCCTCTGCTAATTGTGAGTTGTCACTAGTCTTTCTTCTTGTCTATGTTTTTTCACATTACAATGAACATCAAACTTACTAAATATGGAATCATGCAATTTCTAACTAGGCTTGACTTCTCTTCGGCTAATTGCACATTACAATGAACATCAAACTTACTAAATATGGAATCATGCAATTTCTAACTAGGCTTGACTTCTCTTCGGCTAATTGTGAGAGTTGCCACTCGTCTTTCTTCTTGTCTTTTTCACACTACAATGAACATTAAACTTACTAAATATGGAATCATGCAATTTCTAACTACACTTGACTTCTCTTCTGGTAATTGTTTCATGCAAAATGGACTACATTTGACTTGACTTAACTGAAACCTTCATGCATCACTCTACTTAACTTCCTTAACTCAATTCATCATCCATTGCATGCACATCTAGTAATTATTATGTCTAACAACTTCACCAGGGGTGGAATTTGACAGGCAAATTTAGTTTAAAAATTTACAAAATCGTCAAGATCCTGGCTTGAAACTATGAAATGTGCAAATTTAGTTTAAAATTTTACAAAGCTATCAAAATCCTGGCTTGAAACTATGAAATGTGCAAATTTAGTTTAAAATTTACAAAACTATCAAAATCCTGGCTTGAAACTATGAAAACCCGTCAGGGAAGTACGAAAAACAGGGCTCTTTCGAAATTCCAACCCTGAGCTTCACTCCTTCATTACTTCACACAAAATCGACTACACTGGACTTAACTCAAACCTTTATTCATCACCCGACTTAACTTCCTTAATTCAACTCATCATGCATTGGGTGCACATGGGATCAATTATTGTTTCTAACATATTTTATGCTTCACTCATGTGTTTAACTTCTATTTTAAATATGTCTATTTTAAAATAATAATACTAAAATGTTCTCTAAATATAAAACATTGTCAGTGATAATAAAAAATAAAAAGAATACACATGTTTAGTTAGTACTAATTAAAAGCATTATAAAACATCAAGAATGTCACTCGTTCGCTTAGTTAGTTGTTAGTATTATAACTCACTATAAAAGGTAAGTGTTAAAAATATCTCTCACTCTCAATCATAAATAAAATATTTTGACATAGATATGAAGTAACGCAATTTTATATCAGGTAAGTGTTAAAAATATCTCTCACTCTCAATCATAAATAAAATATTTTGACATAGATATGAAGTAACGCAATTTTATATCAACATGAGAAGAAATAAAATAATTAAAAGTAAAAAACATATATTTTTATTTCTAATGTGAGAATTATACTTTTTAAAAATCTTTCAATATAAGACTTAAATAAATAATTTGAATATGCATCATATATATATATATATATATATATATATATATAAAGAGAAAGTTATGTGTGTACCATGATAAAATATCTGGATACCAAAAAAAAGTTTAAAGAGAAGAAGTCATTGAAAGTTAAAGAAGTCAAGTACTTTATGTAAGAGTGATCATAGGAAGATGTTTAATTCATCCAATTCTTAATATAAAATTAATACGTAACATTTAAAAATTATTAGTAATAATAAATAAAATTATATTATATTAACATTTAAAAATTATTAGTAATAATAAAAAATTCAATATGAGTCATAAATAAAATATTTCAAAATTTAAATTAAGTAATATTGACATAGGAAGATTTTTAATTCATTCAATTCTTAATATAAAATTAATACGTAGCATTTAAAAATTATTAGTAGTCCCTTTTAGTTATATATATAAACAATTTTGTCTAAAATATAATAAAGATTTGTATGCAAGTGTCCAACTAGATTTTCAAAGAGTTGGATCCATTTATGCACTCAATATATCTATATATATATATATCTTAACCATGTATATATTAAGTGCACAAATGGATCAGATCTCTCAAGATTCAAATATTTTTTTAAGTTTTGCACTCTCAAAGAGGTTTGCAGCTCAAAATATTTGATCCCTCTCATTGCTTGTTAGATCTGCAATTAAGATGGGTCTATATTGGTATAATGTAAAATGGTTGGTAAATTCTGAAAGCACTTACTTCATGATACATCCCAAATTTCCAATATTAAAAAATATTATAGAATTTAACTAAATTATAACTTTATTTTAAATTATTATTACTTATTTGTTAATGGGGGTGGAACCCGACACTCTGTCGCCTTCCATTGCATTTAAGAGAGGAGGTGTTGTGGCCAACCCAACCAATGCAACATACATACAAAAAACTATTTCCACCTTTCAATCTCATGATAGTCTACTCTCTACTTGAGCGCTCAAAGATGAGAAACCATGCTCTTTGGTTTTTTTTGCCATGTCCGGGTTATAGCAGGTGGGACAATTCCTTGTGGGTTTCCTCTTTTGGTATGGGATATGGCTTTTTACCATGGTCATGGCTCAACATGCATCGAAAATTTGGGAGACTTAAGTTCTAGGTTCGAGCTTCTCCAACTCATACATTGGATGTTCAACAACAATGAGGGGAAAAGATGGAGGCAAGTAGTGGAGGCATCACCTAGGACACGGATGGAAACCACGGTGAAAGACATTGTAGGAGCGAGAGACGAAAACCTTCAACCAACTCTCACGATGATGTAGGTTCATGCCTAGTAGGTCGATCAACATTGAGTAATCCATTTTATGCCCAATTCCTTTGGTTTTGATAACTTCTTCACAGGTTTTGGTTCTACCTGGTGGGTGCTAGCATGTAATGATTTGAGCTCAACAAGGGTGAGTAATGGTTTTGATGTTGTTGCCTCTCGGAGGTTGTTAAAGCCTACCTGGAGTATTTTCACTACTCACCCCCTTCCCCGCCCCGTCCCCCTCTCACAATGTTTTTCATTAGGAAGCCATCACAAACCTCCCTGGAAATTCATGACTCCCTAGGTTTTACTTTTATTTGTTTTCTCAACCTCAATCTCTCATGTTTTGGGTGTTTTGAGCGAGAATTCTATCCTAACCCTTGGTAATCCAATGCGACATGCTCTGACAGTGAATGTGTTGTCATCGAGGCATTAGGGGAATTTTGAGGTAAAATATGGGCCTCAAAGTGAAAAATGCACTACCAAAATCAACTTTAGGAGAACCAATAGGATTCATGATGATGATGTCATCCCCAAGGAAGAATATTTCTGGAGGGAAAAGAAGAAAAATAATTTTGTAATCATATTTTTAACTTATCTCCTTGTAGGTTTATTCAAATTTCAAGTGTGTACACTCATTGGATGTGGAATTCCAATTCCACATCCAACAAGTACCCACTCTGCATAGTTCTGAGTAGACCCACATCGAGAAAAAACATGAAATAAGTTTTTTCATGTATTTTTTTTTCGATGTGGGTCTACTCAGAAGTATGCAGAGTGGGTACTTGTTGGATGAAAAATCCAATTTTGTATTCAACGAGCGTACACACCTGAAATTTGAGTAAACCTACAAGGAGATACATCGAAAATACAATAAAAAATATAGTTTTCTTTCTTTTCTTTTAAAAATTTAGAACTTTTGTTTTATTATCTTTACTATTATTTTATAATTTTCCTTAGGAGCCCCATTTTAGACCTCAAAATTGCCCTAATGATTTGCAGGTAGAGATTCTCAAGGCAAACCGCAAGCCCAAGCCCATGATATCATAGTCAAGGATCAAATTTGAAGTCATCATTGCCCTTAAAGAGCTCTTTAGGTTGTCATAAAGGCGATAAAATTGTTTCATATGCAAATGGAAGTTGAAATGAAAAATTACTTGTCAAAGTTGAAATCGAAATTGTTTATGATTTATTTAAGTGAAGGGTAAAGAAATTTTTCATAATATGTTTTATTTATCATTATTTTTATAGAATTCTCCTTTATTACTCATTTTGCCATGTATCATAACATATAAAAAAACAAATAATGTTAACATTTTTTCTCCATATCATAATAGTTCTAAAAAGGAAGTGTTATCATTTTTATACAATAAGACCCTTTTGTTATGGAGCCCATGCATCCATGTATCACCTATTTATTTAAATTATATCTTAGTGGTAAGCATTGAAAATCAAATACTTTGGTTGTTGTGAATCATTTTGCTAAATCAGATACAATTCCAATTCAAATCAACTCCCCATCCTCTGGGGTTTGGATTCAAAAATGGTACGTAAGAATCCTCCATGGTTCCATCTATAAATATTCTTACTTCTTAGTGGACTTGCTTGTATTTGTTGCATACATAACTTGTTTGCATTTACTACTTGGTATTCTTGCTTGTATTTATGAATATTACATTCATGTCTTCTTTATGCCTACTTAATATAAAGACACTAAAATAGGCACTAGGTATCAAAATTGATTCAATGCATATACGATTCTTTATTTTTAGAAATTCAATGCTAAATAATAAGTATTATTCTTTCATTTTTGTTGAAAAAAATAATGTTATATAGTTCTTGTTGTTGTTGTTGTTTTTTTTTTTTCAAATTGGAGATTGCAATGATATTTATAAAATAATACTATATTTTGATTTCTTTTTAAAATCTATGGAAATTTTTTTGAACTACTAGGAAAAAACAAATTTATTGTATTTAAAAAATGATATTTTTGAGATGAAAAATTAAATGGTCCTATTAAATTTCATCCATATGATTCATATATAAGTTATAAGTAAATGGTCCAATTGAATTTCCTCAATATGATGGCAATATAGAATGTAATAGTGGTGAACCAATGTCGTCTATGTGTACTCATTCAAGTCTACCTAGAGTTTTGGTTTGTATATAAGATTCTTTGTTTAAGGTTTGCACAACTTGAAATAGTAGAAAATTTGATGTGTGAGTTAGATATGAAATTTAAAATTATTTTTCATTTTCATATGGAAAAAATAACTTATTTTAACTTGTCAATATTGAAAATCTAAACTTAAGTTAATCCTTCAAATTGAAATGTAACCATTCCCTTCAAATTTGATCCCTGGTCATAGCCATTTTCCACTTTACCACTCCTCCATAAATTCAAAAGGAAATTTATTAACTTGAATCCTTGATCGCTAGTGACCAACAAGCCTACTCTAACTCAAAATATCAAGTTGAGGTAACCAATTGGGTTCCTAGCCCTAGACATACCATGGGAAAATGGAGCTAATACTTGAATTCCATCACCCTTCACTGGCAGATGAAGGCACTCTCGAGCAGGGTCCTGAAGGATAAACATCAAGAAATCACAATAATATAATCTCTTCCCTAAATGGAATCAAGCTTGTGCAATACTACCAGTGTTATTGTATAGCTATTTTCGATGCTCGGCTTGCTCACCTAGAAAGTCATAGCTGGAACTAGTGCTCAAGATCTGGCCCTACTTCATTTTAATCTTGATATTATGTTTAGTCACTTTGCAGTTGTCTTTTTTTTGTTGTAGTCCAGTCTATGTTAGTTGTCATAAACATCATAGTGATAATTGTTATCATTTTGCATTATCTAAACTATCCATGGTCAACATATATGGCTTCCCTTGAGGCTGACTATCAAGGAAAATTTTAGGGGCTAAATTTCACATATGGGCAAATTTTTCATGTTTTTTCCAAAAAAGATTATTAATTTCCATTTTTTCAAAAAAAAAAATGATTCGCCCAAATTTTCCAGGATAACTTTTTTTTCCCTTTAAAATATGTCAAAATTTTATAGAGATTATATAAAATCATTACAAATTTTGAGTATTTTTGCAAAAATGTAGTCAAATATTTTATAATTTGTGTATTAGGGAATAGTAAGGTTCGCCTAAGTTTCTACATGTTAAAATAAATTGATATCCTTAAACATTTCCTTGCACACTATGACGAGACATAGCATGAACAATGATATATTTTATTGTTGTATGAAAACATTCTTAAGCAATACAATCTAGATTCTCGCACACACACATATTACATGAAAATATATATATATATATATATATATATATATATATATATATATATATATATATATAGCAAGATTCTTTGCCATGAAGATTTACTCCCATTTTACCATGGATATTATTAATTTGTATATATGTTGGGTGGCTCAATACCATGGTTTACTAATACCACATATCCAAAAACAAACATTACTTGTTCATATCACATTGTTTTAGTTAATTAATTTAATTAAAAGATAAAAAAGACATAATGTTTTAGTTAATTAATTTAATTAAGAAGATAAAAAGACATATTTACTTTTAAGATAAATCTCAAACTTGAATTTGTGATTATTATTAAAATATTTTATGGAGTTTATATTTCTACCATTTATTTAATAATTATTGATAATTAAACTAAAATTCTAAAACACCCTATTTCAAAATAAACAAAATTATTAAATTGTGTTATTATTATAACTAAATATAAATATCACACTTAAACTTTTAATAAACCATTTATCACATATGTTTTTAATTAAATATAAAGTAGATTGTGGTTAAAATGTTTTTTAAAAAAACTTAAATTTATCCATTACAAAACTTTAATATAATAAATAATAAAATTTTAATATATTAAGTAACGTGACAGTAAAATTTCAAACTGGGGTTAATTATTATAAAAGTATTAAAAATAAAACAATATTTTAACATTATTTTTCATACTTTATCTAATTTTATAATTATTTAAAAATAATAATAATAATAATTATATATATATATAGAAGATAGTATTATATTATAAATTGAATAATAATATTAATAAGTTTAGATTTAGAGGGGTAGCTAATTTGATCAAATTTAAAATTATAATGGATCTAAATTGGCACTCTTGTATTCTATAATGGATTTCTTCACACTTTTAAATAGGCTTCATCCTAACAAATATCAATACCATGGGTTTGTAAACCACTATCAATAACTCAAACTTATTTTAATAATTATTATTTTTTAATTTTACTTTTATTTTAAATAGATGATCTAGATCCATCATAACTCTGGATCTACCAAGCATATCCAAGCACCCAGAGGGATCAAATCTCCTTTCACTCTAAAATAGGCTTGCATCTCAAAAGATTTGATCCCTCTTAGCACTTGCTAGATCCAAAGTTAAGATGGATCTAGGTTGGTTTAATTTCCCTCTTTAAATAGGTTATATTCACATGAATACCATTGGTCACTTTTATTCCTATAAGGTTATTTTTTTTCTTCTTTTATTTTGAGTGAGTTAAAATGTTCGCATTACATTACATTAACTTTTTATTCAATTTCATTTTTATTTTATTTTTATTTTTATTTACAGGACATTACATTACATTATGTTACAACATCTCTACTATTCTAGGCTAAAGAGTGTCACAAGGTGCAAAAACAAAGTAATAATATTATTTTATTTAACATAATATTGAAATAATTTAAATTAGAAGAAACATAGTTTAAATATTTTATGTTTGGGATTTGATCCCTCTCAGTGCCTGGTAGATTTGGAGTTAAGATGGACTTAGCCTAGTTTAATCCCCCTTTAAATGGCCTATATTCCACATGAATACCATAGGTCAATGCCATGGGCCATTTTTATTTTTATTATTCTTTTATTTTTATAGTTATTTTTATTTCGTTATTTTTACTTTTATTTTCATTTTCTTTATTTTATTTTGACTAAATTAAAATGTTTACATTACATTAATCTTTTTATTTTATTTTATTTTTTAAATTTTGTGTTTATATTTATTTTTATGTAATTTGACTTAGTCAAAATGTTAAACATTAAATCACAACATCTCTACCATATTGGGTTGGAGAGAGCCTTTTGGCACAAAAACAAAGTAATAAATACTATTTTATTTACCATAATATTGAAATAATTTAAATTAGAAATAACACTGTTTAAATATTTTATGATTGGGATTTTTTAACCTTTTTTCGGAAAATAAAAAACCAACAAGCTTTTTATTAATAAAAAATTGTTTACATGTTGCATATATGCCGAGATTTTCACCATTTCTGGTATTGTAGCCCATGTTCACAAAAAAGGTATCTCATCCAAACATATATGCCGAGATATTCACCATTTTGGTAATAGCCTATGATCACACAAAAAATATCACATACCAAATTGAATTTTTGTCTTTGTATGTAGTATATCAAGTTAAAACATAATATTTTCCCTACATCACAAAATTTATCATTGATACTATAAAATGAAAAACAAATGTTCCATATCAATAGGAGAGAGTCTATATAATATGAATTTTAGGATAAAAGCTATGAAGGTAGAATTTAAAGCACCAGATATTTTATGAAGGGTCCTTTACTCCTCCACTAATGAAGCAAGTTCGACCCCATGATGTCCATGAAATGAAGAAATAATTCCACAAACCACATGCTTGGACTCAAACTTTTGTCCTTGTCGAGAGACTTACAATCTATTCCATTTAATCAAAAGTGATCGTTTGCCCAATAATATGGTTGTCTTCTTCACTGAACATTTTTAGAAATGCTTGGATGATCCCCAATTGATTATCTATGTCCATTCCTTCTTCTTCACTGAACATTTTTAGAAATGCTCAGATGATCCGATTATCTATGTCCACCCCTTCCTGAGTTCAATATGGATTGCCAAAATGATAGATAAACTCCTTATGTAGGTATTTTAGGGAGGATATGTTCCTACCCTCACCATCCTTTAATTCCCAAATAATATTTTCGCTCCACCTTTTTGAGGAGAAATTGTGACAAAATTTAGTGTTTTTGTCACTTCCTACAATCCAAATGGGATATATTTTTAGCCTCCATTCTTCCTCTTGTAGCTTTAAAATCAAAGTTTTATGCCCTTCAAGAGCTAGGGCCAATTTCTTTTGTGCATCAAATATAAACCCAATGCTATAGGATTTGATATCTCCAAAAGTTTTTTGTCGGCAATTAATTATTTTATGTTGTTCCTATTTTTTCTCTTTCCCACCTTCTCACCACCTTTTTCAGTTCAATAATTTTTCGATTAACAAATTCCATCCGAGAGGTCTCCCTATGAAAAATTGTCTTTGTCCATGTATCCAAACCAAACTTTCAAATTCCCCATTTTTTAGCCAAGAATGATTGAATTTAAAAGGAAGGCCCTTCCAATCACATTCCCCATACTAATGAAGGAAAATTGGTTCATGATGAGACAATATCGAGGGGGAAACCCAAGATCGCATCAACCCAAGCCACTCCACCATGTTTTCATGGAGCAAGAAATGATCCAATCTATTTGCAGTCCCATCCATACCTAAACAACCATTCCTCCAAGTAGGAATAAGAGGATCCAACAAGATAACCACTAGATGGTTTTGCCCAAACAACTCTTTAAATTAACCCCCCATCGGGTCCAATTTTCATTTGAGCCCCAAACTTCATTTGCAACCATAGTCAAATTGAAGTCTCTAGCTAAAATAAGAGAGCCAATCTTTAAAGAAACCACTACAGTTCAACATATGGAGTCTGGAGTCACATGGAGCATAAACATTTAAGGTGTGTAGACAAAACTTTGAACCCCTAGAAAAACTCGAAAGAAAAATCCCTAAAAATTTATATAAGCCATGAAATTAATGATCTGAGGATCCCATATAGCAACCCAACCCCAGATTGATTGGAGGCACTCGTTGCACAAACCATCCAACCTAGGGACAACTTCAAAAAATAAGGCCAAGCCTTTTCCCCAAACACCAAAGTCTCCTATATGAGGACAATCGATGGTCGATGTACCTTAATTAAATGACACATGGAAAACCACTTTGGGGCATTTCCCAAGCCCTAGATGTTTAATGACAGAATCTTCATGGAGGTATATATTTAACGAGTGAAGAATCTTTAAGAGCCTGAGATGAAGATTACACAGGGGGGAATTAATGTGAGATTCTATACCCTCTAGAAATTTTAGTGCTAATCCAAAAGAAGTAGGACCCCTTGATGAAGCCATTTTATGTTTACCCCCCCCACCCCCCCGAACTTCTTCCTAATAGTAACATTCCCCCTCAAATTTGGACTAATGTGCAAGAAGACCAAGGGGATGAAGGATGAATGAATGGGTAATGGCTCCATGTCCAAAGCTAAATTATGTTTCAGTATCTTTAAATCGCTACCAAAAGAATTTGTGGGAGAGAGTCCCCCCTTGAAAGAGCCAAAACAGATAATAGAAGAAAGTTGCAACGAGGGAGGACAAAATTGTCTAACTCGAGGGTCAGGGGCACAAACCACTGAAGAAACCACAAAACAAGTCGAAACTGAGGCGAGGGGGCTAGACTGCAAAAGGGAAGGAGATGTAAAAATAGTAGAAACCTTCACAGATCCCTCTTGAATCACAGATTCATACATGAAGATTTGGGTTTTCCTACATTTTCCACAAATTTATGGATAGAAAAAATCCACAAACTTTTCAAAATCATCAAATGAATCAAATGAGGGAAAATATGGATCGACATATTGTTCAATACCTATATTAGAATGATGAACAGAAGCATGATTATCAGCGAACAACACTTCAAAACGCACAGACCCGACTTGTTTTCGCGGCCACGAGATTCGCAACTATTGGTGTGCATGATGAGCAACCCAAAACCTATGAGGGAATTTTGCAATTAGATGGCCCATCGAATGACACCCCAAACACAAAAAACGGATTCCCCTATAATCTATCCACTAGTGAAAAATTGTGTCACCCCATGTCAGGTCCCTATAATACTAGTGATTCCCTCATTATTATTGTCATTGTAGCCCTTATTATTATTGTTGTGCCCCTATTGTCCCCATATTGTTATTATTGTGCCCCATAGAAGCTCGCTATTGTTATTGTTGTGCCTTTATATTATTATTGTTATGTTGGATTTGATTATATTGTGACCCCTTAGTCTCCTATATAAAGAAATGAGGTTTTGTCATTTGTATCATCCAATAATTGGTCCTTTGTGTAATGTAAAGGAGGTTTCCCCCTCGAAGAGTCTGATTTTGAAGTCATTGATCTATCTTTTCTTCTATTTTATGATTTGGTTGCATAACATTTGGTATCAGAGCTTTGGATTCTAGGGTTTCGTTGCTCCAAACATGTCATCAAGGAATTTTCGCTATAATTTTTTTTCTATGATGTTTCAGAAGCTTAAATTAAAACCCATTTGAGTCGAAATCTTGATGAAACTTGGGTCTGAATTTCAGATATTTTCTCACGAAATTTTCGGAGATATGATCCATGGAAGTTATGGTTTTTGCAGACCGAATTACATCCCAAACAAGTGACCTTCGGAAAATCGTCATAACTTTCTCTCTAAGAATCAGATTGAAATTTCGTAAGAAGTTACAAAAATTGGACAAACTTTAGTTTTTTGTGTATCATTTTCATGTTCGAAGGTCAAAACAGTGACACGTGGAACTTCGTACAAATTCTCTCTACTGAAAAAGTATATAATCAAGTCATTTTTGGAGATTGAGCATAACTCTTTCTTGGAGAATCCAATTTCGATCACACTAGTGGCATTGGAAAGAGGACGTAGAGGCTACTACAGTTTTCAATTTCAGACCTTGGAGATCCGAAATTTCAGAGATACAAAAGATTCAATATCTATCTCCTACAAAGCAAAAAAAGGTGTGTAGTTTTTTTTTTTAATTTGCATAAGTTTGGTTTGAAAAATTAGTTTGAAGTGATTCAAAGGGCCTAGTGAGGCATAATTATCATTAGTTGGTGCCCTGAAGAAAGAAAATGGAAAAACCTAGTAAGAAACCTGAAATCTCTACCATGACTCATGAATAAGAAGAAGAAATGTAACATGATATATCAAAATTACGAGACCAAGTGCAACATCTCACAAAAAGTAACATAAGCTAAGATGGATGGATTAAAGAAAGGCATGGAAGCTAAGATGAATGGCGTAGAAGCTAAGATAAATGGCGTGGAAGCTAAGATGGATGGCATGGAAGCCAAGATGGATGGGATAGAAGTAAATCTTAAAGGCAACATGGAAGATTTGAAGATAGATTTGACAAAGTTGCTACAAGAAATGCTTACTAATGGTGAAAGGGTAGTAAAGGAAACTCATGAAGATAACAAAATAAATGTTAATCATGATTTCATAGACTCTAACATTGGATTGAAGACCCACCATGTTCCAAAGATTGATAAGAGGAAGTTTGATGGCAAGGATCCCGTAACATGGATACTACAGATGGAACAATATTTCGATCTCCATAATGTGCAAAACACTCAAAAGGTACGCATTGCAACTTTATATTTGGAACCAAATCAGTTTGTATGGTATCGATGGCTTTTCTCTCGTAAACAAATTGTCACTTGGGAATTTTTTACGGAAAAAATGATAGCACGTTATGAGGATACAAAAAGTAACACCTTTTTTAGCCAAATGATAAATCTCAAACAAAAGGGTTCAATAATGGAGCACATTGATGACTTCCGAAAATTGAATATAAGGGTAAAATATATTTCAGAGGAGCATAGGATTGATGTGTTCATAGGGACTTTAAAGGATAACATCCAACATGAGGTTCGCCTTTGGGAACCTAATTCATTGTAGAAGGCATTCAGGTTGGCAAGAAAAAATGAAAGAAAAAACATGGCAACAATGAATCCTACCACTCACAACTATAAAGATGGAAGTGTTGTTGCTCCTAGCCTTCCACAACCTACAAGGTTGACACCACAATAATTGGAAGAAAAAAGAGAAAAAGGGCTTTGCTATAGTTGTGATAGAAAATACACTAAAGGTCATAAGTGTGCTGAGAAGAAATTATTTTACATAGATTGTGAAGAGGAGGAAGAAAAGGAACAAGAAACATCAAAAGAAGAGGATATACACTAGGAACAAACCCTAGAGAAAGAAGAAATGAATCTGACCATATCTTGTAATGCATTGGCCAGAATTACCACTCCTCAAACTCTCAAGATAGAAGGACATATCAAGAAGAAAAAGTAATAGCGTTGATTGATTCGGGCAGTACACGTAATTTTATTCATTGTAAGATAGACAAGGAATTGAATGGCTTCCTATATCCAACACCAGAGTGTCAAGTGATGGTTGCAAATGGAGGAACCATAAATTGCTCTGGAAAGTTCCATAATATCAAGCTATCCATGGGAGAATATGTATTGAATAGCCCAATGCTTTCCATTCCAATGGGTGGTGCTGATGTTGTACTGGGAGTCCAATGGCTATAATATTTGGGTACGATAACTTTTAATTTTCAAGAACTTTTCTTGAATTTTTTTCAGAAGAAAAGGAAGTTGAATGAAGGGGTATCGCAGGGAAACCAGGAAATATAATCAGCTCTAACAGCATGACAAATCTTCTGAAGTAAGAACAACGAGGCATAATTGCACAATTATGTTCGCTAGAGGTTTCCACATCGAAATCACCTATTTCTCCAAATCTCCAAAAAGTCTTGGACAATCATTCCAAGGTATTTGAGACTTCCAAAGGCCTCTCACTTATTCATGATCATGATCATGCTATTCATTTAATTCCAGGAAGTGTTCCTCCAAACATCAGGCCTTACAGATATCCCTATTCCCAACAGAGTGAAATTGAACGTATGGTTGCAGAAATGCTAGAGGCTGATATAATTCAACCTAGTCAAAGTTCTTTCTCTACTACAGTAGTATTGGTGCACAAGAAGGATGGATCATGGTGCATGTGTCTTGATTATAGGGAGCTCAACAAGCTCACTATTAAAGATTAATTTCCATTCCTGTCATTGACGAATTATTGGATCAATTGCATGGATCAATTTACTTCACCAAGTTGGATCTTTGTTCAGGATATCATCAAATCAGAATGAAGAATAAAGACATTCTGAAAACAATATTTAGAACTCATGAGGGTCATTATGAATTTTTGGTCATGCCTTTTGGCCTTACAAATGCACCTTTTATATTTCAAGGTTTCATGAATTCCATTTTCAAACCCTTCCTTAGAAAATTTGTGTTAGTATTTTTTGATGATATACTAATCTATAGCAAGTCTTGGAAGGATCATGTTCAAAATGTTGACAGGGTGCTCAAACTATTGGAGGAGAAACAATTACATGCAAAAAACTCCAAAGAAACTCCAAATGTTTCTTTGGAGTACAATGAAGTTTCTTTGGAGTACAAGAGGTGGAATATCTGGGTCATATTGTATCTCATGAAGATGTTAAGGTAGACCCTAGCAAAATTAAAGCCATTAGGGAATGGAAATCCCCCACATCCATAAAGCATCTGCAAGGATTTCTCAGGTTGACAGGGTATTATCACAAGTTTATTAAGAATTATGGGAGAATAGTAGCACCTCTAACAACATTATTGAAGAAAGATGCATTTTCATGGACTCCAAAAGCAATGAAGGTCTTTGAACATCTTAAAGAGGAAATGTGCCAAGCACAGGTCTTAGCTACGCCGGAATTCACAAAAACCTTTATTATGGAATGTGATGCCTTAGGAAATGGAATTGGTGTTGTTTTAATGCAAGAAGAAAGACCCATTTCTTTCGAAAGTCGTCCAATCAAAGGAAAGTATTTACACAAAGATATTTATGAGAAGGAAATGTTGGCAATACTACATGCACTTAAGAAATGGTGACCCTACCTAATGGGAAGACACTTCAAGGTAAAAACGGATTATGATAGTCTTAAATACTTTATAGAACAAATATTATCTTCAAAAGAGCAGCAAAAATGGGTCACAAAGATGTTGGGTTATGACTTTAAAATCATCTACAAAAAAGGGAAGCAAAATGTTGTTGCAGATGCACTCTCAAGAAAGGATGAGGATGTGGAAGCATTGCTTTGCGTCATTTCTATTATCCTACCAGATTGGATAAACGAAGCAAGGGATGAATGGAAGAATGATGAATAAGTGTGGGCACTCATTCAAAATATACAACAAGATCCCTGTACATTTGATACATTTAGATGGAAAAATGATTCTTTATGATACACAGATTGCTTATACCTCTATAAGAATTCCCAACTCAAACAAAAGATTCTTGTGGAATTGCACACCTCTCCCTTAGGAGGGCACTCAGGATTTTTAAAACTTACCACAAGGTTAAAAAGGGTTTTTTTTGGGATGGCCTTAAATATGATATTCAAAAGTTGGTGGCGAAATGTTTGGTTTGCCAACAAAATAAAGTTGAAGCAATTAAGACCCCGGGTCTATTACAACCTTTATCAATTCCAAGTCAACGTTGGGAGGAGGTTTCAATGGTTTTTATCATAGGTTTACCCAAGTTCGAAGGAAAGAGTGTCATCATGGTGGTAATTGACAGACTTACCAAGTATGCACACTTTTGTGCATTATCTCATCCATTTAAAGTCAGTACAGTTGCTACTGCATTTATGGAAACAATTCAAAAGCTACATGGAAACCAAAAGATTATTGTAAGTGACAGAGATCACATTTTCACTGGAAATTTTTGGACAGAATTATTTTCTTGTTTGGGTACTCAGTTAGCTCATAGCTCATCTTACCATCCTCAATCTGATGGGAAAACTGATATAGTAAACAAATGTTTGGAAGGATATCTTCGTTTTTTTGTATCTGATAAACATACACAATGGGTCAAATGGTCGCCTCTGGTTGAATGGTGGTATAACACTTCCATACTGAAACAAAAATGACCCCATTTATGGCACTTTATGGATATTATCCACCGTCCATCACATCATATTTAAGAAGAAATTCCAAGGTTCAAGTAGTGGAAGATCACATTGAGCATCAACAACAAGTTCTCCAACCCTTAAAGGATAACCTCACTTTGGCACAGAATAGAATGAAATAACAGGCAGATCAACATCGCAGCGAAAGAAGTTTTGATGTAGTAACTAGGTATTTCTACGACTACAACCATATAAACAAATGTCCCTCAAGCAAGCTAAGAAGGATAATAAATTATCACCAAAGTATTATGGTTCGTACAAGGTGTTGCAAAATATTGGTACTATGGCATACAAATTGGAGCTTCTTGCAGCTTCCCAAGTGCACCCAGTTTTCCATGTTTCATGCTTAAAGAAGGCTATAGGTGACAAGCTCCCAGTTCAAACAATATTGCAAGAACTTGACGAGGAAGGAAAACTCATATTGGAACTTGAAGCAGTCACAGAAACAAGAACTCGATAACTATAATCAATAAATTTCATAGCATCTCATCAAGTGGAAGAACTTACCCCACTGAAAATTAGGCATGGGAGTATGAGAATTTTATACAAAAGCATCCAGAACTACTCAAGCGTTGAGGAAAACACTTTTTTGAAGAAGAGGGGCATGTTAGGTCCTTATAATGCTAGTGATTCCCCCATTACTATTGTCATTGTAGCCCTTATTATTATTGTTGTGCCCCTATTGTCCCCATATTGTTATTAGTGTGCCCCATAAAATCCCACTATTGTTATTTTTGTGCTTTTTATAATAATATTATTGTTATGTCAACTTTGATTATATTATGACCCCTTAGACTCCTATATGTAGAAAGGAGGTTTTGTCATTTGTATCATCCAAGAATTGTTCATTTGTGTAATGTAAAGGAGGTTGCCCCCTCGAAGAGGTTGATTTTGAAGTCATTGATCTATCTTTTCTTCTATTTTATGAGCTAATTGCATAACACCCCATACCAACTCCAACTCCAGAGGAAGATCACCCATTTCCAATCCACCCAAGTTGTGGTACTCTAGAAAATATATGTTTTCCAATAAAATTTTTGAACACCATTAAAGTCTATCATGACCATAGATCCAAAAGGAACCCTGAGAGCTTAAGCTAGATCATTTTCCATCTCAGTACCTCCTTGAAAGGATTAAATCCCACATACCAATGCTGCAAAGATAAGAATCTTCGACCTTACACCCAAGGAAGATCCATGATTTTGGCCACATCCTCCAAATGGAGGAAGTGAAAATTTAACTAACCATTCGGAACAATATACTAATTTTTGGATTGTAACTGATAATGGGGACTAAGTGGGAGTTGACCCATTTCTTCGTTGACACTCCATTCATCTTAGCGAATTCCCACAGCCCAACGAGTTCACATTGTTGCATCCTTGAAACCTGATCCCAAAAAACATCTCTACCAAAAATATGTTTTAGGATGTTCTCAACAAGCCAAACAACTTTAATTCTACAACCACGGGAAGAAGGAAAAAAATGACTAGGAAAATTCCAAGCAATACAATGTTCCTCCACCACCACAGTTTCCTGTATTAGATCCCTTGTATCTGGGGAACTAGGAAATTGCATGGCAATTCCAACTGTCCCCAGAAACAGTACCCAAGCATACCCATCACATGTCAACCCATATTTAATCGAGACACACGTAACACCGATACATGGGAAGATACTTTGCGGCAATAAATAGGCATAAATCACCCATCAAAGGCAATTGCGGAAATCCTCCATGTTGGACCCAACAATAAAATCCACTCATATCTGAATTGGAAATAAACAAGAAATATGTACCCAACAAAAAATGGAAAATATGAGAGGGTACATGCACATTAGATAATCCAACCCAAAATTATAGCACCAAGTGGATTCTCCATTAGAAAATAGTAATCAGACCATCCAACAGCCTGCCAATACGCACCCAAAATCCAATTAGAGAGATAAGGTCGGCGACAAGATGGACATGAAGAAATTATTTTCCACCAATGGATATCTTAATAAATCAACCTACCAGCAAGTATGGTGAAATGACATAAAACAATCCCAACCACAAGAAGTTGAAAAAATTAAGCCACCCAATGTAGACTGCAACAAACTTGGAATAGAGGTGCATCCCCAACACAAGAACTAAAACAGACAGGAGGAAGAACAAAAGCCATCATGGAACCACATTTGCTCTAAATACCCAGAGAATAAACCCACCTATAATCCCCTCCAATTTCAACCAATTAGAAAACACAAAGATGTAATATAACACCCGAAAAGGGAACCAAAGAAAAAGTTTGATAAAACGTTTGATATGAAGTTCCTAATATCCCCTAGTGACCTTAGAAAATACACGTAAATCAGGAAACATGGCTCGATATAGAATCAATATGCATGTATTGATAACCCATCCCAGACAAAAAAAACATTATATCTACATATGCCTACATAACGACCAAGTTAATCCTTGAAAAAATTTACATCAAAAAACTAAAATGATCAAAGATGAATAACCACCATTCTCAATGTATTGCACCACCCCCACAACTGCATCCAACCCTTGTAAATGCAACAAGACTCTTACAATACCACTAAACCTGACCACCAGTCTCTACTCACATCCAAAGCATAGTAAAATTGAGAGATTTTCCAACCAAACCATATATCCAGAAACTTGGGATTTTGTTCAGTTGTCACATTAAAACCATCATATGTATAAGTGATATGGAAAACAAACCAAATTGTTTCTAGACATAAGAAAACCATTTTGAAATAGAAAATGGATCAAAAAACCTCCCTAAATAATAGCACAACAAGAGTGTATAATGAGAATCAAAGCCATTACCAAAACAAAACTCCCCTACAACCAAACCCAAGAGCACAAGTAAACAACGACTCTTTTAGCTCTATTCATGATTTCTATACTACTCCATTGCTCCCTCCCCAATGTTATCTAGATGTAGTTAAAGATTGTTGAAATGGAAGATTTCAATTATTAAATTTATATAGACCAAGCATCTTAAGAATTTTTAAGGTTTTGAATCCATGTATGTTTTTGAAATTACATTTCAATAATAATTTAACAAGAAATTGGATTGGTTTATGGGAATTTAGATTAATTGTGTATAGGTGTACTATTAAGACATTCCTTGCAATGGATCATCAATTTAGTCTCTTTTGTAGTTAGTGCATGGCGCAAATTTACATTGATAAGGGTGTCTATTTTGGAATAGGACTTCTATATTTTTAATTTAATTATCAATAAACTAGCCTAGATCCATCTTAAATTTGGAACTACCAATCATTGAGAGGGATCAAATCTCTTTTATTTTCACTATAAAAGAGGTTTGCATCTCAAAAGAGAGATTTGATCCCTCTCGTTACTTGGTAGATCCAAAGTTAAAATGGATCTATGCTAGTTTGATTCCCCCCTTTAAATATGCTATATTCTACATGAATACCATGGATCATTTTTATTTTATTATTATTTTTAATTATAGTTTTTATTTTATTTTATTTTATTTTTATTTCATTTATTTTTCTTTTTATGTAATTTAAAGGACTCAAAATGTTTTAATTAATAATTATAATTATTTTATTTTAATTTTGTAATTTTAATTTTGACTTTGAGTAATTTGACCAAGTCAAAATGTTTACATAACATAACAGGATAGGACAACATCTCTACCATTTTGGGCTCCAGAACACTTCTCTTTTTGCACTTTTAATTAAAATCAAAGTAATGAACAAGTGTCATATGAAATAAGTTATGGTTTTTTGGGAATGTTTAATAAAGCCTATTTACAAATTAAGCATCCTCATGATAAAGTGAGAGTGAATCTCCATAATTAAGAACCTTGATATGTGTGTAAGTGGGGCCGAACTTATATACGAAGTGGTAGTTTTAGAGCATTTTTCTAGTTATTTAATCGATGGAATTCAAGTGTCCCATGGGTTTCCCATTTATACATTTAAAAATATATTTTAAACAACAATAAATCACAATCTTGCTTGAGAATGTGTGGTCATATTCCAGAGAAATCACCATTATATATATAGTCTAACTTATAGAAGAAATAGACTTTTTCGTGGGAATCCACATTACAATTTCAAGCAAGAATGTGATTTTTTGTTGTTTAGAACACATTTTTGAATGCATAAATTGACTTAGCTCCTTGATATACCCCTAAGATGTTCAAATTCTAGTTTTTAAGAAATTATGTAGATTTTTATTCAAAATAACTAGAAAAAATGTCATGAAAAAAGTCATTTCCCCCCCCTCCCCCCCCCTCTCTCTCTCTCTCTCTCTCTCTCTCTCTATATATATATATATATATATATATATATTAACAAATAAAATGACATTTTCCAAATTATGTTTGCTAATTAATTTTAATCAAAATCCCGTAAAGATTTTAAAAATCTTCAGTTTAAGTTGTTTAATCTATATAATTCAAAAGTTTTAGGGGTTTTGTAGGGCGTTGAATCCATTTAGGCATTTAAAATTGTAATTTAAACAACAAAAAATCATAATCTTTGTTGAAACTTTAGTGTTAGATTTAGGTGGAAAAGGTTATATATAGAGAGAGAGATAGATTTTCAGGGATTTTGTAGGGCAATGTATTTTAAACAACAAAAAATCACAATGTTTGTTGAAACTCTAGTTCAACATTTAGGTGGAAAATCTATCATAACTCAACACTTGTAACAACCATCACTAGCTGCTATCCCAGAATGTAGATTAAGTCATCACCACTATGCTTTTGGATTATTCACTTTTTCCTTCCAAAGAAAAATTAACTCATCACCACTATTCAAGGAAAACCACACCACCTCGAATTATCGCTGGATACTCAGTGAAAGAGACTCTTGCTAGATGCTTTTGAATTATTCACTTGTTCCCTTAATTCAAGGAAAACCACACCCCCTGGAATTATCAGTGGATAATCAGTGAGAGAGACTCCTGCTAGATGCTTTTGGATTATTCACTTGTTTCTTTACTTCCAAAGAAAAAATATCTAGGCCAAACACAAGTAATTTTAAGCATAATCCAAACTCAATATTTTTTTTTTTTACTTATATATCCATTATTTTTATAATATAATTAATTTTTATAATTTTTTAATTTTAATGAATTGATTATGGACATTTACCCACCATGGCTATTCTAGTAATTGCGGTTTTTAACAAAGTCGTCTAGATACAACATTCACTGTCGTTGAATATAGCCTCATTTCTTCGAGCATGTGACGGCGGGCCCACGGGCAAGGGCCAGCGCAGCTGTTTTGTTTTAGATTAACAAACCTCCACATCCCGGGATCCATTCCCACTGCTTCCAAATTCCCACCGCCACCCAACTCAGGCTGATAAATTGGTGGCGCCCACTGAGTTGACTCTCAACTCTACCTGATTCGGATGATTCCGTGAAAGTCGTGGGTTTTCTCTAAAATTGGAGGTGCTGCTCCCTAAAGGCGGAAACGTACCTTCACGCTTCCGTCATTTGACTCGACTTCTTGTTTCAAAGCCAACCCCCTCTCATGTGAACGCCCAGAAAATCTGCCGCATTTCGCCATCGAACACGGTGTCCCTCACATCCCTCACAATTTTTATTTGGAATGCGCATGACTTGAGCCAAAGTCATGGCATCAAATGTTGCGAGTCAAACACTAAAAGAGTGTGAGAACCGCGGCTGCAATATTAAATGTTTCTGAGCGCAGCGGCTGCAATCACATTATTGGCCACCACTCTCACTGACAGCGATTTGGAAAGCTATTGAAAAATAATATGGATATTTTTTCCGATTCCAACGGCGAAAATCGTTAGAGATTCCACAATTACGACTTCACCTACCACCACTGATCGAGTACAAAGAATATGTACATTGAAATGCACTCGTTTCGGAAGGTGAAGGAATTGTTCCGATGGTTAAAAGCCGCTGGTATTCTGGTAAAAAATGTCCAAAATTTTTATAGAGGTAGCATTTGAATCATATTTTTTATGATAGAAATGGATTCAGCGCCATCAAAAACTTCTAGGACACCTAAAATTATGAAGATTGACAATTCCTAGGATTTTTTCAAAATATAGCCGGAATTTCCATAACTTCTAGAGCAGAAAAACATAATCATTGAAATAGAAAGGTTGATTTTCACATAACCACAATTTGAAAGCTATTTTCATGTATTTCAAATTTTTGAAAGCTATTTATATGTATTTCAAAATAATTTTAAATTTGCTATAGATCATTATAGATTTTTAATCTATCCTAAAATGATTAAAAATATAGATTAATTTGCTTCAAAGTTTTTGAGTCAAGAGGCTCATTCTACAGCCCAGTGTGATGTGTAATGAAATATATTAATTTTATTTAAAGATGATGTGTAACAAAATATATTAATTTGCTTTAAAGTTTTTGAGTCGAGAGGCTCATTCTACAGCGCAGTATGATGTGTAATGTTGTACGTATGTCATCAAAGTTGAAAATTTGCTCATGTCGACCAAAAAAATAAAATCTATAAAAAACATTTAAATAATGTCAGTTCATAAACAAATTGTACATGAAGAAATTGGATCCCTCTCGTATTGAAAATGGATCTTTATATATTAAAATTTAATTATGTTTATTTTGAGATCTTTTAAATTTAATAGAAGTGTAACACTTCTCGTTACTTTAAATACTTATTTATTTACTATCATTTATTTTTATTGCACAAGATTTAATAACTTATGGGCTTAGTTAAAAGCCTACTAAAAACTTTATTGTTTAAAAATTTATTCAATTATTTTTGTTTAACAAAAGTTTATGATAAGTCTTGGAATTTACACCTTAAATTAATTTTCAACTTCCATACAATTAGATAGAGTTACCTTCTCTAACTCCCTAGAGATAAAACATCTTAGTGGGAAAACCAAGGGTGGTTGGAGAAGAAAGTTGAAGATACCTTGGAGAGAAAGAAGAGATAAAAGAATTTTGAAAACCTAAACAAGACGTTGAGAAGGTGTGGCAGGACGTTACATGTGGGGTATTCTTAAGTTGGATTTCGAGCCAATGGAAACCCTAAGACAAACTTAACTTTGTAAGTTCTAGGTTGGACTATGTGTTAAGTTTATAAGTTCTAGGCTGGATTATGTGGCCTTGATGCCTGATCTTGATAGGTGATTGTCAATTGGATGTTCTAAATTGAAATCTCAGGGGAGAACTGGACGTAATTTCCATTCTCGTGGTTGGGAGGAGTGTTTTTTATCCTAGTCGAATTCTATGACTATTTTGACTAAAATAAATGAGCACAAATACTTTCCAGAAACTTTTTAATCTAGGATCATTGTGTTTTTTGTACTGTTTGTAAATATAAATTTTCTTAAATAAAAAAAGTTAAGAGTACCTAGATGATCTCAAGATGCAATGTGCTTCTATATGAAGTTTGTAGACTGTAAGTGTTGTTTCAAAGGCGAGAGATATTTGGAATTATATGTGAATATAAAAACAATGGAATTCTCTCTGAATACTAAAGAATATATAATGTTGTGTTTTCTTTTTAAATAGAAAGGTAAAGGGATTTCTGTAATTGCTTGTATCTAGAAAGATTTTTTTTGAGATACAGATCCTAGACGGAAATTAATGAGTTGAGTACACGAGGGAATTTGGGCAGAGTTGCAAGAGCCAAAAAGACAAAAAAGAAGAAAAGGTATCCATGCATAATAATAAGTAATCGAATAGGTTAGTCCTAACCAACGAACTGGAGTTCATGAAGGAATCATCCTAGTCCTGAGTATACAAATAGTCTAAGACCAGTGGGCAAAGACAAGCCCTGGAATGAACCAAGTCCTGTTCGACCCTGACCTATTATTGAATCAACCTAACATTAAAAAGAAAATATAAGTGGCATGACTAACCAGCGAATAGAATCACAAGTCCCTTTCCATGAAGGAAATAAATAAAAAGACACAATAAATAATCTTTTTTTGCAAACATAAAGATATATGTCAATTCTCAACAAAGATGCTCAATTTACAGGTATGTTGATATTGTATAAAGCTCAACGACTGAGATGCAAACAATATATTTCTACAACATATACAAGAAATTAACCAGTCGATTGTATACATATATAATAATAAATAAAGTTCATACAATTGAAACCCTAGGTCGGATGATCCCCTGGAAATGATTAACAAAGCATATGAACAAGCTCGTAGGGTTCATAGTGAACTCTAAATTTGACATTATGGAAACTTGTTCTAATGGCCTAATGAATGATCCGAATTTAAATAGGAACACAACAAATTACAGATATAACCATAAATACAATGATGCAGTAGAAATAACACTTCATTTCATTAATATCAAATACTCAAATATGCTTACAAACATAATGGAAATAATACTAGCTCATGTGATGGTAGCTTATCTCTGAGAAGAGATGTGGTAGCTACATGCCTCTGAACTGTGTTACAATGAGGCTCAAGGGCCTATTTATTATTGAAAAACATGAGAAAACCCTAAACAATCAAAATCATAACCCTAGGAGATGTAATGCCAAGAGTTTGTGGACCCCGTTGGGGTTAGTTGAGCAGCCAACTTCCCGGGGTTAGAAAGGTCTCTCTGAGTACTATAGGTTTTGCCGCAATCCCCTACCTACTGCTATGGGCCTACAACAGACCTCAAAAAAACGTTGTGTAGGGGGTCAAAACTGCTCCAGAAGCTCAAGGCCCGAAAAAATGCTAAAAATAGTAAATGATGAACAAAATAAATTGATTAGAGATCTAGGTGGGATAGGTGGGTGGGCACCCATATCCACCTAGACCATTCCTCCCCCCTTAGGAAGCAATGGTCCCCATTGTATGTAGAGCCTCCATGAGGTGAGGAAACTTCTGGTGAACCTGGTCCTTGGTGAGCCACTTTCCTTGGTGCAGGAGTTGGTAAGCTTAGAAAACCCGATATATTTGGTCTTTTGTTGGCGAGTGCTCTTGACCTGTGTGTCCATAATCTGATCAGTTGTGGCACGTTCCATGCAGTCTGGGTTTAACTCTATTGGTGTGAGTTGTTTTGCAATGTTTTTTGTGTCTAGCAATGGTGGGAATTATGGTCGAAAGCAGTCCACATTGAACACTAGATATAGGCCAAGGAATGGGGGAATGCTAAGCTCAAAAGAATTGTCTCCCGCAGCCTTGATAATTGTGTAAGGACCATATCGGAGTGGTCTCAGCTTCTGATGGGCTCCAGTAAGGCATTCTTTCTGCAAATGCAACCAGACTTTGTCGCCCACCTGAAATTTTTGTGGCACCCGATGTTGATCATGTCGCTGCTTGTACTTGGAATTTGACTTCTCCAGGATGTCGTGAACCTACTGTTGGATGTGTTGGATGTGTTCAATAAATATGTTCGCTTTATCAGCCTTGTACAATGCATGTGTGTATTATGTCTACGTAGTCGCATGAGGCATGACAACATCAATCAGACACAATGGTTGAAATCCTAGACCCACTTGAAAGGAACTATGACTAATTGAGCTATGGAGAGCTCTATTATAACTGTGTTGCACATATGGAAGAATCTCATCCCAGGTTTGTGGATGCTTGGAGTTGTACATGCGGAGTATGTGCACTATCATCCTATTGACGCCCTTCCTCTGACCATCAGTCTAGGGATGGAAGGCAGTTGATTTGGTGAGCTTGGTGTCTAGTGTCTTGACCAGAATGTGCTCAAGAACCTGCTATTCCGATCTAATATAATGGTCTACGGGATCCCAAAATGTACCCATACTCATTCAAAGAAGAGTTTGGCAGTGTCCTTTGGTGTGATACTCTTCTTGCAGGCCGCCAATATAACCATCTTAGAAAATATGTCGACAATGACAAATACACAAGCATTACCATGCTTGGTAGAAGGGAGGCCAGATATACAGTCCACGGAGATGGATTCCCACGACTCGTTGCGAGTAGGCATAAGAGTGTACATGCCTTGCTTCTTGATGGTTGGCTTGGCAATGGCACAGGCAGTGCAGGATCTAATATATTTCCCAACATCCAGTCGGAGTTTGGGCCAATAAAAGTACTTTTGTAGTACAACCATTGTTTTCTCCACACCAAAGTGTCCTGCTACCTGATTGTAGTGTGCCTCCCAAATAAGCTTGGCACGCTCACTTGAAGGAACACAAAGGTGGCCCAGGTAGCATAATAATACGTCCTGGAGGTGGAAATCAGGAACTTGCTTTCCAGCTACTAGCATCTAGTATGTCGAGTCGAACTCTAGATCATTTTTGTATAGTTGCGGCCATCCAGAGGTCTTGTGACCATAAGAGTTGAGAACATTAGTCAGTGCTGCAAATGGGGCCGGCTGAGACAGTCTGCAACATGATTGGTGTTACCCTTTTTGTATTTAATGTTAAGGTGGAATTGTTGCAGATATGTAGACCACTTATGAAGGCGATCATTTTGCAACTTCCCCTGTGTCTGTATAAACTAAAGATGTCAATGATCGGTGTGAATGACCGTCTCCTTCCCCATAATGTAGTGCTTCCATTTTCAGCAAGCCTGCATGATGGAATACATATCTTTATCATAGGTGGGATACTTTCAAATTGTGTCGAAAAGTGTCTCACTATGATAGGCCACTGGATGCCTGTGCTGGGTGAGGATTGCACTAATAGCATAGTTTGAGGTGTATGTCTCAATTTCATATGGTTGTTGCAGGTTTGCTAGTGTGAGTATCGGTGTAGAGCAGAGGCGATGCTTCAACTCAACAAATGCCTTCTGTTGGGACTCAGACCATGAAAACTTTTCTTTCACCCCACCCTTAGTAATCTGACTCAAAGGCCAAGTGATATGGGAGAATCCCAACACGAACCTCCGATAGAAATTTGCAAGGCCCAAAAATTTGCGAAGCTCCATTAGAGTGGTCGGGGCTGGCTAGTCTTGAATGACTTGGATCTTGGTTGGGTCCACATGCACACCATGCTCATCTATGATGTAACCCAAGTATTGGACCTGGCTCATGCCAAAGGTGCATTTCTCTAAGTTGGCACACAGTTTGTGTTACCGAAGGGTTTGAAGGACCTACCAAATGTGTTGCAAGTGTTCTTCCCAATGCTTGTTGAAGATGAGGATGTCCTCCAGATAAACCACCACAAACGAGTTGGTGAAGGCCCACAAGATGTCATCCATTAGCCTCATAAAAGTAGCAGTGGAATTTGTCAACTTGAAGGGCAAACCAACCATTCAAAAAGGCCTTCCTTGGATTTAAAGGCAGTCTTCCATACATATGTGGATTCTATTGGAACCTGGTGATAACCAGACTTCAGATAAATCTTGATGAAATACTTGGCCCCCTTGAGTTGGTCTAGCAGATCATCAATCTGTGGGATTAGATACTTATTCCTGACAGTGGTTCTTTTAGTGCCTGATAATCAATGCAGAGTCTCCAGGTCCCATCTTTCTTCTGTACAAGTACAATCAAGCTCCCACAAGGTGAGGAACTTGGTCGGATGTGCCCTTTCTGCAACAACTCCTAGATTTTCCACTTGATCTCTTCATTTTCCAGAATGGAACGACGATATATTGACCCATTTGGTAGAGGTGTTCCCAGAGTTATATCGATTGAATGCATGACCTAAAATGCAAGGGTACTCTTGTGGATGACGAGAAGTTATCCCTGTATTCTTCCATGACCGTATCCACATGTTTCTGCTTCTTGGAGGAACCCTTCCCGGGGGCCATGGTTGTGGCTACAACCTCCCCCTTACTTTGAGAGTGAATCAGGAAGAAAAAAAATCTCGGTTTGGGAGATGACCTTGCTTGCATTTCTTAGCGGAGATCAAAGAGATGGCGGTAGGTGGGGTTACCTCTGGTATCATGTATAACTTAGTACCCAAAGAAATAATAATAGAGCGAGGTCTAGACTCATATACAACATGTCACTTCCATAAGTATGGTTGTCCTAATAATACATCACAAACTTCAAGAGGAGAAACATCACATAGTACCTCATCTGTGAAGGGCTTGATGTTGTAGGGAAGGCGACATTGCTGGTTGACACAGAGATCTCGTCCTTGGTGAAGCCACCCGATGGTATACGGATGCAGATGTGTTGTAGTCGGTAGGCCCAACTGCTTCATGACCTCTGTTGAAATGAGGTTCTTTTGGCTCCCATTGTTGACAATGAACTGTCGCGGAGAACCCTTCACCCACATCTATGAGTGGAATAGGTCCTCCCCCTCTTCTAGATCTTCAAGTTCAATCTTCTAGATCTTGGTGGTGGCCACAATGGCACTGTGCTCCGCATCAATGATCTACTTCCCTTTGTCATTCCCCTTGTTGGGTTCTGACTTAGAGTCAAAACATGTGTCAGACTCAGAAGCCTTCATCTCGTCCACGAGTGACTGCTTGGCCCGAAACTCACGTGTGTTGTGAGTGGATCTCTTATGGAACTCACACCACTTTCACATGTCCTTCTTTGTCTTTGTGGTGTTGTTCTTTGTTTGCGTCTTCAACAGGTTATCTTGGGTCTCCCCGCCTTGGCTTTTCCCCTTTCTTCGTGGTTTGGGAGCACCTTTCCCTTGCTTCGGATTCACAAATCCAAAGTCTATCTTTTTTTGTTTAAGCTTTTGCTCGATCTTGACAACGTATCAGTATGTCGTGCCAAGTGAGGAGATGTCCAGGAACTCCATCTCATCCATGGAAAATTTTAGGGGCTAATGTTCGCCCAGTGGGCTAATTTTCCATGATTTTTCCACAAAAAAGATTCGCCAATTTCCAATTTTATAAAAGACGATTCGCCCAAATTTTAGAATATAAAATTATTTTACCTTAAAAATCGCCAACATTATATAGAGACTATATATAAAATAATTATAAATTTGAATAATTTTACAAATATATCAATAAACATTTATAATTTGCATATTAGGGATTAGTGAGATTCGCCAATGTTTTAAACTTCAAGAAAATTTTCCATCCTTAAAATTTTCCTTGAGATTCTCATCTTAGATGTACCTATGTAGACAACCGCGATACTTGAGTACCAAATGTTTCTTAGAATCCTTGATACCCAAATTTGTGCGAAGGGTATGAAAAACATTGGTAAACTTCAACACGTCTTGGTCCCTTCCCTGTCACAGTGTGGTCCACTTTTTGTATTTATCCTCATAGCTCCCGACAGGGTAGTACTACTCCTTGATGGCGTCTTGGAACAAATCCCAAGTGGGTGCGGTTGAAAATAGTGAGGGCGTACATTCATCCTTCCTCTCACATTAGGTTTCCAACCAGTCCTTAATGTGGGGGGTGGATTTGAGAAGAGAAAAAGTAATCGTTTCACGGCTGGAAAAATCATGAACAGAAAAATATCCTTCTAGCCTATTTCACCATTTATCTACGGCATCTATATCTATCTGACCCTCAAATATGGGAATATCAAAGTTAACATGTACCTTAAAGGGTGTGACACTTCCAGAGTAGTTGTTGGAAGTAGATGTGTCATCCTTGGGTAGACGCTGAAGGATCTGGGCAAAGTTGTCTATCATTGCGTTCCTTTGACACTCGAGGGCTTCTTTTAGCAAGTTTTTGAAAGGATCTCCTACCCCCTCGTCTTTATTTTCGTCCCCATTGGGAGGCCGTCAGGATTTGCGAGGCTAGTCTTGCAAAAGGTTCGACCAGTTCAAGCCCTAACTCCTTATCCTGAACTCGTCGGGGACGTGCAAAGAAAAATAGAGAAAGTGCAGACCGCTCTGATACCACTGATCCGAATTTAAACAAGAACGCAACAAAGTATAGATATAACCATAAATACAAAGATGCAGTAGAAATAACACTTCATTTCATTAATATCAAATACTGAAATATGCTTACAAACATAATGGAAATAAGAGTAGCTCAGGTGATGGTAGCTTATCTATGAGAAGAGATGTGGCAGCTACATGCCTCTGAATTGTGTTACAATGAGGCTCAAGGGCCTATTTATTATTGAAAAACATGAGAAAACCCTAAACAACCAAAACCCTAACCCTAGGAGACGTAACGCCAAGAGTTTGTGGGCCCCATTGAGGTTAATTGGGTAGCCAACTTCCCGGGTTCATAACTTAGACATATTATCTTCGTTAGGAATGTACAATACCTTGTTAGAAAGGTCTCTTCGAGTACTACAGGTTTTGCTACAGGTCCCTACCAATAATTACGAGCCTGCAACGAACCTCAAAAAAATGTCGTGTAGGGGGTCAAAAGTACTTCGGAAGTTCATGACTTGAAAAAATGCTAAAAATAGTAAATGTTGAACAAAAGAAAGTGACTGGAGATCTAGGTGGGATAGGTAGGTGGCTACCAATATCCACCTAGATCAATGAAAGAAAACCCCTTCACAAATAAACGACAGGGGGATGTCGTGAATGTTTAACTAATACCCATGTTCAGCTGCAGAAAAGACGACCAAAGAACCTGAGAAACAAAACGAAAGGAAAGAAGGGTGAAAACCTAGAAAGATGTGAAATATGGCTGACCCTAATTGTGCATCCGATCAGACAGCTCTTTGTTCTCACCTACAGTTGTTAAACAAAAAAATCAGTTTAGATATTTTCCACAAAACCCATAAAATAGGAAACAATGTCAATGATCCAGGTATTGGTGGCCACCTGCCTATTCCACCTAGACCTCCATTCAGTTTCATCTGTTTCCTTATTTATTGCATCATTTACTACTTTTAGCAATTTTTCATGTCTTGAACTTTTGGAGCAGTTTTAACCCCATAAACAGTGTTTTTTTTTTAGGTCCGAAACAAGCTTATTGCCATAGGTAAGGGCCTACTGTAAATCATGTAGTACTAGGAGAGATATTTCCAACAAGGTATCATATGTGCCAAACGAAGATAATATGACCAAGTTACAACCCCGAGAAATTGGCTACCCAACTAACTACAACGAGGCCCACAAACTCTTGTCTTTCCATCTCATGGGGTTAGGGTTTTTGTTGTTTAGGGTTTTCCCTTTTTGTTCAATAATAAATGGGCCCTTGAGCCTTATTGTAAAAAATTTCAGAGGCATGTAGCCACCATATCTCTTATCAGAGATAAGCTACCATCGCCTGAGCTAGTTTATTTCCTTTATGTTTGTAAGCATATTTCAGTGTTTGATAGTAATGAAATGAAGTTTTATTTCTGCTGCATCTTTGTATTTATGGTTACATATGTAATTTGATGTGTTCCTGTTTAAGTTCGAATCAGTGATATCATAGAGGTATGCTCTTTCTTTGATATTCTTTGAATGTCCCCAACGAGGTCAGGATATAAGGAGTTAGGGCTCGAACTAGTCGAACCTTTGCAAGATCAGCCTCGCAAATCTCGACGACCTCCCTTGGCGGAAGAGAAGATAGATGAGGGGGCGGGAGATCCTTTCAAAATCTTGCTCGAAGAAGCCCTCGAGCGAGAGAGGAACGCAATGATGGACAACTTTACCCAGATCCTTCAACGTCTACCCAAAGGTGATGCATCTCCTTCCAATAGCCACTCTTGAAGCACCACACCCTCTAAGGTACAAGTTAGCTTTGACATCCCCATATTTGAAGGTGAGATAGATGCGGATGCCATATATAAATGGTTAAATATTCTAGAAGGATATTTTTTTGTTCATGATTTTTCTAGCTGAGAAAAGATTACTTTTGCACTTCTCAAATCCACCCCCCACATCAAGGACTGGTGGGAAACCTACTGTGGGAAGAAAGATGACAGTACACCCTCACTATTTTCAGCCACACCCACTTGGAATTCATTTTGAGACACCAACAAGGAGCAGTACTACCCTGTCGGGAGCTATGAGGATAAATATATGAAGTGGACCATGCTGCAGTAGGGAAAGTTCTAAGACATGCCAAAGTTTACCAATGTTTTTCATACCCTTCACATGAAGTTGGGTATCAAGGATTCTGAGTGACATTTGGTACTCAAGTACCACGACTATCTACATAGGTACATCCAGGATGAGATGGATTTCCTGGACAGATCCTCTCCTGGCACAACGTACCGATACATTGTCAAGATTGAGCAAAATTTTAAACAGAAGAAGCGAGACTTTGGATATGTGAATCTGAAGCAAGGGAAAGGTGCCCCCAAACCATAGAGCAAAGGACAAAGCCAAGGCAAAGCGACCCTTGGACAACCCGCTGAAGCTCCAAGCAAAGAACAGTACCTCAAAGACAAAGAAGGACACATGAAAATGGTGTGAGTTCCATAAGAGCTCCACTTAAAACATAAGTGAATGTCGGGCCACCCAGTCACTGGTGGCTGAGATGAAGGCCTCAGAATCTGAGGCATGTTCTGACTCTGAGTCAGAACCTGATAAGGGGAATCACAAAGGGAAGCAAATCATTGATGCGGAGCCTAGTGCCACCGTGGCCACCACTAAGATCTAGAAGAATGAGCCTGAAGATCTAGAGGAGGGGGAACGCCTCTTCCACTCATAGATGTGGTTGAAGTGTTCTCCACTGCAGTTCATTTTCCACAATGGGAGCCAAAGGAACCTCATTTCAATAGAGGTCATGAAGCGGCTAGGCCTACCGACTACTGCACATCCGCATCGTACACCATCAAGTGGCTTCACCAAGGACAAGATCTCTGTGTCAACCAACAATGTCGCCTTCCCTACAACATCAAGCCCTTCACACATGAGGTACTATGTGATGTTCCTCCTCTTGAAGTTTGTGATATATTATTAGGACAACCATATTTGTGGAGGCGACACTCTATATATGAGTCTAGAACTCACTCTATGATTATTACTTTAGGAAATAAGTTGTACAGGATACCAAAGGTAGCCCCGCCTATCGCTGTCTCTTTGATATATGAAAAGAAATGCAGCAATATCATTTCAAAAACTAGGAAATTTGTTTTCCTTATGATTCACCCTCAGGGTAAGAAGAAGATTGTGACCATGGCTTCCAGACAGGGCTCCTCCGCATAGCAGAAGTAGATGGACAAGGTTGTGGAGGAGTACAAGGACATTTTCGCCTCACCTACGGGGGTACCTATGCATTGTTAGTTCATGCAGTCCGTCGATATGACCCTGGGTGTGCCACTACCGAAAGGACCAATCTATCGATGCTCTGTTCTGGAGAACGATGAGATAAAGAGGAAAATTCAAGAGCTTTTGCAGAAAGGGCACATCAGGCCAAGCTCATCACCCTGTGGGAGCCCGATTATATTAGTACAGAAGAAAGATGAAACCTAAAGACTCTGTATTGACTGTCAGTCGCTGAATAAGATCACTATCCAAAATAGGTACCCAATCCCATGAATTGATGACCTTCTGGACCAACTCAAGGCGACCAAATATTTCAGTAAGATTTACTTAAAGTCTGGTTATCACTAGGGGCCTATCGAACCCTCTGATGTGTGGAAGGTTGCCTTCAAATCCAAGGAGGGCCTTTTAGAATGGTTGGTCATGCCTTTCGGGTTAACAAAAGCCCCTGCAACCTCCATGAGATTGATGGACAACATATTGTGACCCTTCACCAATGCATTCGTGGTGGTTTATTTAGATGACATCTTGATCTTCAACCACAGTTGGGAAGATCACCTCCACCATATTCGATAGGTTCTCCAAACCATACGACAACACAAGTTGTGTACCAATTTGGAGAAATGAACTTTTGGCATGACCCAGGTTCAATATCTGGGGTACATCATTGATGAGCAGGGTGTGCATGTGGACCCAACCAAGATACAAGTCATTTGGGATTGGCCAGCCCCAACCACTCTAACAGAGCTCTGTGGATTTTTTGGTCTTGCTAATTTCTACCGCGGGTTCGTGTTGGGGTTCTCTCATATCACTTGGCCTTTAAGTCAAGTCACCAAGGGCAGAGCGAAAGAAAAGTTATTTTGGTCTGAAACCCAACAGAAGGTGTTTTCCAAGTTGAAGCATCGCCTCTGCTTTGCACCAATGCTCACATTACCATACCTACAACAACCATTTGAGATTGAGACAGATGCCTCTAATTATGCTATTGGTGCAGTTCTTACTCAGCAGGGACATCCAGTGGCTTACCATAGTGCGACACTTTTAGACACAGTTCGAAAGAATCCCACATATGACAAAGAAATGTATTCCATTGTGTAGGTCTGCCGCCAATGGAAGCATTACATTATGGGGAAGGAAACGGTCATCCACACAAACCACCGACCCCTACAGTTCATACAGACACACAAGAAGTTGCAGAATGATCACCATCAGAAATGGTCCACATACCTGCAACAGTTCCATTTGAACATTAATTACAAGAAGGATAACACCAATAATGTTGTGGACTGCCTCAGTTGACCACTAATCATGGCGCTTATAACTATGCTCGACTCGTGTGGGCACGAGACTTTGGTGTTGCCACATCTTTACAAGAGTGATCCAGAATTCAGCAACACATACCATACACTCTTGGAAGGTAAGAAAGTTCCAAAATTTGACCTCCATGATGCACTATTATGCCACTTGGGATACATCTTTGTTCCTTCATGTGAGTGTGCCAAGATGATTTATGAGGCGTACTGCAATCGGGTCGCTGGACATTTCAAAGTAGAGAAAACAGTGGCAGTACTGCAGAAGTATTTTTATTGGCCGAACCTTCGTCAGGATGTTGGGAAGTGCATTATATCTTGTGTTTCTTGTGCCATTTCCAAACCAACCATCAAGAAACAAGGCATATATACTCCTCTTCCTACTCCTAGTCGACCTTGATAATCCATCTCCATGGATTACATGTCGGGCCTTCCTTCTACTAAGCATGAAAACGATTGTGTTTTCGTGGTCATCAATAGATTCTCTAAGATGGCCATTATGGCGGCCGGAAAGAAGAGTATCAGAGCAAAGGCCACTGCTAAGATCTTCTTTGAGCAAGTGTGGATACACTTTGGGATCCCACAGTCCATTATCTCATATCAGGACAACATATTCCTAAGTTCATTTTTGTCAAGTCTCTAGTCGATGTTGGATACAAAACTTACTAAGTCCACGACTTTACACCCGCAAATTGATGGAAAAACAAAGGTCGTCAACAGGATGATCATACACATTCTGCACATGTACAACTCGAAGAATCCATGCCCATGGGACGAAAGCCTCCCCTATGTCCATCACAGCTACAACAGAGCTCTCCAAAGCTCAACAATCCACAACCTGTTTCAGGTAGGGTTGGGATTTCAGCCATTACGTCCCATTAATGTTTCCATACCATTTGTAGCTCCTCAGGCAGATTTGACTCACGTCCAATCTAAAGATGACAGGGCTAACAACTTCATTGAGTGCATTCAACACATTCGATAGCAGGCCCATGATATATTGGACAAAGTTAATGCTAAGTATAAGCAGTGCCATGATCAACATCTGGTGCCACACAAGTTCCAAGTGGGTGAAAAAGTTTGGCTACATTTGTAGAAGGAGTGCATCACTGAACCCCCACCGCAAGGTTCGCCCACTCCGATATGGACCATACACCATTGCCATGGCTGTAGGGGACAATGCCTTTGAACTCAGTGTTCCACCGTTCCTTGGTCTGCACTCAATGTTTAATAGACCGCCTTTGACCATACTTTCCACCATTGTTGGACACATCTGACATTGCAGAACAACTCACACCAACAGAGCTAAACCTAGACTGCATGGAACATGAAAAAATTTCTTAGATCATGGACACACAGATCAAGAACACTCTCCAACATAGGATCCAGATATATCAAGTTGTCAAAGAAGGCAAATTCCTTCACTAGGGAAAGTGGTTCACCAAGGACTAGGTTGAACAGAAATTTCCTGACCTCTGTAGGTTTTAACCCTGTACAGAAATTACATGCATACGAATTCTAAAACACATAAAATAAACAATGCGAGAGCATAACACATAAAACACATATACACAAAGATTTTCCCCTGGATCCCAAAACCGAGACTACCAGCTTGATTTTTCATTTACATTCCTTTCAATGTTACAATACATATTTATACATGTCGAAGCATCCAATACCATGGACCGAAAACCATCGCGTCCAAAACCATGGACCAAAAACCATCGCGTCCAAAAACATGTGCAAAAATCATGCACAAAACCATAGGTGGGTCCGCCCAACCTAATATAGGGTCCAAAACCAAAATTTTCTGGGGCGTTGCCCCGAACCCATAAAGTGGGGTTACAAGTACCCCTCAAACCCCCTATGACCCCCCCCCTGCTACATAATCGGCGCAATGAAGGGAGGCTCCGCCTCCCTTCTAACCCCCCGGTTAACTATGTGGGCTAGTCGTGGAAAGAATATAACACAACCCGACATTCTCCCACTTGTTGTTTTCTTTCCACAGGGGGCCACAAGAGAGCTTAGTCATTTTTACAGTCCTGAAATGCCCATTGTCTCTCTACAACAAAAGAACTTCTCAGAGCTCACAGATTTTGCCAATGCATCTGCAATATTCTTCAAAGCGTCCACCTTTACCAGCAACACCTTTTTGTCTTCTATCATATCCCTCACAAAGTGATATTGAACATCAATGTGCTTTGTCTTTGAATGATATGTGGGGTTCTTTGCCATGAAAATTGCACTTTGGCTGTCACAGTCTATCCTTATAGCTCCCTGTACTAACCCCATACTTGAACACAATATCTGCAACCAAACTGCTTCCTTGCTTGCATGAGTGGCTGCCATGTATTCAGCCTCTGTAGTTGATAGTGCCACTACAGATTGTTTCTTACTCATCCAACTGACTGCACCTCCAAATAGGTTAAACACATACCCACTTGTAGATCTTCTCTGATCCAGATCTCCAGCCCACTGTGCATCAACAAAGCCATGAATATCCAATACTCTATCCAATCCTGGTCTTCCTTCGTAGCAAAAACCATAATCACTAGTGCCACGCAAATACCTGAAAACCCACTTCACTGTTGTCCAATGCTCCTTTCCTGGTTTTGACATAAAGCTGCTCAATACTCACACTGCATGTGCAATATCTGGTCTAGTATAGACCATTGTATACATCAAGCTACCGACTGCACTTGCATATGGAACACGAGACATGTCCTCTTCCTCTTCTTGTGTCTTGGGACATTGTTCAACAGATAACCTCACACCCACAGGAATAGGAACCTTCACCGGTTTACTATCCTGCATATTAAACCTCTGCAGTATTGTCTCGACATACTTCCTCTGGTTTAACCAGAGCTTCCTCTTTGCCTGATCTCTTTTAATTTCCATGCCCAAAATATAGTTTGCAGCACCAAGATCTTTCTTGTCGAATTTGGAGGACAATTGGGCCTTCAAATCCTGGATAATTTCTTTGTCATTTCCAACAAGCAACATATCATCCACATACAAGACCAAATAAATAACACGGTCACCAATTAATTTAAAATACACACAGTGATCTGCTTTGCTTCTGGTGAAGCCAAGTCCCCATATAAATGTATCAAATTTATGATACCACATCCTTGGCGACTATTTTAACCCATACAGAGACTTCTTTAACTTGCATACCAATTCTTTCTTACCCTTCACCACAAAGCCTTCAGGTTGCTTCATGTAGATCTCCTCTTCTAGATCCCCATGAAGAAATGTTGTCTTCACATCCATCTGTTCTACCTCAAAAACAAAAGCAACAGCAACAGATAAAAGTAATCTAATAGAGGTTACCTTGGAAACAGGAGAAAAAATATCACCAAAATCAATTCCCGGCACCTAGGAATAACCTTTTGCTACCAACTGAGCTTTGTATTTCTCCACCTTTCCTTTTGCATTTGTCTTCTTCTTGAACACCCATTTGCTGCCAATGGGTTTCCTTCCAACCGGCAACTCCACCAGATCCCAAGCCTCATTTTTGTGCAAAGATGCCATTTCATCAACCATGGCCTCTTTCCAGAGCTTTCCATCCTCTGAATATACTGCTTCTTTCACAGTTCTGGGATCATCATCAGTAATAGATAAAGCAAAATTTGAATAGAAAGCAGATGGACTATACCTTTCTGGCTGCCTTCTTTCTCGAACTGATCTTCTCACACCCGAAGTTTGTGGTTCTTCATCTTCTGATTCCTCCTCTACTGTAGAGTCTGATTCTTCCTCCTTTAGCTCAAACTCTATCTTCTTAGGTTCCTTTGGTTGAACTTCATGTTTAATAACATCTTTCACCTCTCTGAACAACACATCTCGGCTATACACAACCTTCCTTGTTACTGGGTTCCAAAGCTTATAACCCTTTAAACCATCCTTATACCCAATAAAGATGCACTTTTCAGATTTACTATCAAACTTGGTTCGTTTCTCCTTTGGAACATGTACATATGCATCACATCCAAATACCCTCAGATGTGAAAGAGAGGGTTTCTTACCAGTCCATACCTCTTGTGGAGTATTATCCTCCAATGCTGATGAAGGTGACCTGTTGACCAGGTAACATGCAATATCCACCGCCTCTGCCCAGAATTCTTGTCCTAACCCAGCACCACTGAGCATGCTTCTTGCCCTTTCCATCAACATCTTGTTCATTCTTTCTGCAATTCCATTTCGCTAAGGTGTATATGGAGTAGTCTTCTGCCGTGCTATACCACACTTCTTATAGAATTCTTCAAATTCCTTACTGCAAAACTCTCCACCATTATCTGTCATCAACACCTTTATCTTCTTCTCTGTCTGGTTTTCCACTAGAGCCTTAAATTCTTTAAACCTGTCAAAGACTTCAGATTTCTTCTTAAGGAAATATATCCATGTATTCCTTGAGAAGTCATCTATAAATTATAAATAGTACATAGAGTTACCCAGTGATGGAACCATCACAGGTCCAAACACATCACTGTGCACAAGCTCTAATATATGTTTGGCCCTCTTACCACTAGAGGGGAAACTCACCCGATTCTGCTTCCCGTATACACAATTTTCACAGAAATCAAAATCCAGAGAGCTATTACTCATACCTTCTACCATAACTTTACCATGAAGTATTCAAAGGCCCTTCTCTCCAATATGTCCAAGCCTTTGATGCCACAACATGGTCTTCTCTCCAGAGACCACAAGATTTTCTTCTCCACTTTTAGGAACCACGGAACTGTTGCACCCATCAACAACAGTGCTACCTTGCAGCTTGTACAGAGTTCCAATCCGAACTCCCCGCATCAATACCAGTGCTCCTCGAACCATCTTGCAGGTATCCTTCTCGAACACTATTTTTACACGTGCATCATCTAGCTTGGTAACAGAAATCAGATTTCTAGCTAATGCAGGAATATGCAGAACACCCGGAAGTGTTCTAACCCTTCCACCTTGCAGCTTCAACTTTACTTTTCCACGACCAATGATTCTAGCCTTCCTGTCATCCTCCAAGAAGACATCACCACCATCATATTTCTCATACTCGCAGAACCACTCTCTATGGGGAGTGAAGTGAAAGAATGCACCTGAGTCAATTAACCATGCCTCGTGATCTACATGTGTACTTGAAGAAACTAAGTACACATCCCCACCTTCATCTGAGGTGGTTTTCGCCTCTGCAGAAGGAGCATCATCAGATCCATTTCCTTTATTAGGAGCTTTAGATTTACAGTGGCTTTTGTAGTGCCCTTCCTTTTCACATTTCTAGGACACCACCTTTATAGGTTTTCCTGGAGATTTAGATCTCCCTCTAGATTTAGACCTCCCAATCGATGACTTATTTTTGTTTCTATTCTGGGACCATCCTCGTACAGACAAGGCATCACCATTTTGGCTCTCCTTTCCGTCTCATCTCCTCCGTTAGCAAGGATGAGATTATTTCATCAAACTGCAAGGCAGTTGCATTGCTACCTATTGCAATAACCAGACTATCCCACGAATCTGGTAGAGAACACAACAAACTGATGCACTTATCTTCATCTGAAATTTTAATATCAACAGATGCTAACTGACTTACCACAGTATTAAATGCGTTTAGATGCTCTGTCGACGAGTCTCCATCTTTCATCCTCAGGTTATACAACTTTTTCTGTAGAAACAGTTTATTCACCAGAGACTTAGATTGGTACAAAGTCCCTAACTTGTCCCATAAAGCCTTCGTCGTAGCTTCCCCTGATACATTCAGCAATACTGAATCTGAGACACACAATCGTATTGTGCTCTTTGCCTTCCGATCCAACTTCTTCCATTTTTCATCGGACACTCCCGTTGGTTTAGTACCTGGATCTACCCCGATCCATTGATCTTTATCCACCAATAGATCCTCCATCTTGAGTTTCCAAAACTCAAAACTATGACCATTAAATTTCTCGATCTTTATCTTTCCACTGTTCGCCATCTTCTTTCACCACCAAAATCGATCTTGCAGATCTCCCACTGAATAGGGTCTACCACAGGCCCGAGCAAAACCCCTTAGCAACAAAGGCATCCCCTTGAAGCCAAAACAACTTTGATACCAAATGTAGGTTTTAACCCTGTACGGAAATTACCTGCATACGAATTCTAAAACATAGAAAATAAACAATGCGAGAGCATAACACATATACACAAAGATTTTCCCCTGGATCCCAAAACCGGTACTACCAGCTTGATTTTTCATTTATATTCCTTTCAATGTTACAATACATATTTATACATGCTGAAGCATCCAATACCATGGACCGAAAACCATCGCATCCAAAACCATGGACCGAAAACCATTGCGTCCAAAAACATGTGCGAAAATCATGCACAAAACCATAGCTGGGTCCGCCCAACCTAACATAGGGTCTAAAACCAAAATTTTCCAGGGCGCTGCCCTGGACCCCATAAAGTGGGGTTACGGGTACCCCTAGAACCCCCTGTGACCCCCCCCCCCCCCCCCGCTACACAATTGTCGCAACGAAGGGGGGGCTCTTCCTCCACTCTAACCCCCTAGTTAACTACATGGGCTAGTCGTGGAAAGAATATAACACAACCCAACAACCTCATGGAGGCTCTACACTCAATGCGTACCATTGCATCCTAATGAGGGAGGACTTATCCAGGTAATGGTGGCCCCCCACCTATTCTACCTAGAACTCCAGTCAATTTCATCAATTTCCTTGTTTATTGCAGCATTTACTATTTTTGACAGTTTTTTCGGTCTTGAACTTTTGGAGCAGTTGTGATCCCCTAAACGACGTTTTTTTTTACGTCTGCAACTAGCCCATAGTCATATTTAGGGGATTTTCGTAAACCCTCTAGTATTAAGAGATATATTTCCAACAAGGTATCGTACGTGCCAAACATAGATAATGTTTACTAAGTTACAACCCCAGGAAGTTAGTTGCCCAACTAACCCCAACGTGGCCCAAAAACTCTTGGCGTTCCATCTCCTGGGGTTAGGATTTTGGTTTTTTAGGGTTTTTCCTTGTTGTTCAATAATAAATAGGCCCTTCAGCCTCATTGTAACACAATTTAGAGGCATGCAGATGCCACATCTCTTCTCAGAGATAAGATACCATTGCTTGAGCTAGTTTATTTCCTTTTTGTTTGTAAGCATATTTCATTATTTGATAGTAATGAAATGAAGTGCTCTTTATACTTCATCTTTGTATTTATGGTTATATCTTTAATTTTTTGCATTCCTATTTAAGTTCGGATCAGTCAAAGGGTAGAGTAGAGGTAAAAGATAACATTACCTTGAGATCCTATTTTCCGCTCTAGCGTACTCAACCTTTGTCCTAGGCTAGCCATGGACCAATATCATCAAATATTCACAATTGGAAAACAATTTATTAAAATGAAAATACCCTCTCAAACAAATTCAAATATGTTCTCACCTCACTCCTCGATGATTAAGGGTTTCAGTCATCCTTTGCAAGTCTGGGAGCCTCCTTCTATCTAGAAGCATGTAACCAGAAAAAAGAAAAATGCTTAAGTAACGTCACCCATGGAATTGGTAATTCCTATTAACACATGTAAGAACATTGAAGGAACATAATTAAGATGTTAATGACCATATTAATAACTCACTATGTCATGTAACATAGCTATAGGAGGAATTCTCAGCAACCTCATAGAGCCTGGGGTTTTTGATGAGTTGTAGAACCTCCTGACAACCCCATCAGAGTGCAAATGATTAAACTGTGCAGCGATGTGGGTAGGAGGTAGTAACCCTAACCTCCCCATAGATATTTGGGATAGTATGATCTAGGGTTTGGATATCAACGACAAAAAGAATTTCACCTAGGGCATGTCCCATCAGATATCACATCCCCTCATGCATGACAGCTAGAGCTAAGGAGCCTTCGAGAAAACTCACGTGGCAAGGCCAAACTCACCCGAGAACCTTATTCATTTGAGTATCAATCTTAAAGTAATCATATGAATCATGGCTAGATCATGTTTAATATTATTAATAACAACATAAATCTAATAAACTATGAATAACCTTGCACATGAGGTAAGACGAAATAAATCAATGAAGTTCAATCATATCTTTAAGGAAACATGACTATGAGCTAACAAAACTCATACTTGCTAAAAGTAACATATGTAAAACTATGCCATATTCAGATAATAGCTTAGTAAAAGTAAGTAATTATGCATATTTTTTTTTTAACTTGGTGGGTGTTACAAGTGGTATTAGAGCCATGGTTCCGATATTGTGGCCTATTTGGGCAAGTGTGAAAATAGAAAAATGTGTTAATGATGCACATAGTGGAACCAAGATGAGGAGAGGAGATGTAATCACACCACCAATGAGACCAATTGTGGGATATGGACCTGTACCATTTGCAGAAGCCAATCTAAAAAATGTTGGTTCAGTTGGGGGAGGAACCTTGCAATATAAATGTGATGCTGCTGGAAACAGTTCAACAATTGCGACTTGAGATGATAAATTTAAGGGCTGACAATGAGAGATTGAGGAAATAACCTAAGAGAATCATGAAAATTTTATCTAATAGACAAAATCAAAATCAAATAAATCCAAATCCAAGTCCTGGTAATGGAAATAGGATTAAAGCACATCGACAAAGGGAAGACAATCTAGAATTTGAAGGAGGCCAAAATGATAATGAAGAAGGATCTAAAAATGTTTATGGTGGAAAAGGGACTAAGAAACAAAAGATTGAATTGCAAGGGGAGTTCAAGAAAATCAAACCCCCAATGCTTGACAGAGAAGTGGAAGAAGCTATTGAAGGCTGAATAATTAACATGAATAAATACTTTTATATTTATGAGTATGATGACAATTTAAAGGCCAGGTTAGCAATTTTCCAGTTACAAGGTAAAGCCACCCTATGGTAGGAAGAAATTAAAATTGTGCAGGGAATCAACGAACAAGAAGTGACTTGGGACAATTTTCAAAAACATTTTAAGGATAAATATTTAATAGAATGTTTCTACAATGAAAAAACAAAAGAATTTCGTGATCTCAAATTAGGACAATAGTCCATGGATGAATTTGTAACCAAGTTTAAATCTCTTTTGAGATATGTTCACCACATTCTTGAAGAGAAAGCTAAGGTGCAATTTTTTGTTAGTAGTTTACAAATTTTCATGAATGAGAGGTTAGAGTTCGATAGTCCAAAGAAAATGGGCGAAGCTATTCAGAAAGCCTGAATTCGCTACCAACAAATGAATCAAAAAGAGGGAAGTGGCAGGAACTGGCCAAATAAAAAGGGACAGAAAAATTTCCAAACCACTAAGAATGAAAAAGATACAAGGTTAAGAATGCACACAGAAAACAAAAAATATACTTTCGGAGAAGAATAAACAAAAATTTAAGTTGCAAAGGGAAACTAGACAAGTTGAGGTGTCAAGCAAATGAGAATCTAGTCAATTGCAAAAATCCCCCTTACAGTGTTGGGGTGGTGGGGAGCCCCACTATTATAAAAACTGCCCTCACCACACTTGAATGGAGCAAGCTGCTAATATTCAAAAAGCCTCTACAGTTGGGGAGATAACGAGAAATATTCCAAGAATTAATGCTGCTTTAGATGATCATTAGGCTAAATATCAATCGACGATTATAGAAATTGAAGGTAAAATAACTAACCATGTTGTTTCTATTTTAATAGATACAAGTGCAAGCCTGAGTTATGTCAGTCCAAAAATAGTTGAGTTGTGCCATTTGCAAGCCATCAAATTTTTAAACCCCTAGTTAGTACAATTGGCTACTGGGATAAAAGAAGAGTGATTACTAAAGTAGAGAATTATCCTATTGAAATAGTGAGACAACAGATTAAGGTGAATTTAAATGTTCTTCCTTTAGGATCCTATGATGTGCTAATTGGAATGGACTAGTTAGAAGGACATTGGTCCTTGGTGAACTGAAAGGATAAAACCATTAGTTTCCTCACTGAAGGGGGTATTAGACAAGAGATACATGGAATTAAAAGGCCTATTAAGTTACGACCTATCACAACTACCTAGCTAAGAAAATGCACCATGAAGGGTTGTCAAGTATATGTTGTTCAAGTAGAATATACTAATACTAAGGATAAGATAACCACCTTGGAGAAAATACCAGTCATTCAAGAGTTTACAGATGTATTTCTGGAGGAGATTCCAGGGCTACCTCCTAAGCGGTATATTCCTTGGAGTGACCCTAGTGTAAAAATATCCCTACCACATATGCATACCTAAACTAACATAACTTAAGATGTAGTTGCAAGAATTACTTGACAAAGGGTACATCTGCCCAAGTGTGTCACCTTGGGGAGCCCCTATGTTGTTTGTGAGGAAGAAGGATGGCACTTTATGATTATGTATTGATTACAGACAACTCAATAAATTAACTATAAAAAATAAATACATGTTGCTAAGAATTGACAATTTATTTGATTAAGTTAAAGGTGTTGTCGTCTTCTCTAATATTGATTTGCGGTCGGGTTATAACCAAATAAGAATAAAAGAAGAGGACATTTGTAAGACAACGTTCAAGGCTTGTTATGGTCATTACGAATTTGTTTTTTTTCTTTTTCCATTTGGCCTTACTAATTCCATAACAACCTTTATGAGTGTGATGAATGGTATTTTCCACCCCTACTTAGACAAATATGTTCTATTTTTTATTGATGGCATTCTTATTAACTTAGGAACTTAGAGGAACTTAAGGAACATTTGAAGATAGTGTTGTAGACCTTACGATAAAATCATCTATATGCTAAGTTTAGTAAATGTGATTTTTATAAGGACCAAATACAATACTCTAGACATATAATTTCATTGGAAGGGATAGATATAGACCCCGAGAAAATTAAAACCATTATGGAATGGCTAGTCCCCAAAAATGTTGCATATATTCGATCTTTCATAGGTTTGGTTGGGTATTGCCGTCTTTTTTTTTCCGAAGGATACTCTAGAATCGCTTACCCCATAACTTCTTTGCAAAAGAAAGGAAGAGCCTTCAAGTAGACATCAGAATGTCAGCACAATTTTGAATAATTAAAACAATTATTGACTACAAACCCAGTGTTGAAAGTTGCAGAACTAGAAAAAGAATTTTTAGTCTACACAAATGTGTGCCAAGAAGGAGTGGGAGGGGTTATGATGCAAGAAGGCAGAGTAATAACTTATGAATCATGTAAGTTGAAGGATCACAAGCAAAGATATTTTTCCTATGACTTAGAATTGACTGTGGTAGTTCATGCCTTGAATGTATGGTGACATTACCTACTAGGTAAAATGTTCATTTTAATGATTAATCATAGCAGTCCGACAAGTTTCTTTAAGCAGCCTAATATTACTGCAGGTCAAGCCAGATGGACCAATTTTTGGAGTTTGATTTTGACATAAAGCATCTTAAAGGAAAAGAGAATCGAGTCGCTGATGCGCTAAGTAGGAAATTGCATTGTGTGTATGATAGGTCCTAGATTCATATATAAGTTAACTTCTTTGATCAAATCAAAGAAGTTTCCCTAAAAGATCCATAATATAAATTCTTATGGTAGCAAGTTAAACAAGCAAATAATTCTGAAAATCGATATGAATATGGTATAAATATAGATAATTTGTTGAATTTTAGGGGAAGGATATATGTTCCTAATCAAATGACTGTTAGATAATTGATGTTGGATGAGTTTCACAAAAGTCCCTATACCACACATCCAGGCTATAAAAAATTATTCTCTGCAATGAAGAAATATTATTTTTGGCCTGGTATAAGGAAGGATATTGCTGAATATTTAGCCAAATGCCTGGAATGTTAGCAAGTTAAGGTTGAGAACCAACACTTAGCTGGTTTTCTTCACCCATTACCCATTCCTAAGTGGAAATGGGATACCATTACATTATATTTTGATAACATGCATGTCTAGATCCAAGAAACATAATGATTCAATCATGGTGGTGGTAGACAAATTAAGCAAAACAACCCATTTGATCCCTATCCAATCCGCATATAAGACTGTACAAATTGCAAATATATTTATCAAAGAAATATTTCGGTTACAAAGGATGCCAAAAGTGGTAATTTTTTAAAGGGATGTGAAGTTCACTTCCACATTCTGGAAGGCTCTTTTTTCTAGAATGAGTACTAAGATTCAGTTCAATACCGCATATCACCCGCAAATGGATGGGAAAATTGAACGGGTGAATCAGGTACTTAAATACATGTTAAGAGTGTATGTAATGCAACAACCAACTAAGTAGGAGGAATATCTTCACCTGGTTGAGTTTTCATATAATAATAACTACCATGAATCATTGAAGATGAGCCCTTTTGAGGTATTGTATGGAAGAAGTTGCAAAACACCTATTAATTGGAGTAACCTTGAGGATAAGTTAATTCTAGGACCTGATATGCTAGAAGAAATGGAGTATACTGTGAAAAAGGCTCGACGTGACTTGAAAGCTTCTCAATATAGACAAAAGACTTATATAGATGAAAGAAGGACTTGTAGATAATTCCGAGTGGGAGACCATGTATATGTGCTAGTTAAACCCGAGGTGGGGTGGTTGTGAAAACTAACACCACGATATTGTGTACCTTTCAAAAGTTTGGAAAGAATTGGACCTTTAGCATATCAACTTGCACTACCTAGTCACATAGAAGTCCACAATGTGTTTCATGTTTCATTATTAAATAAGTATGTGTATGATCCTAGACATATCATTAACTAACAAGATATGTAGGTAAAATTTAATGTTGAAAATTTTGATGTATGTATGTTGTAACACCCTCCTCCCACAGTTACCCAAGCTTACAAGTCCACTAGGGTAAATATGTGATGAAGAATTACTATGATATGACTTGACCTCCTAGATCACCTTAAGTAAGTGGAATCGACTCAAGCAAACCTTACTAACCTCCCTCAAATGCTTCTTGACCCCCAAGGGTTAACCCACCCTTCCAAGTGCCCAAACCCCAATTTAAGCCTCCTTTTCACCAATCTGGACCCTTGGATGCTGGCATAACACTACCTTGTTTCGAATACAACTCTCTAGTCACATGCACAAGCCTGCAAGGGAGCGACTGCAATATTTTTTTCTTAGTATTGTGCCAGTGGCAACGAGATCTAATCTACTTTTTTAGGGCTATGATCCAGACCTCTGCCCAGAACTTAATGAAACTCTCATAAATGGTAAATGGCACATGTACAAACCCTTACATTCAAAACTTAGACAAGAACTTAATCTAACCAAGCCTAACCATGGCGAACATTCCATCAAATATGTTGTACCTCTGAAGATAATTCTAGGTCAGGAATTATGGCATAACATCTATAATGTTTTGTTGTTTCTTAAACTTTGTGGATGGCCAAAGCTCTAAATTGTTTAAACATGTGCAATTTCTTAATTACTTATGATTTATTAGAAGAGTTAATTCTTTACCTCTAACAGTAATTTAGCTTTGATAAGATATGTAAGGTTGAAAATTTAAAACTATATGACATGTTAAACATCAAACATATTATTTAACTAGCCATATATAGTGGATGTGTGTAAAATATTTTTACATCCAAACAATATATGTTTGAAACTTAAGGTAATATGACGATTTAATGATGTAGAGGAGTTAAATCAAACAGATTTGTAATTAACTAATCTCTATAAAGGATTATAACTTCATGGGGGATTTCAGATAAATTGAAACTCACTATTATCATACCCAGAACTCCCATAAAATTCAAGCATATGCAGATTAAAATAGAGTGAAAATATAATGACAAAGAAGAACTTACAAGGACACAAGCTGTTTTGAAATGAATCCAAAATCCTTTTATTATTTCAGAAATAACTTCGAAGGATACAAGTCTGCTCAAAAGTCTATCACAATGGTTCAACCATTTCTAAGTCTCTTTTCTAAGTATTTATAGAAACTTTTACATCTCAGACTAGACTTCAAATAAAATATATTTAGAAAATAATATCTGTTTAAAGACAAATATTTTTAGATATAAAGGGAAATATGCTGAAAATTTGTTGTGTTGTTGAGGCTATGTAGGAGTCTGGTGATGACTATTTCTACTTTGCTGGAAATGTTGTTCCTTTAGTTATAATTCACTCGATCAATTCTAGCAACCGGTCCCACCTTTCTTCACTTGAGATAGAAAAGCTAACCATATTTCTGAATCTTTCATCCACCTCAGTTTGAGTGTCAAAAGTTTGTTTATTTACAAAAGGGTGGTGGACCTCATGCTGGATATTTAAATCAAACTGTATTCCCTGTATGAATGCTTCCCCACTGATAATTCCTTTAGCTTTTGTAAACTTGGAAGAATCAGCACCTATGTTGCACAATTGTTCTTGGTAGTTTTCTAATGGGATCAATTGGCCATTAGAATTCTTGAGAGTAGGCAAGCCTTTTTCCTACAGGAATGTAAATTTTCTGTTGAACCTTCTGACCTGCAACTCAAGATCTTTGCATTTATTTTCCAACTGTATCATCAAATTATTTTTGGTCAAGATCCTCTTAACCTCCATGATTGTTGTTGTTCTGTCTGGAATGTTCAAGTCTTCTAGTTCCTCCTTGGTTTTGGAATTTAGCAGCTTGATGATCTTTTGTGCTTCTTCTGGCCTGTGCTCCAAATCTACCTTTGTATTTTCTATTGCTGCCTTAACTTTGTGCACAAGTTCTTCTTGTTCAAAAGTAATCTGTATTGAAGGCCACATGTCTGTTATGTTGGCATTTATATTCTGCCAAATACTATTCTTAGCCTCTACTAACATTTGAATGACAAAGGATTGGTCTTCATATTTTTGTACCTACTGCATGAGTTTGTAGTTTTTTTGGAGTTTTGACAAATATGCATTGTCAGTTTTAAGTTTATTCTCTTCCATCTTAACCAATTTTGCTAATAAATTTTCTTTTTCTAACTGAACTGTTGATAATTCATCCAAATCTCTGGTAAGATCTTTTGTAGATTCTAAAATTGTAGTCCTTGTTGAAGTTTCTGCCACTGTACCTATGCCTGTAGATGCTCCTGTTGCTTCCCATTGTTCTTTTTCTTTCAACAATGCTTCCATGCCCTGCTCCATCTTTTGTATCTGTGCATTTTTCTCAACCACTATAGTAAAAAGTTTTTCTTTCTCCATTTCTATATTGGCAACCTCTTTAGCTTGAGGATGTTCTGTGGAGGGTAGCTTCAGTTGCTTCCTCAATGCTTGAATGTCTGCTTCCTTGTTTTTGATGAGCTCTTTTGTTGCTTTGATATCCTTAGGATCATGTCCTAGCTTTATGATCAAATATTCCAGAGATTTGATCCTGTTATCCTTAGAAAAAGATGACATATTTTCAATTTTAAATTGAGAATTTATGTTATTCAAAGATGATTGTAATTTGGAAACAGTCATTGTTGAACTGGTGAGTGATGAAAATATCAACTCCCCTATTTGTTTATGTAAATCGATCTGATCGATTTCATGTATTTTCTTGGTATCAATTGAAAAAATGGAGGCTTTATAGTCTTCATCACTCCTGGGGGCTGGCACTAGAGGTTACATGAAGGCCATCTGAAACTGTCCTTTTTCTGAATTGAATGCAGAAAGTAGTCTGTGTTGAGTCTTAGTTGTCTTCTTCCAAAACTCAGAGTAGGTGGAAGCCTTCAAAGCTTCATTCTTTAGTTTTATTTCCCTATATCTTGAAAAGATACTCTGCTGAGTTGAAACATGTGAACTGGATGATAATGGAGATTGGACTGTTGCTTCTACAGTAGGTGATTGTACTATTTCTTCTACTTGAGTAGAAGGAATGATAGGGGTCCCTGATAAAATCACTGTGGTTGGATGCTCTGTGTCCCTTCCCTCTGTAGTTTCATCTTGAATAGTAATGACTTGAGGATTGACTTGAGAATCTGACTTCTGAGTATTAATTTGGTCATTGGTCTTTTTCCTTTTGAAAACAAGAAACTGTGCAGCTTCAGAGTCAGTTGGGGACATGTATTCTCTTTCCCTTTTGAATATATTTTCTTTAGAAATAGGTGTTTGCATGGATGATTGGCTGACCAGTCATTCTTCTGCTTCATGTAAATACCTTCTGTCCATTCTTCCTTAAAATCGTAGAGTTAATGTTTCTACGAGAAGAGGAATTTTGATTTGATATATCTGGATCCAGCACATTAAAAATTTTAGTCGGCATTTCGAGCCAACAAATTTAGCTCATCATCAGGACACTAATAAGAAATTTGATCAAGCTTTGAAAGATAAATATGTGAGAGATGCACGGTCAAGAAATGAAAAATAGACGTTAGATCTTTTCTATCCATCTTAAATTCGGATTTATCAATCACTGAGAGGGATCAAATCTCAAAGTTAAGTCTTCTATGAGAAGAGCAATTTTGATTTGATATTTTTGGATCCATCACATTAAAATTTTTAGTCGGCGTTTCAAGCCAACAAATGTAGCTCATCATCAGGACACTGATAAGAAATTTGATCAAACTTTGAAAGATAAATAGGCGAGAGATGCAAGGTCAAGAAATGAAAAATAGATGTTAGGTAAATGTTAGATGGTTAAGAATAATTGCACCGTGAGGCGCTCTACAACCCAGTAGAGGGAGATGTTTTCACGTAATGTTATATTGAAAAAAGTTTAAAATATATATGTCGGCTAATTAATGAAAAATAAAGAATAATATTGAATATGTTGGCTCAAATAACTTTTTCATCAAAAACCACATGTACAAAATAATATTACCAATCACAAAAGGAAATAAAACATAGACAAAATTCAAGAAAAAATAAAAGAGTAAAAAGTTTGTTTAGCCTAAATTTTCAATATGTTTGTTCTTCAAAAAAATCTTAAATTATATAATATGTAACCTATAATAATGAAATAAAATTACTTGTCTCTAAATTATGCATTGGAATTTTATGTAATGTAAAAAAACCAAATAAGATAATTTGCCAAAATGTGAAACTGAATAAACCTAGGCAGACCCTTACTACTTGTGCTGACCCTTACTACTTGTGAAATGTTACATGAAATATGTTTCTTCGAGGTAAATTTTTCATAGTAGAAAATAATTAGTATTTCAAATATATAAATTAAGGAAAGTGATATGATAGTTTAAAATGTTTTTGTGTGAGTTAAATTTTATGAAAATAGTAAAAAACAATAAGTATTTCTCATGTATAAATCACATAAATTGATATGATAGTAAAAATGCTTTTGTGTGAGGTAAAATTTAACCAAGTAAAAATTAATAAGTATTCTAGATATATAAATTATGTAACTTGATATTATAGTTAAAATGATTTTTTGTGAAGTAAATTTTATAAAGTGAAAATTAATAAGTATTTCAAATATATAAATTGATATCATAGTTAAAATGTTTTTATGTAAAGTAAATTTTATCCACATAAAAATGAATAATTATTTCTCTCTCTATATATATATAATAATAATTCTATAATAAATTACATAAATAGATATCATAGTTAAAATGTTTGTGTGCGAGGTAAATTTTATCTACATGAAAAATAATAATTGATTTTTATTATGCCGAGAGCTTCAAATTCCCAATTTCCACTTTAATAAAGTAATTGAAAGTTGAAAAAAAATCAATTTATTTTTATGTACAAAGGAGATATGTAATTTCTTCACTATTTAATATGGAGTTAAAAATGGCATGTAAAAATAATGCCAACCTAGACCCATCATAACTTTGAATCTACCAAGCATGGAAAGGCATCAAATTTACATCTCAAAAGATCAATTAATTAATACCAGTAATTAAGAGAATCATGGAGAAAGATTGAGCAAATACAGAAGCGTTTTATAACTTATAACCTGAAAATTAAAAGTAATACACCCTATCCTATTCTCCTTATAGAAGCAAGTCTTTCCCCTATTGAGAGCCTAGCTATGATTAGGTTTCTGTTGTACAAGCACAAACTCAATAACATAGACAATCATAGACTTCCTAAGCTATCTTTAAATTCCAGCCAAAACCACCTAAGGCTCAATCGGGGGTGGCATAAAGACACAAGGGCCTGGTTAAACTATTGGGAGATCAACGAGAATGATGCATTGCAAAACATAAATAACATTAAAGATATTGTTACTTCTAAGTTCAAAGAAAAATGTGGTGTGAGAAAGATTTAGCGGCTAAAAGAAAATTAAGTTATTATAAGAAGGTCATCAACCCACCCTAGAAGATCAAAAGTATCTCTCTATTTTAACTAGCTCAAAGAAAAAAATTAATATAGCAAAGATTAGAACGAATTCTCATGAGCTTCATAGTGAAACAGGTCGTTGGGCAGTTCCTAAAATGCCATGGATGGAAAGGATTTGCCATATATGTGAGAATAGGAACATCGAGGATGAAAACCACTTCCTCTTAGAGTGCCCCGCGTACAACCACATTAGATCTCAGTTTCACAATCTTTGTTACAATACCGACCTTCCTAGCCTTTTACAATGTCAAAATTATAGTGAGCTCAGGAGGCTTCTCTCCAAGCTTTTTGAGCATAGGAATAAAATCTTAAATCAAAATAAATAATTTGTTTCTTTAGGTCCGATAGACCAATGTTTGGTCTCAGTGGACGTTAACCATCATCATCATCATAAAATATTATAATAATATATGAATATAAATACTATATTATTAAAATAACAAATTAAATATGAATAAAAAAGTAATAATATCCTTAAAATTATGGAGGATCTCATGTTTCAAAAAAGGAGTTGTCTTTAGTGCGACTTTTTGGGCATAGGCGGAAAAAATGAGGTGAAATCTTCATTTGTGTTATTTAAATTAGTTTTTTCATTATATATATGGATTCAGGACCTGACAAACCCCTATGGCACTTTGATTGTGTAGGGATTACCCATCAAACTTGTGATTTCAATAAATTCCTATTAGACCAAAAAAACCCACCAAAAAAGCTTCCAAAAAATCACACTAAAGACAACTCGTTCAAAAAATATATAAATAATAAAAAAAATTAAAAAATTAATAAACAAAAATTAATTAATTCAAATCAAAATTCAAATATTCATTATAAAAAGTAAATAATCAAATAAATTAATATAAAATATATATATATATATATATATATATATATATATATATATATATATATATATTATTTTATTTTATTTTTCTAATTAAGACTAACCTAAGTACCCATGGGGATTTGAACTGGTGACCTATCGCAAGAATTGGCTTAACAGCACACCCATTCACTGTCAATCCAAAACCCCGTAGGCATAAATATTATATTATTAAAATACCAAATTATATATAAATAAATATAACAATAATAATATTTTTATAATAATGAAATAAATTAATATAAAAATATAAATATTATATTATTAAAATACCAAATTATATATGAATAAATATAATGCTTATAGAGTAAAGAATTATAAAAAATTATAATTATATATATGTTAAATTGAGAGAATAATAACATAATATTTAAAAGATAAAGAATAAAATTTTAAGTAGGAAAAATAATGGAGGGGATTTATAGGGAATAAAATAGATAAAAGAGAAGGTTAGCAAAAAGGAAAAGGAAAAGGGTTTGTTTAATGAGGAAGCAAAACAAGAAGAGAGGGTAGGAATCTAATTCTTGTTAATCTTACAATGTCATCTATATTCATATTGTTCACTCACTTTTCAATATCAATGGCTTCTCTGAACTTCCTGTGATGATAGTGTCTGACTTTGGCAATGAATTGGTAGTCTTCAATGCAAATGTGGTGTTTTATTTTCTCGGTGTGTTCAATTACAGCTAAGGAATGGGACCAACTATGCTTGATGTCAGCTATATGCTTCCAAATCATATGTTTAATAGATCGATCTATCTCACCAATATAGGGAGCCCCACATGAGCACGAGATTAAGTAGACCCCTTTCATGTCCGAAAGGTCAACAAGATCCTTGACTAACCTCATGATACTGCGAATAGTGTTTAACGACTTGAAAGTGGTCGAAACCTGATTTTCTTAAAATGTGAATGATCTTATCTATGATTCCTTTGATAAAGAGACATTGAACCTTAGAGATAGAATCAACGAAGTCCTTTTTTAATTTAAAATTCTAATTGAATTTCTAGAAAATCTTGATACTTTAGTATTTCTTATAGCCATTTTTCAAAAAAACATCCCAAAGGTAAACTTTTTCCTCATTAAAATGTTCTTCATTAAGAATCTTTATTGCCTAAATAACCAAAATGTTTAATACACCAAATTTTTAGTTCAAATAATAATAAAACTCAACATAGAAATATTGCTCCATATAAATCCTTTTACTAAACACTTAATGATAAATAAAAAGTATAATTATAAGTATTTACTTGCAAAGAACCTATGCATTCATGTCGTAATGGTCATTGTTTTTCACTTTACATTCACAAAGGTTTTAATTACGAGGACTAGTACATCTTTGTGATAAGCATTAAAGAAGATCCCACACTTCGGTTTTATTCGGTGTAATTTTAGTGATTTGTGTTTTTCTAATTGGAATCTAGCCACTAATCATATGGGTAATTTGTGTTTTACTTATTGGAATCTAGCCACGTAATCATATGAGAAGATTTGTAATGTTATGGAATTAAAATTTATAATATTAAATGTAAAAATGATTTCAAATATTTAAATTACATTATTAAAACTTTTAAAATATATATATATTAAATAATTTACAACTCAATATAGATTCTAATAACCATATAAACTTTATAATCAAGGAAAAGTTACAATATAAATGTGGCTTATATTGGAATATTATGTCACCATGAGATTTGAAGTCAAGTGGGGACGTTACTTCCAATTTCTTAAGACAATGACAATTATGTCACAATGGGATTTGAAGTCGAGTGGGGACGTTGCTTCTAATTTCTTAAGACAATGACAAAATTTACTTATTAGTAATTTTGTTGCACTTTTAAATAAATAAATAGATTTGTTACATTTTTTGAGTGAGTAGATAAATTTAGTGTGAAAAATTAGTTTAATAGTTGAATTTGTATTTTATACCAGGAATTTGATAAATTAATTTAATGGTTGTTTAATTAATTTAATGATTGGTTTTAAATTTCATATAAAAAATTTGAGATATTTATAAATTAATTTCCTTTATTAAATATTTCATTTTAAGAATTAGTATAATTATAAAAAAAAATTATCGGGAAAAAATTAACAAGTCATTTTACACATATATTAAAGTGTATATATTTTAATATAAACACATTAATTAATCATATTCCTAAATTTTGTTGATGACATTCAATAATACTTTATCAGTTGTTTTATTTTTGTGATGAAATATTTATGTCTTTATTGTTTTTTACTTTAATTTAGCTATATTTGAATGTTTTAGTTTATAGACGAAATAGTCTTTTTCACGGAATCGAAAATACAATTTCAAACTAGAATGTGATTTTTATGTTATTTAAAATACATTTATGAATGCATAAATGCATTTAGACACTCGAATTCTAAAGATTAAACATCTTAAACCCAAGTTTCTAAAAATCTCTTCCATCTCTGCCAGATTTTGATTTTAAAAAACGTCGTGAAAAAAAAGACCATTTCATCTATAAATCGGACTATGCTTAACTAAACAATAAGTACTAGCTACCATGTAACCCTTGTTTTTATTATTTTTCTAAATTAAATCAAATATTATAACTTTTTATTATATGAAATCTCATTTAACTTATCACCACAACAATTCTTCTTATTGATTTGCTTCTAAATATAATAAAAATATAATTTTATTAATTATAAATTTTATTCCTATAATTTTAAAATAATTCTTGAAGAATTAATATCATTATTACTATAAGAATTGATGATTTCTTAATTCTATAAATTAAAAATAATAATAATAATAATAATTATTGTAGAAACTGATGATTTATTAACAACAACAACAACAACGTGTTTGACACATTCTATGATCTTAAAAAAATCTATTAGTTCTGTCGTCCTTGTAATATACCAAATATGGAAATTATTAAATTTTCTCTCATTCAAATAAGTTAACCTAAACAATTAATAAATCTAAAGGATTTTAAAATATTAAATCCTAAGAACATAAACTCTAAGATTAATAAACCTAAGGGATTAATATTATAAACCCAATGGATTATGAACTAAAGGGATCAATATTAAAACCTAATATTAATATTATAAACCATAGGCTTAATATTAAACCCTAGGAATATAAGCCCTATGATTAATATTAGAAACCTTATGATCAATATTATAAACACAGTGGATTAATAAACACAATGCATTAATATTAAAAACCCGAGGTATTATAAATCCAAGAGAATAACATTAAACCCCGAGATTAATATTAAACCCTAGGAAAATAAACCCTCAAATTAATATTATAAACTTTAGGATTAATATTATAAACCCAAATTGCCGACGGGTGGCACTCTTGCCTTTGCTCTGTTTTATTTTATGCTATGTGTCTATGTTTTGGGTCTCTGGTTATGGGTCTGGTCTCAGTTCTCGTTTTGTATCGGTGCGAGCCAACCTGTTCTTGATCTGCAGCAACAACTCTTGGTTTGGCGAGTTTTGTTTTGCCTCATTTTTGTCCATGGCGGGTATGACAGAATGTTTACCAGTAAAGCCATTGCAGGCGATAGTAATGCTGTGTTAGACTCAGAACATAATTATTTTTTTTGTGTGTCAGGGTCTAACAAATCATGTTTTGAAGTCTTTTAATCTTGAAAGGGCAGATAGCAAGATATGTATGTCTCAGAATCTCTGGCTGAGGGCTGGCCTCTGCCCCCTCTGAGGTTTCGACCTCCATGTACATATTTTTCTCTTTTTTAATAGAATTAGTATTTACGCAGAAAAAAAATATTATAAACCCAAAAAATTAATAATAAATTTAAGGAATTAGTAGACCTAAACAATTAATAATATAAATTCAATGTATTATCGATGAAAGGGAATAATTTTAAACTAAAAAATTAGTATTATAAATATAAGATATTGATAAACCCAGGGATAAATATTTTAAACTTTTTTAAATTTATTAATTGTTTAGATTTAAAATCTCTTAGATTTATTAGTTGATTAAGTTTAAAATCCATCCGATTCTTTCAGTGTAAAATCCCTTAAATTTAATTATTTAAATTTATTATTATCATAAAAATCCATGATTTATTAATTTTATAAGTTAAATAATAATAATAATAATTATTATAAGAATCGATGATTTATTAATGACATAAATTAAAAAATAATAATAATGTGTTTGACACATTCCATGCTATTTAATTTTTTTATTAATTATTTCGTCATTGCAATAGACATAGGACAGATCAGCCAAAGAGGGAAATTAGTTTTATGTAATTAAATAAATATCATTTATCTTTTCTCATGCACGACGCAATAAGCCAACATCTAGGTATACTTTCAAAATCATGTATCCACGACATGCTGCGTGTCCTTAGATTCCAATCATGACTCACAAAATCATGTTGTGTAATATTTAATTTTTAAATCATTCCAATTTCATTTTATTTAATGGTGTCTTATAACGATTTGATATCAAGCTGCAAAATTTTCATCGATATTTTATTTTTTTGAATTTTTTTGGTTATAATTTAAACTGACTTATTTTTTATTAAAATGTTATATATATATATATATTTATTTATTTATTTATTTATTTGGTTCGGTAGTTAATTTTTATTGCATTAAATATATTTTTAAATATATAAATAGATTTAATGTTTTGAAAAATTTATGAGGTATTTTAATTGTGTAGATTTTATAATTTAATTTTTTTATTTTAACTATAGTTATCAAATTCAAATTCCAATTTGAATTAGATTTGAGTGTCTTATAAATATCTAAATTTATCAATATTTATTTTTATTTTATTTTAAAGTTGAAATAAACATTTATTCAAATTCAATGAACTATATTTACAGATAGTTTAAAAAATTAAATTTGTCAAAATTCAACAATAATAAAGACTAACAAAGAATAGTGTAAGAAGACAAACATTTTCATGGTAAACCATTGAAAATGAACCTCTGTAATTGAATTCCAAGCCAATAATGATTGTTTTGCAGTAAACTTGGTAATAGCTATCATCCAAAAGAACAATGGGAATGTTGAAAATGCACTTTAAGATTTTTTTTCAATTTTTATTATGTTTAGAGGCACATTCTACAAGCCAGTGTAAGGAAGATGTGTGATTCGTCAATGCTTAACCTTGAGTAGACATGTGTTCCTTTTAAAACAAAAGTACAATATTAGACATGTTTAAAATTAATAAATTCAAAAAAATACAGATTAGATCTAGTTTTAATTAAAAGTAATATAATGCAGTACTAGAAAAGAGAAAAAAAGAAAAGAAAAAAACAAACAAACATTTTACTATGGACTAAGGGCTTTATAAGTCTTTGGGGATTCCTTGCTAGTGGTCAATTGGATTCAAGGAAGATAGATGATTCACCTTTTAGAGGTACAAGAAAAGAGAAAAAAAGAAAAGAAAAAAACAAACAAACATTTTACTATGGACTAAGGGCTTTATAAGTCTTTGGGGATTCCTTGCTAGTGGTCAATTGGATTCAAGGAAGATAGATGATTCACCTTTTAGAGGTACAAGATCTGGTACTACATGTGAAAGAGGTAATTTCTATTTTTCAATACTCTATAAACCACATCAGAAAGATGTTAATAAAAAAAAAGGTATAAGTGTACCCCGTAGAGAATTAAATAAATAGGATGATGAATTATCAAGAAAAGGTATAAGTGTACTCGCTAGAGAATTTCTTATGGTTAAGGTTACACAAAGCTAAATCCATGAATTTAGGTAAAACATATGAGACAACAAGGACGAAATTTTTACTATGTTTTTGTTGATAAATAAGATGTAGTCAAATATAAGAAAGAGTTGGTTATGTTTAAAAGTTATAATTTTTTTAGTGTAAAGTCAAGTTTCAATTATGGAATCAATTAATATAATTAACTTATAAGGAAAATTTTGATAGAAAGTTAAAGAAATCTAACATGTAAAAGTATTTGAAAAATATATTTTATAATTTTCTATTTATATTTTTTTCAAATTCAAAGCATATAATTTTCTATTCAATATATTTAATCATTTTAAATGGTAATGGTAATGGTTTAATCATTTTTGAAATTAAACTTCTCTTGATAAACTAAAAAAAATAAATCAATACTTTAACTACATTGAAACTATATTACATTTAGTGTTATTTAAAAATTTAAGACTCTTTAAAAACAGTTACTACTTCTATACAAATTCAAGGGAAACGAACATTGCACCTGAGTAGGAAGTTGCTTCATAAATCGTGTAAAGAATCCACATCGGTAAATGCCCTTTGAGAGAATATATTTATATGGTGTAAAACAATCAAGTTGAAAAAAAGGTTAAGTAAATTAAAATGTGTGACTACTTTTATTTAAACTCAAAAGTAAAAGAGGGAGAGGAACATGGTTAAGTATATTTTTATAAGGTGTAGAATAATCAGGCTAGATGCATTTTAATTTTAGATTTATTAAGTAGGGAAAGATATTAAAATTTTTAAGATGTAATTTTCTTTTATGTAAATTTAAAAAAAAAAAAAGAGTATTTTGAAAAATTTGATTTTTTAAGTAATTGATAAATTTAAAATTAAGATGTATGTATGTTGTTTAATAATATTAATTATATTTATATAAAATTATATTTTTATATTTATATTTTTAAATTTATTAAAACTCTGATTTTATATATATGTGTGTTGGGGTATTTTTCTTTAACATGTTTTAATATTTTTTTAATTGTTTTTAAATCTGATATGTATGGTATTTACGATATGTAGAAATAAATAGATACATAGTTTATTGTAATACTATATTTTTTATGCTTATTAATTAAATTTAAATATGAAGTTCTATTACAACAATATTTATCGAAGTATTATAAGTCATTATGTTACTAGCAAGGATTTGAATCTAGGTGGGGAAGATAACAACCATTTTACCCAACCGCCAGAGATAATCCCAATTGACATCATGATATATATATATATATATATATATATATATATATATATATATATATATATATATATATATATAACCTCAAAATTGCACAATACATCAATCCACATAAGCACAATACATGATCATATATTTACTACAATCCTAGTATTAAATCCAAGGATTGTTCATGGACTTTTTCTTTTTTCCTTTTCTATTACAAATGTCAATCCATTCTAAGGAGTTTTCAGGAACCAATGTAGATGAGACAATGACAACATTTCTTTGAGGCAGTTCCATTGCGAAAGGTTATTCCATATTTGTTATTTCCTTGTCGCTATTCAAGTGATATGACTCGTGGATGCACTTATACCAACTCATTGCTCAAGCCAAAATTATGGCTGAGTCTCTTCCATTTTTAGTCAAAGGATGGCCCTCCTCTGTTAAGGGATGAGATGGCACCTCATGAGGCTGAGCTCAGTCTAAAGGATTTGTTTTAGTAGTAATTGTCATCTATTGTTGTGATTTGTCTTGCTCCTGAGCTAAAGTATTCTTGAAACCTTTTGTTCCCTTTGGATCTTGCCATCCATCATTTTTTTTCTAAGTATCTGGGTGAGGATAGGACCCTTGTGAAAAAGGTTAGGCATGTTGAAGATGATTAGGCTATTGACATGTCCTGCAACGAAAGGTAGTGTTTTCGTAATCCGCCAATTGTGAATCAACCCTACCCCTCCACTTAAGAAGGATTTTATCAGGCATCCCTTTACCAAGGTTTGTTTCGACACATATGCAAGCATATGTGATGATTCATTTCGAAATCCTTTCAATGTCTATTTTGATGAAACTACCTAGTAAGTTTCCCACATCAACTAAGATATCAGGTTGTGTCAAATAGATGTGTAGGTTAGGAAGCCTAACTGAAACTGGAGTTGTCAAAGTTGTCTTGGAAAGAGGATTAAAATCAGGAAACCATGGTTGGAATGAGAGACAAGAATGATCCCAAAACCAAGGTCCATAATAAAAAACCTTTTGTTGGTCCTCTAAATTTCTGAAGAGCACCACAAAGAATCCTTTTGAGTAAAAATGAGGCTCTAAATTTTGAGGCCTATTTTGTTTTACCCATTCCCTAAGAGCATATGTCGATGGCCAAAATTCATTAAAATGGAAATAATCACTTAAAGTTCATAATCTGCATCCATGAAGTTAGTTATAAGGTTATTCACTTTAAGAGATGGAATGTCCGCTACCCAATCCAAAATGAATGTTAGCCCTAAGAGATATTAAGGATTTAGAGGCGAAAGTCCTGACTTTAGGGCATCCTTAAAGGACTTGGCTTGGGAGGAGGAGGATGCACCCCTTCCTTTGGTCCCACCTCTTAATCTTGAGATTAAATAAATAGAGGCATCCTTAATTATGTTGCATTCTATAATGGATTTCAGGTCTTGTAGCTACCTTCCGCCATGTAGGAGCTTGATACTGCTAGAGGGGATTTGCAACCGATCCTAAATTTTGGCATCAAGTGAAGAGACAAGATCTAAGACTTTAACCAACAGATAGAAGGAACCCCTTGAGAATGGTCTCACAAAGACTGTAAAATCCACTAGATCTAGATTAAAAACTCATCCTAGATGTAGGAAAGACTCTATAGTAGATAAGAATTTCCTTGATAATTAAGATCTTGAGGTAGGGCAGGTTTCATCAGACCCTCCTTTGAAAGAAAACTAATGGCCTCTGAAATTATAGATTTGTTGGCAGCATAAAAAATGACATTGAAATCAAACTCTCTAAGAGGATTTCCAATTCCATAAGCCTGCAAGTCCCCAATAGCACCAGTGATAGAGGTTGGCTCAAAGGTATCAACAGGAGATATAGGATTGGTTGCGACAGTGGCAACAAGAACATCATCAATGGCTAGCTCGAAGGTAACAAAAATAGAACTAAGATTAGCCATGATGGCGGTGACAATATCAGTGATAGAGGCCGACTTGGGAGATCTAATTTGGTTAAGCTTTGTGACCTCTGCTAGCAACTTAGGGATATGATCTGTTTCAATTGTAGGAGAAGCAACTACTAATGTGACAACCATTTTCGATCTCTCGATCTTCTTCCTTTCAAAATATTTTAATTTTTAATTATATGTTTATTAATTAAATTTATTAAGTTTTTATGATTATTAATTATAATTATACTTTTTACTTTTTATTATCTTTTTTATTGAGTCGGAATTATGTTTTACTATTATTATTTTTTGATATAATACTTCACTTTAAGGACACTACAACATCTCTCTCATATTGAGTCAACATTTAAATATTTACATTCATTTACAACTGTGGCAACAACTCCCCTGATATTGAGTTGTGGAACGCCTCTCGACACAATTAAAATAATTATTCTCATTATCAATTAGACACTAAATTATAATAAAATTTATCGCTTTTGAATATTAGCCACCAAATTATAATAAACATCATCATCTAAATAAATAAATAAAAGCCAAAAATCTCATACAAATCAAATTAAAACCTAATAATTTAATGCAATTCGAACAATATTAATACTACTTTACAATCCATCATTACATTTTATTTTTAAAATTTTTGACTTTCCTTTTTAATTAAATTAAATTTTTAATAATTATTTAGTTATTTCCTAATTAAATTAATAACTATTTTATTTTATTTTATTTCCATATTAATTAATTAATTTAATTTTAATAGTTTTTAGGTTTATAATAATAAATAAAATACCACTAAAAAAACCTACACATTCAAAATCATTATAATTTTTGAAAAGCAAAAATGTTACTTCATAAACTTCTTCTTAAATTTTCGCTTATCAAAACATTACTCAAACTAATAAATAAACTCTTAAAATGCCTATAAGTCTTTAATGATATTCTACTTTATTTGAATTAGAATTATTTAAATCGTTCCACCTCTTCCCATTTCATATAATATAAATGAGGAACCTTGTTGTGACTCAAAATGAAGTGCTATAATCTTTATTACTACACCACCTCCATCGAGCATTCTTTATAACTGATGGCAATAATATTCTGTGAAGAGTTACACCCTATATAAAGATATAGATATAAATATATTATAAGTTAGATACTTTTATATTAATATGGTATTAAAAAAAGTTTACCATTAATGTGTTTTATCGCTGGCCAAAATTGAAATTAGGTTATTGAAAACTTTGAAAACCTTAAATTAGCATTGAGAGGATATAATATTATTAGAATTATGTCTAATATGTTGGTAAAGATTTTGTTAGGCCTTTATAATATTAGTGATTCCCCATTACTATTGTCATTATAGTCCTTATTGTTATTATTGTGCCCTTATTGTCCCTATATTGTTATTAGTGTGCCCCATAGAAACCCACTATTGTTATTGTTGTGCCCTTATGTTATTACTGTTATGTCGGCTTGATTATATTGTGACTCCTTAGACTCCTATATATAGAAGGGAGGTTTAGTCATTTGTATCATCCAAGAATTGTTCATTTATGTAATTTAAAAAAGGTTGCCCCTTCGAAGAGGTTGAATTCTAATGCGTTGATCTATCTTTTTTATCTTTTTGTGAGCTAGTTTCATAACATTTGGTATCAGAGGTTTAGATTCTAGGGTTTCGTTGTTCCAAACAGATCATCGTGGAATTTTCGCTATAACTTTTGTTCTGTGATGTCTCAGAAGTTAAAAAAAAAACTCATTTGAGCCGAAATTGTTCTGAACTTTAGGTCCGAATTTCAAAGCTTGTCTCGCTATATTTTCGGAGATATGATTTGAGGAAGTTATGGTTTTTGCAGACTCCCAAATTACATTCCAAACAGGTGGCCTGGGGAAAATCGTCATAACTTTTGTTCTGAGCATCAAATTGAAATTTAGTAAGAGGTTTCAGAAAGAGGACGACATGTAGTTTTCTGTATATCAGTTTCAGGTACTAAGGTCGAAACAGTGACACGTGGCACTTCGTACAAGTTCACTCTACTAAACTAGTATATAATTAGGTCACCGTGGGAGATTTGGCATAACTCTTCCTTGGAGAATCCAATCTTGATTAGACTTGCGGGGTTAGAAAGAGGACTGAAGGGGCTACTGCAGGACACAATTTCAGATATTAGATATCCATAGTTACAAGGATACAACAGATTCAATATCAAGCTCTTATAAAGTGAAAAAAATGGTGTGTAGTTTTTTTTTAAATTTTGCATAAGATTGGTTTGAAAAATTAGCTTGAAGGAATTCAAAGGGAACAGTGAAGAATTATTAGCATTAATTGATGCCCCGAAGAAAGAAAATGGAAACACCTAGTAAGCAACTTGAAAGCTCTAGCATGACTCGTGAAGAAGAGGAAGAAATGCAACATGATATATCAAAATTACAAGACCAAGTACAACAAATTTCACTCTCACAAAAGGTAACTAAAGCCAAGATGAATGGCGTGGAAGCTAATATGAATGGCGTGCAAGTTAATATGGATGGCGTGGAAGTTGAGATGGCATGGAAGCTAAGATGGATGGCATGGACGCTAAGATGGAAGAATTGAAGATAAATTTGAATAAGTTTCTACAATAAATGGCCACTAATGGTGAAAGGGTAGTAAATGAAACTCATGATGAGAACAGAAGAAATGTTAATCATGATTTCATAGACTCTAATGTTGGATTGTAGACCCACCATGTTCCAAAAATCGATATGAGGAAGTTTGATGGCAAGGATCCCAGAACATGAATACTACAGATGGAGCAATTTTTCGATCTCCATAATGTGCAAAACACACAAAAAGTACGTATTGTAACTTTATATTTGGAACCAAATCAGTTTGTATGGTATTGATGGCTTTGCTTTCGTAAACAAATTGTCACTTGGGGAATTTTTACGGAAGAAATTATAGCACATTATGAGAATACAAAAAGCAACACCTTTTTTAGCCAATTGATAAATCTCAAACAAAAGGGTTCAATGAGGGAGCACATTGAGAACTTCCAAAAATTGAACATAAGGGTAAAAGATATTCCAGAGGAGCATATGATTGATGTGTTCATAGGGACTTTAAAGGATAATATTCAACTTGAGGTTCACCTTTGGGAACCTAATTAATTGGAGAAGACATTCAGGTTAGCAAGAAAAATGGAAAGAAAAATTATGGCAACCAGGAAGCCTACCACTCACAACTATAAAGATGGAAGTGTTGTTGCCCCTAGCCTTCCACAACCTACAAGTTTGACACCACAAAAATTGGAAGAAAAAAGAGAAAATGGACTTTGTTATAGTTGTGATAGAAAATACACTAAAGGTCGTAAGTGTGCTGAGAAGAAATTATTCTACATATATTGTGAAGAGGAGGAAGAAAAGGAATAAGAAATGTTAAAAGAAGAGGATATACTCTAGGAACAAAACCTAGATAAAGAAGAAATGAATCCGACCATATCTTGTAATGCATTGACTAGAATTACCACTCCTCAAACTATCAAGATAGAAGGCCATATAAAGAAGAAAAAGGTAATAGTGTTGATTGATTCCGGAAGTACCCATAATTTTATTCATTGTAAGATAGCCAAGGAATTGAATTGCTTCTTATATCCAGCACCAGAGTGTCAAGTGATGGTTGCAAGTGGAGGAACCATAAATTTCTCTGGAAAGTGCCATAACATCAAGCTATCCATGGGAGAATATGTATTGAATAGCCCAATGCTTTCCATTCCAATGGGTGGTGCTGATGTTGTACTAGAAGTCCAATGGCTACAATCCTTGGGTACAATAACTTTTAATTTTCAAGAACTTTTCATGAAATTTTTTGCTGAAGGAAAGGAATTTGAATTAAGTGGTATTATAGGGAAACTGGGAAAGATAATCAGCTCTAACGGTATGACAAAGTTTCTAAATAAGGAACAACGAGACGTAATTTCACAATTATGTTCGCTAGAGGTTCCCACATCGAAATCATTTATTTCTCCAGATCTCCAAAAAGTCTTAGACTATCATTCCAAAGTATTTGAGACTCCCAAAGGCCTCCCACCTATTCATGATCATGATCATGTTATTCATTTGATTCCAGGAAATGTTCCTCCAAACATCAAGCCATACAAATATCCCTATGCCAAAAAGAGTGAAATTGAACGTATGGTTGTAGAAATGCTAGAGGCTGGTATAATTCAACCCAGTCAAAGTTCTTTCTTTGCTCCAGTATATTGGTGCACAAGAAGGATGGATCATGGCACATGTGTCCAGATTATAGGGAGCTCAACAAACTTACTATTAAAGATAAATTTCCCATTCCTGTCATTGATGAATTATTGGATCAATTGCATGGATCAATTTACTTCACCAAGTTGGATCTTCGTTCAGGATATCATCAAATCAGAATGAATATTGAAGACATTCCAAAAACAACATTTAGAACTCATGAGGGTCATTATGAATTTTTGGCCATGCCTTTTGGCCTTACTAATGCACCTTCTACATTTCAAGGTTTGATGAATTCCATTTTCAAACCCTTCCTTAGAAAATTTGTGTTAGTATTTTTTGATGATATACTAATCTACAACAAGCCTTGGAAGTATCATGTTCAACATGTTGATAGGGTGCTAAAACTATTGGAGGAGAAACAATTATATGCAAAAAGCTCCAAATGTTTCTTTGGAGTACAAGAGGTGGAATATCTAGGTCATGTTATATCTCATGAAGGTGTTAAGGTAGACCCTAGCAAAATTAAAGCCATTAAGGAATGGAAAATGCCCACATCCATAAAGCATCTGTGAGGATTTCTCAGGTTGACATGGTATTATCGCAAGTTTGTTAAGAATTATGGGAGAATAGTAGCACCTCTAACAACATTATTAAAGAAATATGCATTTTCATGGACTCCATAAGCAACAAAGGCCTTCGAACATCTTAAAGAGGCAATGTGACAAGCACCGGTCTTAACTACGCCGGACTTCACAAAAACCTTTGTTGTGGAATGTGATGCTCCAGGAAATGGAATTGGTATTGTTTTAATGCAAGATGAAAGACCCATTACTTTCGAAAGTCATCCAACTAAAGGAAAGTATTTACACAAAGATATTTATGAGAAGGAAATGTGGCAATACTACATGCACTTAAGAAATGGCGACCCTACGTAATGGGAAGACACTTCAAGGTAAAAACGGATCATGATAGTCTTAAATACTTTTTAGAACAAAGATTATCCTCTGAAGAGCAACAAAAATGGGTCACAAAGATGTTAGGTTATGACTTTGAAATCATCTACAAAAAAGGGAAGCAAAATGTTGCGACAGATGCACTCTCAAGAAAGGATGAGGATGTGGAAGCATTGTTGTGCGCCATTTCTATTACCCAACCAGATTGGATAAATGAAGCAAGGGATGAATGGAAGAATGACGAATAAGTGTGGGCACTCATTCAAAAGTTACAACAAGATCCCAGTACATCTGATACATTTAGCTAGAAAAATGATTCGTTATGGTACAAAGATCGCTTATACGTATGTAAGAATTCCCAACTCAAACAAAATATTCTTATGGAATTACACACCTCTCCCTTAGGAGGGCACTCAGGATTTTTAAAAATTTACCACAGAGTTAAGAAGGAATTTTTTTGGGATGGCCTTAAATCAGATATTCAAAATTTTGTGGCAGAATGTTTGGTTGTCCAACAAAATAAAGTTGAAACAATTAAGATCCCAGGACTATTACAACCTTTATCCATTCCAAGCTAATGTTGGGAGGAGGTTTCAATGGATTTTATCACAGGTTTACCCAAGTCCGAAGGAAAGAGTGTCATCATGGTGGTAATTGATAGACTTACCAAGTATGCACACTTTTGTGCATTATCGCATCCATTTAAAGCCAGTACAGTTTCTAATGCATTTATGGAAACAATTTAAAAGCTACATTGGAACCCAAAGATTATTGTAAGCGACAGAGATCCCATTTTCACTGGAAATTTTTGGACAAAATTATTTTCTTTTGTCAGTACTTAGTTAGCTCATAGCTCATCTTATCATCCTCAATATGATGGGAAGATTGAGATAGTAAACAAATGTTTGGAAGGATATCTTCATTGCTTTGTATATGATAAACAGACACAATCAGTCAAATGGTTGCCTCTAGCTAAATGGTGGTATAATACTTCCTTCCATACTGCAGCAAAAATGACCCCATTTATGGCACTTTATGGATATCATCCACCATCCATCACATCATATTTAAGAGAAAATTCTAAGGCTCAAGCAATGGAACATCACATCGAGCATCAACAACAAGTTCTCCAACTCTTAAAGGATAGCCTCACGTTGGCACAGAATAGAATGAAACAATAGGCAGATCAACATCGCAGCGAAAGAAGTTTTGGTGTAGGTGACTGGGTATTCCTACGACTACAACCATATAAAAAAATGTCCCTCAAGCAAGCTAAGAAGGATAATAAATTATCACCAAAGTATTATGGTCTGTAAAAGGTGTTGCAAAAGATTGGCACTATGGCATACAAATTGGAGCTTCCTGCAGCTTCCCGAGTGCACCCAATTTTCCATGTTTCATGTTTAAAGAAGGTTATAGATGAGAAGTTCATCATTCAAACAATATTGCCAGAACTTTACGAGGAAGGAAAAATCATATTGGAACTGGAAGCAGTCACAGAAACAAGAACTCAACAACTACGAAATCGATCAATTTCGGAGTATCTCATCAAGTGGAAGAACTTATCCGCTGAAGATTCCACATGGGAGGATGAGAATTTTATACAGAAGCATCTAGAACTACTCAAGCGTTGAGGACAACACTTTTCGGAAGGAGAGGGGCATGTTAGGTCCCTATAATACTAGTGATTCCCCCATTACTATTGTCATTGTAGCTCTTATTGTTATTATTGTGCCCCTATTGTCCCCATATTGTTATTAGTGTGCCCCATAGAAACCCACTATTGTTATTGTTGTGCCCTTATGTTATTACTGTTATGTCGGCTTGATTATATTGTGACCCCTTAGACTCCTATATATAGAAGGGAGGTTTAGTCATTTGTATATTCATTTGTGTAATGTAAAGGAGGTTGCCCCCTTGAAGAGGGTGAATTCTAAGGCGTTGATCTATCTTTTCTATCTTTTTGTGAGCTGGTTTCATAACAGATTCAAAACTTTATAGAAAGTAAATAGAACTAAAAAAAAAACGGAACTAATTGTAGAGGACACCAGAAAGAATGATTACATAGAGTAGCACATATGATTATTGTAGAGAGAGTCAATAAAAGGCTTACCAAATTTGGTCTAGAGATCTTGGAAACCTTGATATATGAAACTTTGGGGTTACATTGTCGATGTCCCACTCTACATCCTCTTCAATGATAATTGGGTTAGAAGAGGTTCCCTAGGAGTCCATGGTTTCCTCTCCTTCTACTAAGTAATACTTATTGTTGGCTTACCAATCTGCCACCTCAGTTATGATGCCAAAAACAACCTTGTAGAAAACCTCAAACTTGGCTTCAAATAGCATGAACCTATCCAAAATTTCCTAGTATTAATCTCCTCATTCCTCAACCACTTGGAAAATAAGGGCCTCGGTGAGCCAATACTACTCAATTTCTTAGAAAACTTTGGTGTCTCTGCTCCTCAAGAAACTAGAATCAAAGAACCAACCCTAGAAATCTTGTTCAATTTTCTCTTTAACCACTTTTTTTCAATTTTTAGGACAATGTCCTCCACAACGTCCACCTATTTTTCTTTGTACGATCTATAGGGAAGAGGATTTCTCCCGAGTTTTAGAGGCATGGGTACCATGTGCATACATTATTACCATGTAAGGGAAGAATTTCAATTAGGGAGTAAGCATCTCTAATTAGCTCAACATCATAATCAAACAAGCTCATAACCCTAAATCATGTATACCATTTATCCTTGTTATGTCTTCCTACTTACTTGACATAATATGTGGAAAGAATTCCTTTACCAAGTTATAACTCACTTGGAAAGTTTAAAATCCATTAGTCCACATGTTCTTTGATATTTTATGGAGTAACAAGTATAAATCTCTAACTTCTTTATAACACAATCTTATGTTTGGACAAGAATGCCCTAGACTATCCAAACGCGCAAAGAAAATCTTAATACATAGAGGTAATTGGTATTTTAAATAGGATCACACTTATATTAGGATATATGGCGCCACTAGTCTTTCTCATCTCTTATATTTATGCCTCTTAAAAATATATTGAATTTCTTAATGAATAGGAAAATAGTTGGAAAGGAAACTCTATATAAGAAGCACCAAGGAAATGACATCAAAATAAGGACAATTTTTTTTTTCCAAACTCTTATCCCCACCTTGGCTTGAGGAATATTGTTGGCTAGAAACACACATATTTTTTAGGGTAAGGACAACATGCCTTACAAGTGTGCTTCTTATAAAGTCTCAATATATCAAGTGCTTTTTCTCAATTCTCTACTGTCCCTCCTCGTGATTGGATATTGAAAATGTCATATGAATGAATACTTCCCTGATGTTTTCTTTGATGGAGCCATAAGGGAATCCCCCAAATGAAGGAGTTGAGGGAACCATTTTTCTCTCCCAAGACTATTTCTTCTCATTCAAAGTATGAATTGTTCATGCTTTAAACAACTATAGCTAAATCACATTTATTTTACACACATATACAAATATAAAAACTTTGAAGAAAATAAGTTGTTTAAGGATGGATTAGGGCTGAAAGAAGAAACCTAGGAGATCGATGAGTCCCATCAAGAACACCTTACTTCTTATCTTAATGTTTCCTAATTTAAATTTCTCTCTATTTTAAAGATGACATATGATTGTCCTGAATTTATTTTGAGTTGTTTGGTAGCACTTTATTGGATCTTTTATTCTATTCACCTATGTTAATTATCTATAGAGTGTAGATGGCATCTTTTAAGCATTGCGTAACCCCAAATTTGCATAAAGCATTGAAAATTTCTTCACTACTATTAATTATACACATAGGCATAAAACATATAAATAATTCTTTGAAGCAAACTACATGGTGAGTTGAAGCAAACTACATGGTGAGTTGAAGCAAACTACGTGCTCATTTCGTTTTAAATCCCTCAGAGATAGCTTGAAACACCTTATAGTATTCTACTATTTGTAATTTGTTTACCTTTAACAAAGTAGGTTTAGATCCCATTTAGATTTTATTTTTCTTATATCTATATATATTCTTCAGAAGAATTGTAACGACTTGGGCTAGATCCCAATTTTATTAATACAATTTCAATATATATATGGAGAGAGAGAGAGAGAGAGAAATGGGTATTGAAATTGTATTAATAAAATTGGGATCTAGCCTAAATCATTACAATTCTTCTGAAGACAAGGGCTACCTTAATTACTTGAAGGTTTGGGATAAAGCACGTAGGATCATCTCAAAACCTTACATGAGGACCCCACTGTACAAAAAAATTGTTTTCACTCCAACTAAAATCTTTCCAAAATACTCCTAAAATCCAAATATATTTGCATCCCATTTTCAACATAAATTCATTTTAACTTGGATTGACTACTAGTGCACCTTGGAGAGATACTTTTCATCCTTTTTCCAACTAGGGTCCAACCCATGTTTTCTAAAAAATCCATCTTATCACCTTCCTTTGTGTGATCTCTATTAACATCTTCATTTTTTGAGACCAATGAAGACTCTTCTGCAACCACTTGGTCTACCCAATGAGGAACCTTTTGAACTTGATCCCTAAAGGGACATCCTTAGGAAAAATGGGGCTTGGTACATTCTTGCCTCTGACCATGTTTGAGTGCTCTACAACAAAAGCCTTTTTCCCACTAGAGTTCTCTTGAGAAATTCTTGGAGAATCAATTGAATTTTTTATTTTTAATTGAAATTATGGGAGCCTTTGCATTAGTGCTTATCTTTTCTTGATTTTCAAACAATTTGTTTCATTTGCAACTTTTCCTCTTTGTGAAAGCTGGAGGAGGATCCTCCTTTGAGATTGAATAGTGATAAAAATTGGAAACCTCCCACCATCAATGATTTCAACTTGGTTTCTTTTCTTTATTCATCCTTTCTTTGAGGAAATATTTGAGGATATGACAAGTCTCATAACATACTCTAAAATGAAAAGAGATATTTTCATAGTGCATCTTTTGCATCCATGAGAATCCAGGACCAGCTAACTTTATTTCTATAGGAAATCCATTACTAAAATCCATATCCACATATATGTAAGCATATGTGGGCTTCAAATAAATTCTTGTGTCTTCACTTTGGTAACATAATTTTCCTAAGGCATTACCAATTGCAATAAAGGAGTCAAGGTTCCACAAATGCAATGGAAGGTTGGGGATCCTTACCGAAACCAAAGAAGATGGAATTGAGGCTGTGAGTGGGTCGAAGGAGGGAAACCAAGGCTACATAAAGAGCCCTGCAGTTCCCCTGAACCATGGACCAAATCCAACAGTCAAAGCTTTGTCTTCAACTTTGTTAAAAAATGATATTAAAAAACCTCTAAACAGAGGGTAGATGTTCATAACATCTGAGATTAACAATTTTCACTACTCAAAAATCCAAGAGTGGAGGTCAACCATCTTTGGCCACATACCGTTGAACCTGCATATTAATCCATCTTCTGAAAAAATGTAGCCTCACATGTACACTCAGCCATAAGTGAAACCTCAATCACAGGGGCTTCAAGAACATGGACCACAATAGAGTGGGATCTAGAGACAAGGTTTTAAAAATCATGCAAAGAAGACAATCCTGAAGCACGACATCCTGAAGCAAACGTCACGACATCACATAAATTCAGAGGAGATGTCGCTAGTTGAGAGCATTCCTAGCTTGAAGGGAGAATGACGCTTGAAGAACAGGGAATTAAAACCAAGTGCTAGTGAAAATGAAAAAAGAAAATCCCAATTTAATTTTGTCCTTGAATTAAATTAGGAATAAAATTTTAATTACACATCTCATGACAACTTTTATTAGTTAACTAAGTTAATTTTACTTATTTGGCTCAGTTAATTCGAGTTGAGGGTCTAACTTGAGTCATGTAAAGTGTCTCCTACTTTATAGGATCTCTGGTTGAGTTTAGTTTGAGTTGTAATTAATTAATTTAGTTTAACTGAGTTAAAGTCAGTTAAATTAGTTCCAACCCTTGGAGGAACTAGTGGGAGGTATAGTAGTGTGGTGCTTCTTGTGGTGATCAACTAGTTAACTGATGATTCACTCATAAATCACTCATGCATGTCATATTTGAGAGTTACCTAGTTGAGGTTTGAGTTCAGAGACAATGTACTATCAGTTGTATAATCATCTGAATTGTACAGGCAATGCATGTAGTCAGAGGAAAGGATATGATGGAATGCGCAATTCTTTTGAGGAATTTCCCTAATTAATATGGGGTTATTTCCCAAGAAAACAATGCAAGGAAATAGGGACTTAGGAAAGAGAGAAATTGGTTAAGTATTGTCCTAGGCTTGTCTAGGAAGCTGTGAGACAGATACAGATATTGCAGAGGTTGCTCGGGCTCGAGAAAAGCATTGTAATCTTCTCATATTTTCTGACTAATGCAATATACAGATAGTAGGGGTTTTTAGTTGTGGCTTTCCCTAGGAAATAATTATGTAATGTGTTGATTGGATTCTTTCTCTTGTATGCTTTGTGATTTCGTGATTGTTTAATTGTTTCCGCTGATGAGTAGAGTAGATTCAAGTCTATTGTTTTAGTAAATTACAATTATCAGTTTGAATCTATAAGGAATTTTTACATGATATCGGAGTAGAAATCACTCTAGAAGAGGAGAATATGAGTTTTTCTTTTGCAGGTGAAATCGAATTTGTAGTATCATACTTCAAAGCTAGTAGGATGTCATTCTACAGATTGAGACTTGAATATGCCCTTGAGGGTAGTTCAAACTATATTTCTTGGAAGGACAGGATGGAGGCAGTGTTGGAAGACAACGAGCTTAAGGAATTCATAGACAAAGGTATTCCTAAGCCTCTAGCAACTGATGCTCAAGATCTAGCAGAGTGGATAAAATGTGTTGCAAAGGCGAGAAGGATTATCCTAGAAGGAGTTCGAGATCATATTTTCTCGAACCTCCATGGTAAGGAGACTCCATATGCAATGTGGAAGGCCTTGACAGACCTGTTTCAAAACAAAAGTGACCCCGGGATGTTGGCACTGAAGGAGAATCTCAGAAAAATCAAGATGGAGAAGAGCGACACAATACCAAAGTACTTGACCAAGTTCATCCAATGCCTGGATGAGATTGGAAGTGTCAGTGTTACAATTGTTGAAGATGATCTAGTCAACCTAGCACTTCTAGGCCTTCCCAAGAGTTGGCATAACTACTAGGACTCAGTAAATGGGAGGGAGAAGCTACCAGAATGGGAGAATTTGTGGTCCAACTTAGTGCAAGAAGAGATTCAACGGAACACTAGAGATGGATCCTCATCTAAGCATGATGATGAGGAGAATTGTGCCTTAGATGGAAAGGTAAAGAAAGGGAAAGGGAATTCATCCCATTCCAAATTCTATTCCATTCAAGGCAACAAGAATAAGGAATTGTTGAAGATTAAATGTTTTTACTATCATGAGCTGGGACACTATGCCACAAAGTGTCTACACAAGGAGCCCTTGGGAGGAGCGACAGGTGAAGCCCTTGCTTCACAATTCAAGTTGGATTTCACCCTCATCACTTGCATGGTGACATCGGTGATGGGTAGTGTGTGGTATCTGGATAGTGGAGCTTCATTCCATATGATCGACAACAAATAATTCTTCAATGACTTGGAGGAGAAGGACCTCTAGATGCACATCGAAATGGGAGATGATGGAAGGTATAGTGTGACCGACATTGATACTGTTACTTTTCAAAGGGAGTCTGGTTCTCCTCTCACATTAAAATATGTCATGTATGTTCTAGGTCTGAAGAAGAATTTGGTTTCAGTTGCTATGTTGGAGGACCATGGCTACGGTGTGATATTTAGAAAGGGAAAGTCTTTCCATCGTCACATAGCCTCAGGACAAGTGAAGTGGATTGGGGTTTGAGCAAAGAACCTCTACAAATTGGATGTAGAATATTATGCTTCTTTGAGCACAAAAGAAGATAAGGTGCAAAGCCAAGGCATTGGTGAATTGTGGCATAGAAGATTGGGTCACTTGCACCATGGAGCCTTGAATATCATGGAGTAGATTTCTACAAGACTTCCCAAGGGTACACTAGAGCAGAGAGATACATGCAAAGGGTGTACATTGGGGAAGTACACCAAAGCCACCTTTCATGATAAGGACAGTTGAGCGCAAGCGATCTTTGGAAGAGTTCACTCAGATGTGTGTGGACCATTCTTGACAACCCCCACGACCAAGCACAAGTATTATGTAATATTTGTAGATTATTTCTCACGTAAGTGCTCGATTTTCTTCATGCAGAAGAAAGATCAAAAGTTATAAAAATTTTGTGAATTTAAAGAACTTGTTGAGAAAGACACTTACAAGAAAGTGAAGGCTCTTAGGAGTGATAATGGTGGAGAATATGTGTCAAATGAATGCAAGAACTTTTGTGCATGAGAAGGAATTCGACAGGAGTTAATAGCACCCCATAACCCACAACATAATTGGGTGGCTGAAAGGAAGAAAAAAAGTATTGTGGGAGTTGCACGAGCAATGTTACATGATCAAGACCTACCATTGCAGTTGTGGGTTGAAGCATGCAACACAACTATATATGCGCAGAACATGAGTCCTCATCAGATTCTCGAGATGAGTACACCAAAAGAATATTTTTCAAGTAAGAAACTAGATGTGGCACACTTCGGGATATTTGGTTCATCAGTTTACTGTCATGTTACCAAGGATGCAAGGAAAGAGCTAGAGCCAACAACTGAGTTGGGCATATTTGTGGGGTACACTGATACACCTCACAACTATCAAGTGTACCTGCCATCTCATAGGATAATAGTGGTTCATAGAGATGTGAATTTCGATGAAGAGAAGGCCATGAGATGTTCCCTTGAGAGGGAGCTTCAGTTGCATGGATAAGAGGAGATTTTAGCTCCAAAGGAAGAACCTCAGGATGATGTGGATCATCCACATGTAGAGGAGTGGAGAGTGGAAGTGCACTAGAGAAGCTGAAAGATTGATGCATGATGATAGAGAGAATGTGGGAGCACCCACATCATAGCGTAGGCAGAGGAGGTCACCAAATTGGTACACTGGCTACATGGCTCTTATGAGCGAGAGTGTAGATATTGAGCCATCCTAATTCGAGGAAGAAGTGGAATAATCAGTATGGGTTGATTTCCTGGTATAGGAGTATGACTCCATTATCAGAGACAATGTTTGGGGAGTGGTCCCAAGACCAACAGACTAGTTAGTGGTGAGTTCCAAATGGATTTACAAGGTAAATAAAGAAGCATATGGGAGTGTGGAGAAACACAAGGCCAGATTTGTGGCAATATGGTTCTCTTAGGTGGAGGGAATTGATTATGAGGAGACCTTTGCTCTAGTAGCAAGGTACTCTTCAATTAGATCTATTCTATCACTTTCCACGTAGATGGGATGGAAGATACATCAGATGGACGTGAAGACATCATTCCTCAATAATGTGATTAAGGAAGAGGTTTGCATTGAGCAACCAAAGGATTTGAGACCTTCAATAGAGAGTCACATGTGTGCAAACTCAAGCCAGCATTGTATGGATTGAAACATGCACCTCGTGCTTGGTACACCAGGATTGAAAACTATTTCACCAGGTTGGGCTTCACCAAAAGTGAAGCAGATGCAAACATTTACCATATTGTGGTTGAAAGTAAATTATTAATTATAGTATTATATGTCGATGATTTAATTTTAACGGGTGATGAGACGCTGGTAAAATCTTGCAAAGAGGATCTTGTAAGAGAATTCGAGATGAAGGACCTGGGGTTCTTGCATTGTTTCCTTGGTATGGAAGTATGGCAAGGAGATGAAGAATTGTTTATCTCTCAGGGAAAGTATGCCAACGAGATGCTGAAGAAGTTCCACATGGAGAACAACAAACCCATGGAAACTCCTCTAGTAGGAAATTGGAGGAAGGAAGATGTTACTTCAGGTGAAGTAGTGGGGGCTATTATTTACAGACATCTTGTGGGTTCACTTACGTATTTTTTCAACACATGAACGTACATATGTTTTACAGTCAACCATCTTAGTCAAGAAATGGTTAAGCAAACCAAAATATATTGGAAGGCAACTAAACATATGTTGAGATACCTCAGAGGCACCACTCAGTTTGGTCTTTGGTACAAAAAGACAAAGGGAGTGAAGCTTCAAGGCTTCACAGATGAAAATTGAGAAGGGATTACATCTGACAGGAAGAGTACATCAGGGGAATTTTCAGTATTGGGTCAACAACAGTTTCTTGGTACAACAAGAAGTAGAGATCAATTGCACTCATTTCAACAGAAGTAGAGTACATGGTTGCTAGTCAAGTAGCTTGTGAGGCTATCTGGATGAGGAAGATCCTTGTTGGGTTATTTGGTTAGCAAATGGATCCTACAATGATTTACTGTGACAATCAGAGTTGCATCAAACTCTCCGAGAATCCAATTTTTCATGATCAATCCAAGCATATCGACATCCGGTATCACCATCTACGAGATTGTGTATAGAGGAGATTCATGCTACTGGAGTACATTCCTACAGAGGAACATGATGCAGATATTTTGACAAAGGCATTTTTAAGATACAAACTCGAGTTTCATAAAGGTAGGATCAGGGTAGTAGATAATCCCTTTCTTGTTGAGAGGGAGAGTTGAAAATGGAACAAGAAAATCCTAATTTAATTTTGTCCTTGAATTAAATTAGGAATAAAATTGTAATTCCACATCTCATGAAAACTTGTATTATTTAACTAAGTTAATTTGACTTGGTTTAGTTAATTCGAGTTGAGGGTCTAACTTGAGTCATGTAAAGTGTCTCCTACTTTATAGGAGCCCTAGTTTAGTTTATTTTGAGTTGTAATTAATTAATTTAGTTTAATTGAGTTAAAGTCATTTAAACTAGTTCCAACTGTTGGGGGAACTAGTTGGAGGTTTATTAGTGTCATGCTTCTTGCAGTGATCAACTAGTTAACTGATGATTCACTCATAAATAAATCATGCATGTAAGATCTAAGATTTACCCAGTTGGGATTGGAGTTCACAGACAATGTACTATCAATTGTATAATCATCAGAATTGTACAGGTGGTGCATGTAGTCAAAGGAAGGCCTATGATGGATTGCACAATTCCTTTGAAGAATTTCCCTAATTAATAGGGGGATAATTCCCAAGGAAACAATGCAAGGAAATAGGGACTTGCACAAGCGAGAAATTGGTTAAGTATTGGCCTAAGCTTGTCTAGGAAGTTGTGAGACAGATAGAGATAGTGCAGAGGTTGCTCAGGCTTGAGCAAAGCATTGTAATCTTCTCATATTTTCTGACTAATGCAATATACAGATAGTAGGGATTTTTAGCTATGACTTTCCCTAGGAAATCATTGTGTAATGTGTTGATTGGATTCTTTCTCTTGTATGCTTCGTGATTTCACGATCGTGTAATTGTTTCTTCTGGTGAGTAGAATAGATTCAAGTCTATTGTTTTAGTAAATTACAATTAGCAGTTTGAATCTACAAGGAATTTCTACAAGCCCAATCATATTGTAACATCACTAGAGACAATATTTGTTACAAAGGTCACCGCAGAGGAATCCAGAGACGGGACACATGAAGCGACAACATATTTAACTTCACGAGATCCAAAGGTCGAGCCTGCAACCTTAGCAAACTAAGACGCCATTTTAATCCCCATAGAAGCCATGATGTGAGAAAAGGAGGTTGTAGTGGCAGAGGTAGAGAGAATCGATGAAACCACTGCAGAGAATAAGGGTCCGGGACAGAAGCAAAGGCATAATCTAGTGAGGAGCATCCATCGAAGGAGAAAGTGTACAAGAGGAACGATGCTCGACTAGGGCTGAACCCTAGCCACTGCAGTAGAGCAACACACACAATCCATCTTTCTTGGACTAGATATATATAATTGAAATTAAAATATTTCTTATTTTCTCATTGGTACTTTCTACATCCATTATGAAGGATATGTGTAATTCCTTTAACACTTAACATATAATTATCACAAGGCATCTAAAAAAATATTAATAACAAAAATAAATAAATGTAAGCTATAAATAAAATATCTTAATGCCCAATTATATATATATATATATATATATATATAATTAATTAAAAAGATACTAAATTTAAAGAAAAATTACACTTTTAGAAATGTAACCCCATTTAATACAAACCGATAAAAAATTAATATATATCAATATTAATATATTGAATCTATTTAATTATCTAAAACCTTTGTAAATCATAATTAATATAATTTATTTTAATATATTAATTATTATTTAAATATGATTAACATTCAATATTATCAATAATTTTATTTAGTATAAGAAATTTCTTTGATTGGAATTTATTTCTTTATTTAATTTTTTTTCAATATAATAATTTTGCAAATGAGAATGTCTTTCAGATTAATCACATCATTAAGATTTGGTTGACATTTCAAACTAGTTAATATGGTTCATCGTGAGGACAAAACTTCCAAACAACTAATGTAGTTCATTCTAAAGAAAAAGGTTCCAAACAATGATGAACCACTTTAGTTGTTTCAACCAACTAATATGGTTCATCCTTGGGACAAAGGTTCCAAATAACTAATGCAGTTCATTCTTAGAACAAAAGTTCCAAACAATGATGAACCATGTTAGTTGGTTTGAAATGTCGACCAAATCCTAATGATATTATTAATCCGAAAGATATTTTCATTTGTAATATAAATCACAAAAATCTGAAATCTAATAATAATTTTAATTAATATAAAATTTTTAATTTATACACTTTTATTTATACCCATTCCAATATTTGTGTATGAATTAATAATTAAACAAATTAAAGAATATTTTATCTTTTACTACTAAAAAATTCTTTCATTATAAAGATATGAAACATGATGTAATAATAATATTTTAATGCTAATGAATTTCTTTTAAAATATAAATGAAAAGTCCATGAAAATATTTAATTGTGATTTAGAATATTCAATGAGAAATAATAAAATGAAGTTGGAATCATTTAAGAATTAAATATTACTAATATGATTTTTTAAACCATACGTAGAATACAAGGAATAAGAAAAATATTTAATTATGATTCAGAATATTCAATGGAAAATAATAAAATGAAGTTGGAATCATTAAAGAATTAAATATTACCAATATGATTGTGTGAACCATACGTACAATATAAGGAATGATAACCGAAGCATACATAGAATCTAAGGAATCACAACATGTGGTGGAAAGCATAATCCTTACCTTATTCTTTAATGGTTAAGAAGATTCATGGGATAAAATAATATTTATTTAATTATATAAATGTAATTGCCTTATTTGTACTACTTGTACCATGTCTATTCCAACGATGACATAATTAAATATATTTTTAAAGCAATAGATGTGTGAATCACGTTAATATTAGTCTTAATAATATATAATAACAACGTTGAATTTCCTTTTTATTAGTTATATAAAGGTTGAGTTGGCTGAATTATTTTTATTTATATGAAGGTTGAGTTGGCTGAATTATTTTTTATTTATATAAAAATGTGGGTAGGTGGAAAAGGATATATGTATATATATATTACTCGTATTATATATATATCTATATATACTACTACTAGTATTTTAAATTGATATTTTCGTTATTTGGAAAAAAATTGAAATGATTGATTTATGCAGTTAGATCAAAGAACAATACATTAACGTGGGCAAAATATATTGGTTTTTGCCGTTGGAGTCACGGTATTCATTGATTGGAATATTTCAGTTTTTCTAAATTTTAAAATAAATTTGAAAGTGCTCACCTCACAAATTGGAAGGTTATTTGTGGAAGGTTTGCTCATTGTTGGGCAGTTATTGGATGAAAATTATAGTTGTAATTTTATTTTATTATTATTTTTTAGGGTTATTGTGTTTAAGGGATGTTTTCGAATTTAGTTTATAAGAGATGTTGTAATGTTTTGTTATATAAATATTTTGACTCAATCAAATTGCATAAAAATAAAAATAAAAATAAATAAACAGATTAATATAATATAAAGTAAACATTTTAAGTTCATCAAAATAAAATAAAATAAATTTCATGTTAAAATAAAAATTATTTCAATATAGATTTATTTTTATTTTATTTCAATATAGGGTTTTTTTTTATTTTATTTTGATAGAGTTAAAATGTTCATATTACATTAATCTTTTTATTTAGTTTTAGTTTTAATTTTTAATTTTATGTATTTTGACCAAGCCAAAATGTTTATAAGACAACATAAGATGAAACATTACAGCATCTATTGTTTTAATTTTATTTTATAAGTGAATTTTATTTTATCTTATTATTATTTTTTTAAATTTATTTTTAAAAATGTATTTACTTAAATGATTAATATTTATTATGATTTATTAAATTTTAAAAAGTAAGAGATTATTTAAAATTCTTTAAAATTAATTATATATATCTATATATATATATATATATATATATATATATATATATATATATATATATATATATATATTGTTGTTTATTGTTTTTTGGGTTGGTTTTTTGCTAAATAATAATAATAATAATAATTATTAATATTATTATTTCAAAAAGGGTTTTGTATTTAAGAGACCAAATCTTTTGATGAGCAAATTTTTTCTCATATGGGTGTGTGCACTTGCACTTATGCCACATGTCAACTCAAATTCCACCATGAAAGGAATTACACCTCCCTCATATTGAAGAAAAAAATATACTATCTAAAATTGATCTAAAATTATTTTATTTAAGGTGGATACTGAAATATTTTATTTATGAGTTACATTGAGATGAAATTTTTATTAGAATGAAAGAATTAACGTCTCTCTCACACTAGGATATATAAAGCACATTTCATTATAGTACATAAATCGAAAAGATCAACTATAATAATTTCATTTATGATAATAACTACTTGGAAAAAGATTCTTCATACAAATATAAGGGAATTGACATCCATCATCAGCTCAATTGGAATTACAGCTTCAAGAAAAGGATAATTGGAGGTTGGAAAGCTTATTATGGGCTTGAAAACACTTGTAAATTGATAGATCTTTGGGTATGGAGTTAAAAAGAAGTCAAAAAAAAGGTTAATCTTTGATACTCTCGTCATTATATGGATGTGAGGTTTGGGTTTGTAGTACATCTAGATAATCTTGGAGGAAGATTGAGTTGATCCAAAATCAATTTATAACCTATAACCTCAAGATTAAAGGAATACTCTCTACCCTATCCTCCTTATTGAATTTGGATTTCCCCCCATTGAAAGCATGACTATGACTAGGTATCTCATGTATAAGAAGAAATTATACAACATAGAAGCCAAGAGGTATCCTTAAATTGCTTCGTATCTCATGTATAAGAAAAATCTATACAATGTGGAAGCCAAGAGGTATCCTAAAATTGCTTCTAACTCCAGCCAAAACCCCCACCTTTGGCTCAAGCAAGGTTGGCATAAGGATGCCTACTTTTGGCTAGACCATTAGGGGGTAAAGGAGGAGATCATGTTGAAGGATAAGGATAATATAATTAAAATATTATTACTTCCAAATTTAAGGATAAGCTATGGGACAATAAGGAGTTAGAGGGAAAAATGAAGGTAAGGTATTATAAGGATGTGACCAATCTTAATCTTGAAAACCAAAATTATATTTTTGTCTTGACTAGTGCTAAGAAGAAAGTGAACATTGCCAAGATAAGAACTAATTCTCACTAGATTCAAAGTGAAATAGGTTGTTGGTCTATTCCCAAAACTCTCTGGGATGAAAGACATTGTCACATTTGAGTATCGAAGATGAAAAACACATTCTCTTGGATTTCCCAGCTCGTACTCACATCTATTATAATTTTCATAATCTTTGCCACACTACCAACCTTCTTGACTTGTTAAGTTAGTAAAACTACAAATATCTAAGAATACTTCTCTCTCTTCTTTTTGATCATAAAAATAAAATGTTAAAAAATCTCCATAAATTTCTTACTTTCTTAAATTTCAAAAAATCATATTAATTTTAATGAACATTAATTATCATCATCACATACAAAAATTTCTATTTATAACTTAACCTTTTTAAAGCCCACCTACCAACCTCAAAAAAATTACATATAAAAAATATTAATGAAATAAAATATCTCTCCACACATATACTAAATTTTAAAAAGTATTTAAATATAATGAGTGGATAAGTCCTAAAATGGCTAGTATATATTTAAATATAATAAGTGGATAAGTCGTAAAGTAGTTAGTCCATATCAAATATAGTGGAGAAATTAAATAAGCACTAGGTTGAATATAAAAATTGAAAAAAATACAAAATTTATAATATCATTAGTAATTGTCTTATAAAATAAAACAATAAAATAAAACTGAGTAGAATGGATCATCAAGAGCAAAATATCACTTGAAAAGTGACCATCACAATTAAAATAATTTCGTAAATAAAAATCAATAATAACATTTAATAAATCTATATTAAATGTTTTTATTTTATTTTTATATATTTTTACAAAGAAAATATTAGAAAATTTAGCATGATTTCACGAAATTTTGTTGAAATTTTTGAAAATCTAAGTTATAATTGTCAAATTTCAGGATTTTGAGTGTTTGAGGGTTGCATTTCCACCATAAAAAAATGATTCAAACACTTTCATAGTGAGAAAGAAAACACCATATTCCAATGAGAAATTCACTATCCAAATGAAATTGTCCAAATTCTATAGAATAAAAGTATTTTTTTTAATACTAGAATTTTCTATAAATTATATAAAATATTTAGAAAATAAAATATTTTTACAAAAATATTCACAGACATTTTATAGTGGGCATTTTAAGAAAGAACTGAATCCAACTATGGAACTGAATCCATTTCTACTATCAAAAAATGATTCAAACAATTTCACAGTCCGAAGAGAACACTACTTCATCAAAATAAAATTGTTCAAATTCTATAGAATAAAAGTACTTTTTTAAATGTTAAAATTTCCTATAAATTATATAATTTTTTTTTAACAAAAATATTCTAAACAATAATATTTAGAGTTAGTATTTTAATAATATTTGTAATAGTTTTTATTCTTTAAAGTAAGCACAAATCCTTAAAATTTCCTTTATTTATTGTAAGTTTTGAATATTTACCTAGCCATATCTTACATTATAAGAATATGCATGATCATGTTTTAGCTCATAAATGTTGTTATAGTGGGCTACATCAATGCATGCATGATATGATGGTGTTTAGTGATTTTAATAAATTGGATTTATAAGTTCCTTGTACTAAATTCAGGATTCTCAAAATGAAGACTACAATAAGTTGCATACATGATAGCGTGGCAATTATTCCTTTTAATTGATTGGATGTTATAGGTATTCCTTAGGGTTGTTTTGAAGTTTGTTCTCGCAACACTTCTCGTGAAATTTACAATAAAATTGATTAGAGCCAAAAATGCTTCATAGTTTATAATTTCAAAATTAAAGATAATAATGATAAGTTGTAAGAGTACATCTTATTACACACAAAGATTGTGTTCGAGCATTTTATAATAGTATAAATATAAATACATTAGGGTATGTTTTAAGATAAGAAAATTATTTTGGCCACATAGTGTTTTAGCTGATTAAATATATTAATTTCACATAAAATTAGGAAGCTAATTAGTTGGAGAGAATCTCTCAAACCAACTAGGTCTCAACGACATCGTAAATATAGGAATAGATTTATTTTTATAGAGACTATAACTCTACCTAATAATGACCAATAAACTAAATAATAAAATAAACTTGATCACACAAAGAAAAGGCAAGTACGAGATACATACTCTCACACTCCCCCTTAACTATTACTTGTCTTAATCCTGATCCAGGTGAATATTGGTGGCCACCCACCTATTCTACTTGGACCCCCATCGTTGTTACTTTTTTGTTTCCTTAATTGTATCACAACTTACTACTTTTGGCAGTTTTCAAGGCCTAAACTTTCAGAGCTATTTTGAGGGACTAAAATACGTTTTTAGGGAAAATAGAGAGAATGGAAAAGTGCTAAACTAATATATAAATTTATTTTTGGCCTCCTCTTTGACATCTTCGAAACAAGGTATTATGATAACCAAACGAAGATCGTATGCCAAAGTTACAACCCCGGGAAGTTGATGTTCCAACTTACTCGAACAAGGCCCACAAGTTTTTGGCGCTTCATCTCCGAGGGTTAGGTTTTTAGATGTTTATGGTTTCTCAAAGTTTCTCAATGATAAAAAAAGCCACTAAGCCTCATTATAACATAGTTCAGAGGCGTGTAGTTGCCACATCTCTTCTCAAAGATAAGCTAGCATCGTCTGAGCTAGTTTATTTCGATTATGTATGTAAGCATATTTCATTTCTTTGATATTAATGAAATGAAGTTTTATTTCTATTGCATCTCAGTGTTTATGTTTGTATATGTATTCTATTGCGTTCCCGTATAAGTCCGGATCAATGGTATCAGAGCGGTCTACTCTTTCTCTGTTTTTCTTTGCATGTCCCCAACAAGGTCAGGGTATAAGGAGTTAGGGCTCGAACTGGTTAAACCTTTACAAGACCAGCTTGGAAAACTTCGACGACCTCCCATGGCAAAAGAAAAGAAAGACGAGGGAGCAGGAGATCCTTTCAAAATATTGCTCAAGGAAGCCCTTGACTGACAAAGGAACACGATGATGGATAACTTTACCTAGACCCTTCAGTGGCTACCCACAGAGGACACATCTTCATCTAGCAGCCACTTTGGAGGTGCCACTCCCTTTAAGGTACAAGTCAACTTTGACATTCCCATATTTGAAGGCCAGATAGATGCAGACACCATAGATAGATGGTTAAATCTATTGGAAGGATATTTTTTGGTTCATGACTTTTCCAATCGGGAAAAGATTACTTTTGCACTCCTCAAATCTACTCCCCATGTCAAGGACTATTGAGAAACCTACTGTGAATAGAAGGATAAGAGGGAATCCTCATTTTTTTCAACCACACCCACTTGGAATTATTTCCGAGATGCCATCAAGGAACAATATTACCATGTCGGGAGCTATGGAGATAAATACAAAAAGTGCACCACACTGTGACAGGGAAGGGACCAAGACGTGCCAAAGTTCATAAATATTTTTCATACCCTTTGTACAAAGTTGGGTATCAAGGATTCTGAGCGGAAATTAGTACTCAAGCACCGTGACTGTCTACGCAAGTACATCTAAGATGAGATGGAGTTCCTAGACATCTCTTCACTTAGCACTGTCTATCGATACATTGTCAAAATTGAGCAGAAATTTAAACAAAAGAAGTGAAAATTTGGATCTGCAAATTCGAAGCAAGTGAAAGGCACACCCAAATCGCACAAAAAAGGACAAAGCCAAGGAAAGGTTACCTAGGACAACCCGCTTAAGCCGCAAGTAAAGAAAAAAACCACGAAGACAAAAAAGGACACATGGAAATGGTATGAGTTCCATAAGAGCCCCACTCACAAGACAAGTGAGTGTCGAGGCAAGCAGTCACTGGTGGCCAAGTTGAAAGCTTCCGAATCAGATGCATGTTCCGACTCTGAGTCAGAACCCGACAAGGGGAACGACATAGGGAAGCAAATTTTAATGCGAAGCCTAGTGCCATCATTGCGACCACCAAGCTCCAAAAGATTAAGCCCGAAGATCCAGAGGAGGGGGAGCGGCTCTTCCACTCATAGATGTGGGTGAAGGGTTCTCCGCTGCAATTCATTTTTGACAATGAAAGCCAAAAGAACCTCCTTTCAGCAAATATCATGAAGTGGTTGGGCCTATCGACCACACCAGACCCACAACCGTACACCATATGTTGGCTTCACCAAGGATGAGATCTCCACGTCAACCAACAATGTTGCCTTCCCTACAACATCAAACCCTTCGCAAATGAGGTACTATGTGATCTTGCTCCTCTTGAAGTTTGTGATGTATTATTAGACCAACTGTACTTGTGGAAACGTCATGTTGTGTATGAGTCTAGACCTCACATTGTTATTATTTCTTTGGGAAATAATTTATATAGGATAGTAGAGGTAGCACCGCCTACTGCCATCTCTTTGATTTGTACGAATCAATGCAGTAAGATCATTTCCTAGACTGGGAAATTTTTCTTCCTTATGATTCGCCCTCAGGGCAAGAAGAAGGTTGTGGCCACATCTGCACACTCCAGACAGGGCTCCTCCTCACGGCAACAACATATGGACAAGGTCGTGGAGTGGTACAGGGATATCTTCACCTCTCATAGGGGTACCCCTACATTGTAAGGTCAAGAACTCCACCGATCTAAATCCAGGCGCACCGATACCCAATGGGTCAATCTATTAGTGCTCTGTTATGGAGAACGATGAACTCAAGAGGTAGATTTAGGAATTGTTGCAGAAAGGAAACATTAGGCTCAGTTCATCACCCTATGGGAGCTTGATCGGTTGTTACAGAAGAAGGATGGGACCTGGAGACTCTGTATTGACTATCGGGCGTTGAATAAGAGAAAGGTCTGGAATAGGTATCCAATCCCACATATTGATGACCTTCTGGACTAGCTCAAGGGGGGGAATATTTCAACAAGATTGATTTGAAGTCTAGTTATCACCAGGTACCAATCGAACCCTTTGATGTGTGGAAGACTTTCATCAAATACAAGAAGGGCCTTATTGAATCGCTGGTCATGCCTTTCGGGTTGATGACTTCCCCCGCAACCTTCATGAGGCTGATGGAAGACATCTTGTGACCCTTCACCAACTCATTCATGGTAGTGTATTTGGACAACATCTTGATCTTCAGCCATAGTTGGGAAGAGAACCTCCTCTGTATTTGATAAGTCCTCCAGCAAGAGGGTGCTCGTTGGGAGATGGTTCTTCCCATCTATGGAGGATTCGCAAATTCGTTCATGGATTGCGGCCAGGTGGGCTCCTGTTTTGGGATACTCCCCTACAATTGTCCGCCTCATGAACAATTGGTATTGTTTTCACTTTCTTCGGATCCGTGACCTGGAATTCATATTTTCGAGACCCTGGGCAAAAGAGAGGAGTTTTTTAGCTCTGCACAGATGGTTTATCAGAATTAATCTGCTCCGTTGCACGCCCTAGAATAATTATATTTGGCTTAAATTGCCAGGATTGCCTCTCGAATTGTGGACCAAGGAATCTATGGAAAAGATTGGGAACGCTATCGGGCGCTTCATTTATGTTGACCCTCGCTGTATTGGGGCCAAAGACAAACGTGTGGCCTGGATTCTTATAGAAAAAGAATTCAGAGGTGGTTTTCTTGAGACTATTGATCTTTCTTGGGAGCTTTCCAAAATCCAACAGCGTTTAGACTACTGGGGCGTGCCTTTTAGGTGTTCCATCTATCATAATACTGGTCACCTTTTTTCAAATTGTCCTCGTTGCCGAGGCGGCAAGCAGAAGAAGAAGGTTGTTCTTATTCCCTCCTCGACTCATGATAGAGATGCTTCGGCCTTTGATGGGCCTTTCCCCTAGGAGATATTTCGGGCTCTTGTCATTTCCAATGCCGCTCCTCATCCCCGGATGAGCCGTGCCCTTGATCGTTCTGTGAGCCTCCCACATTCTCGTTCTGTCTCTGTGGGCCCATCTATTCGTATTCCTAATTTTTCTGCTGAACTACAGAGATCTTCAACTATTTCAAAGTCCCATTCTCTGCCCCTATTTGACCCATCGGCCCGAGCTTCGAGTTTCTCCAATATTTCACCGCCAATCGAACCGGATCCTGACCCCATTGTTCCTCTCCCGCCCACATCATCTAATCCCCCCGGTATCGACCCTGCGGTAGGCCACATTTTATACATTTCTTCGTCTCCCCAATCCCCCCACTCCCTCACTCATCCTATCCCGGGACCCTCGTCTCTCCCTCCGCCTGGTCGCTTTTCTGATATTCGATCTCCTTCTCCTTTTAGAGCTTCCTCCCCTATCCCCCCACCTCAGGGATTGGTACCTGATCGCAAAGGGAAGGCACCATTTATCCCTATTTCCCCTCCACCATCCCCCCGTACCTCTCCTCATAATTCTTTTAACTAGGACATTGACATCCTCCTCAAAAGAGCGTCATTAAAACTCCAGCCTTTAACTGTTCATCGACCTTCTCGTTCCCCCTCGCCTCATATTAGCCCTAAATCTGCGGGGAACATTACCGTCCATTGCAAAGAGAAGCGTGGCAGCAGGCATTTTCGCGGAAGGAAGGGAAGACGGGATTCCTCTACCAAAGATCTTTCCTTAATCGACATTCCTGTGACTGAAATTGCAGATGAAGTTTTCTCTGAAAATAGGCCTCTTAGAGCTTGTCGGCCTCATGAGGTTCCCAAATGATTGACATCTTGTCCATGAACATTTGGGGCCTTGGTACTGATCACAAATTTCTGGCCCTTAAACATCTTTTTGTCTCTTCGAAATCTAAGATGCTTCTTATTCAGGAAACCATGCACGAAAGCTCTCAAACCATCTCATACTTCTGGCGAATTCTTCTGACATGGCATATGGTCGCTTCTAATGCTGAGGGCATGTCTGGGGGACTTGCTGTTTTGTGGGACCCCAAGTGGATTACTGTTGTGGCTTTCCAATGCTTTGCAGGCATCCTTGTTCTGGCTCATTTCCGGGGATCCACTGACCCCTTCCACATTTTGAATATTTATGCTCCTTATAAAAATCGATTCCCTTTCTGGAATCATTTGCTTTCATCTGAACTACTTGATATAGACTCTTTGATAATTGGCGGAGACTTTAACTGCACATTTTGTAATGACGAAATATGGGGCAATGGCAGGAAACATGATCCAATTGGGAGACTCATCCGGGAATCTATTTTTCAAAATGATTTCATTGATGTCTTGCCTGTTGATCAGGGACCAACCTAGGACAATGGAAGATCGAACAGCTCCTACCTGGCGAAGAGGATAGACAGATTTATTTTCCATGAGCGACTGATAGAAAAATATGGGCCTCCCACTATGAACATCATCCCATCCTTCATTTCGGATCATCGGCCCATTACCTTTCAATGGAAAAATGCTGGACGCAGATATGGATATCCCTTCAAGTTCAATCGTACTTGGCTTGCTGATGCAAAATTCAATAAATTTATAAATGATACTTGGAAGCAATCTCCCATGCTGGTTAATGACTCTCCTCGGCATTTCATTGATCGCTTGCAATCCCTTCGAATGGAGGTCAAAAAATGGCAAAAAGAGAAAGCAACATCCAAACTAAAAGAGCTAAAGAACATATGCATGGAATTAGAACGCTTATCTTTACTACTTAAAAATCCTTGCATGCCGACTTACATCAGAAATCCAATTTGGGTCTTCGAAAAAAGAAAATATAAGATTTTAAAAGAAGAAGAAGCCTCGTGGAGGCTCAAAGGTCGCGCAATGTGGCTCAGAGAGGGTGATCAAAACACCAAGTTCTTTCACAGGTATGCTAATAAGAGAAGGGTGACTAATGCTATTTGGGAGATCAGGGACGAGCATGGAAATTCACACTCCACACTGGACGCTATCTCTAAAGAGGCTGTGAAATATTTCAAAAAGGCATACAACGAGGATTCTGTCCGTGATTTTGAGGATATACTATGGGGGATAGACCGATACCCCACCATGTTTGATGTAGATATTAACAGTGCTCTTTTTGCTGAGGTTACAGAAGAAGAATTATTGGCAACAATGAAAACATTCCAAAAAGACAAGTGCCCCGGGTCGGATGGGTGGACCATCGACTTCTTCATCCACTTTTTTGAATTATTCAAGGAAGATATCCTCAAGATGGTAGAGGATTCGAGAACTCAGGGCATCATCAGTCAGAAGATCTCCTCTACTTATATCGCCCTTATTCCAAAGAAAAAGCTCTCATCATCATTTTCAGACTATCGGCCCATCTCATTATGCAATGTATTATACAAGATTATATCTAAGACTATAGCTCTCCGTATCAGGAACACTCTATCTCTTCATCTGTCCACAGAGCAACACGGGTTTCTTAAAGACAGAAATATCTTAGAAGCGGTGGCTCTCACCCAAGAATGCTTACACTCAATGCACTGCAGAAATATTGATGCGGCTCTTTTGAAGATCGACTTAAAAAAGGCATACGATTGTGTGAGCTGGGGCTTCATAAGATGCCTTCTGTCTAGGATTGGCCTTGACGTCAGGTGCACTCAATGGATCATGGCCTGTGTGGTGGATGTAAATTTCGCAGTCCTCATAAACGGTGTCCCCACTCCTTTTTTCAAGGCGGCCAGGGGATTACGTCAGGGCTGCTCTCTATCTCCACTTATCTTCATCCTTGTCATGGAATCTCTGAGCTTACACATAAAGATTGCAGTACAACAAGAGAGATTTAAGCCTCTTCCCATTAGCAAGTATAATTTCATGTCTCACTCACTTTTTGTCGATGATATCCTTCTGTCAGCCATCTTGTGCAGAACTACATGGTTATGTATCTTTGAAATCTTGGAGCGATTTCAAAAAGCCACCGGCATGTTTATCAATGACTTAAAATCTTCCTTTCATGTCGCTGATGTAAGTGGTGATACAATCACCTTTATTACAGATCTTTTTCACATCAAAGCTCTTCCTATTAAGCAGGGTTTCAAATATCTTGGTTTTTATTTGAAACCTGTGAGCTACAAAGTGGCTGACTGGTCGTGGATTCTGGACTGATTCTACTACAAAATATCAACATGGGAATTCAGATGCTTATCTATTGGAGGGCGCGCCATCCTTTCCCAATCCGTGCTGGTACAAATCATGGTTTATTGGGCTCTCCTATTCTATATTCCTCCATCTATTATAAACAATTTAAACAGAATGATTGCCAACTTCATTTGGGGTGGACAGAAAGAGAAGATTAAATTTCATCTCAGCAAGCTCTCGAAGCTAACTCGGCCAAAAAACATGGGAGGCTGGGGCATATTGGATTTACACTCTTTCAGAAGAGCGCTTCTTTGTAAAACAATGTGGAATGCGGTTATGGGGGAGTCCATCTGGAGTAAAACATTCAGAGCTAAGTATATGGAAGACCTCGACATAACTTATTGGATCAGGCAACGATCCATTGGGCCCGCCAATGGCTCATTCATATGGAGGGGCTTTAAAAAATTGGAGCCATTTTTCAAAAAAAAATTGATTTGGAAATTTCATACAGGATCCAACATTATTATTGGTATCGATGACTTTGCTGGAGCAGGTGAAATGATTCATATCTCCCCTCAACTTCTGAGATATTTACATAGCAGGGGATATTTCTTTTGGGCCAATGTAATTAAAAAATGGGACGGTGCCATCCCAATCTGGAAATCTGCCTCGGATTTGCAATTGACCGGTGTTCTTGAATCCCAATGGAACGATATCACTCTCTCCCTGCAGTCGCGTGGTCTATATCGTTCGATGGACAGGGATTGCATCATTTGGAAAGGTCTCGGTGGCACTTCGGTAGTTTATGCAAGGCATATTTACCTACAGATTTTACTAACAGAAGTCGATTCATCAGACTATATCTTTCCGCCTACATTCTGGAAATCAGGTTGTCCTCTAAAAATCATCATATTCGCCTGGCTGGTTTTTAATAACAAGAATCTCACTTGGGAGAATCTCCAGAAGTGCAAATGGTGTGGGCCTGCTATATGCCCCCTCTGCAGATCGAACACTGAAAATAATTTACATCTTTTCCTTCAGTGTCCTCAGTCCCTGTTGATTTGGTAGCACTTATCTACACACTTTGGATTCGCCAATGTCATCGCTCCTTCCATCCACGAGGCTTTCAATTTATGGAGTAACATGTGTTGCAAGTGGAGGCCGATTCCTCTAATTACTATCCGGACCATCTAGAAATGGCACAATCAGATGATTTTTGACTCCAAAAGGGAACCGTTCAAGATTGTCTACAAATCTACTCTTAGTTTAAATGAAGCACTTGATCGGCATCAACAACCCAAAGTCAAACATGGAACGAAACAACAGCCCATCAATGTCTATGAATATCCCTGTGCTTTCTTTGATGGTGCTGCTTAGCATGACTTATGCGCCTGTGGTGTTTATATAATCCCAGAAGAAGGTCAAGCTTTTGAATTACATTGGAACAGAGGACCTGGAACCAACAGCAAGGCAGAAATTATGGCTCTGGCCAGTCTCATTTCCTTCTCTGATTTCCTTGGTCTCAAAAACCTTCATATTTTTGGAGATTCCAAAGTCACCATTGACCATGTTCTGTCCAAAAATAGCATAAAAAATATTCACCTCTCTGGCTGGCTGAACAGGCTTGAGGATTTGTGGCACAACAGGAAGGACTACTCAATCTCCCACATCGTCAGGGAAAAAAATCGGACAGCTGATGCTTTGTCAAAGCAGGGGCTATCATCGCCACGAGGATTATGGAGGCTGCAGATTACAGTGGACAATATCTCCTATCAGATCCAAGATTTTTTCATGCCTGGTACATAATTCTCTATTTTCATGAAGTCAAATCTGGTATGAATTATGCTACCCATCCATTGTCCTTTTATATGTTGTTTCTACATACATATCAGTGGCTCATGGGACTGTTTTTTTGGACTTCTATATGAAGATATGTCCATATTGCAATATTTTTCCTCATAGGATACATATATCCTTTCTTCTGGAGATCTTGGAACATCTCTTCTCTTTTTTTTTATCAGATACTATATATTTCCGTTTTGGATAAACATAATATAACTATATCGCTTTTTTTCGTGCTGAAAAAAAAATATATTGAAATATTTTATTTATGAGTTACATTGAGATGATTTTTTTATTAGAATGAAAGAATTAACATCTCTCTCACACTAGGATACATAAAGCACATTTCAATATAGTACATAAATCGAAAGGATCAACTATAATAATTTCATTTATGATAATAACTACTTGGAAAAAGATTCTTCATACAAATATAAGGGAATTGACATCCATCATCAGCTCAATTGGAATTACAGCCTCAAGAAAAGGATAATTGGAGGTTGGAAAGCTTATTATGGGCTTGAAAACACTTGTAAATTGATAGATCTTTGGGTATGGAGTTAAAAAGAAGTTAAAAAAAGGTTAATCTTTGAGACTCTCGTCATTATATGGATGTGAGGTTTGGGTTTGTAGTATATCTAGATAATCTTGGAGGAAGATTGAGTTGATCCAAAATCAATTTATAACCTACAACCTCAAGATTAAAGGAATACTCTCTACCCTGTCCTCCTGATTGAAGTTGGATTTCCCCCCATTGAAAGCATGACTATGACTAGGTATCTCATGTATAAGCAGAAATTATACAACATAGAAG